>JACEFZ010004435.1:0-5000 GCA_014155875.1 Cepaea nemoralis | reverse complement strand
CGAGACCGAGTGCTGTCACCGCCTTCTCCTTTTGGAATCCTTCATAAACATCGTATGCAAAGGTGGCTGCATTTCCCCAAGTATCCTTTCCTGGTCGGTAACTTCCCAAACCTTTCGGGAGGAGCTTTTCCCTTTCTAAATATTCCTGGAGCTTAAAAGCAACGATCTTCTCCAGTATCTTGTCAAAAGTATTCTGTAGGGTGGTAATCCCGAAGAAGAACCTGATAAGAAGATAAGGATTTTATAGAGGCGTAGTCAACAGTAACCTTTATTGACACTGGCCATAATTCACCCTAGTATAACTAGAATGGTCTTTGTCTGGAATCTACAGTGCAAAAGAAATGAACGGAGGACTAAATATAACAGCGAAGAGAAATAGAGACAGAAAGAATATATATATATATATATATATATATATATATATATATATATATATATATATATATATATATATATATATATATATATATATATATATATATATATATGTGTGGGTGCGGAGATAGCTCTTAGTATTCGGTGGTGTGTTGTCGTCGGTCTCTCTAGTGGTAGCTTCCTTTGAGGTAACTTGAGCCTCTTGTTCATTGCTGCAGTTCGCGGGTTGGTTCTCTCCTACCGTCTTCTTCGAGGTGTTGGCGGCTCCCACGCTGCACATCTTGTGTGTCTGTTGTTTCTTGGTGTTGGTCTTGGCACGTGACATTTTCCTCCCCTGTATCAGGCTTCTTGAACTGTTCAGGTAACTTGTTCATTGTCGCATGATGCGCACTCCGTCTTGTTCACTGCTGCACATCACAATTTCAAAACACACTTCTCACTAAAGGTTTGCACTAGAGAGAATTGGGACGCTAGGAATGCGGCGTCAACAGTATTAATAGCTGTGACACCCAATGATGGACAGATCATGTGGTCTAAGCCCGTTCTGTCCATTGGTTAACCTAGAATAATCGCGTCGCCCGCGAATTATTCTTTGTCCAGCGACGCTAAATTTCGGCACTTACAAAGCGACCGGCCAAGCATCTAGATGTGTTTTAGGTCTCTATAGGTCCCTCATCCTGATTCAGAAGGAAAGCTTCAGACGAAATTATGCCTGAGTTTGTTTATTTCTGAGTCAGGTGAGGATGACGGTGTTCGCAGATTGTCATGATCCAGAGGTGCAGAACATTGCCCAATAATGTACAATGGCTGTCAACCTAGAGCAGATCTGTTATATAAAGGTGCAACAGGAATATGTGGCCAGGACCAAGAATATTAAATGAGTCCCCACTGAACTGTGCCCAAACCGGATCTGTGTTTCATGATTGATCTGGTGAAGTGTAGAAACAGTTCTAAGATCATTAGGATCAAGTTTATACCTCAATGCAAATTACTTACAAATATGGCAGAAGTTTGGCAACATTTCATCACTGCTATACTTTGATTTTACTCAGGGAAACTTTATACTTGTGAGAACAATCAATAACTTTTCAGGAACAGAGAGTAGTCATGGACTCCTCTGATTCATACAGTGTGTAGAGACTGTTTAGACTATTTGTTTTACAAATCCTTGAGAAATGTTCCAGTACCATCTGGGGTATTTATCACAGAAACAATAGCAGGCTAACTGATGGGAGGGCTTAGTGGCCAAATGACTGAAGTCATCTCTGAACATGAGAGTTCTTATTTCTAATGTTGAATATGAACATTATCTCAATGTCTTGATGTATTTCATATATGTCATAATGCATCACTGGTTACTTCCACAGGTTTTTATTTTGATTAATAAACCAAAATTAACTGTTCCTGCATTTTTCTGTCAGTCCATTGTGGTGTGACAAAACTTTTCATTATTATCTATGTGTTTAGTTAATGTAACTACTCCACATAAGGGTAGTATCTGGAACTACAGGTGACTGGGTAAACTCTAATAGACAGCTAAATTCTGTCCTATTGTAATCTCCCAGGTTCCAGGTTACTCAGAAAAGGGAACTTTACATTTTATTAATTCCTGTGACCATTTCATCTAAAAGGGAAAATGATCATTGGTGGGGGACTCTCGAGCTAACTAAGTTTCTCTTTTCGGGAAGGAAGATTTTGGAGGGAAGAAATTAACTTTCCTGGGAAAACCCCTAGATTTCCAGAGCTATTATGGATTACTTTGGCTTCCAAGAACCCATCCCCTCCAAATGAAATCAGTCCCATCCTCATAGCTGTACTTCATTGTGGGGTAAGTCAGAGTGGGTACTGCTTCCAACTCCCAACATGTCACATTCATGATAGCGCTTATAGTTGCGAATGATACGCTCCAACAGAGACGGGTCTTGACTATTACGAAATATCTTACTCAACGTCTCCTCCCCGAGTGACCCCGGGGTCAGTCCCCCCCCCCCTCCCCCCGTTAACTCATCTACTCAGCTTCATCTAGAAATTCAAATGGCCATCGCTTCCCGTCAGTTAACTCGTGGTATAGATTTTTAAAAAAAAACAACAACAACATAACGCGGTATCATCCCCCTTCCCTGAAAATCACTTACTTGCATTATGACCCGCCTAAAGGAAGTAAATAAGGATCGTGTCACACTATAGGTAACGTCTGGTAAGTTTGAAGTGATTGTTGAACACTTTAGAGGAGCGGCTGGCCGAGTGGCTGAATACTGGGTTCTCCTTCAGTCCTGAATGACATCACACTGATGTTGGTCAACAGGATGTCTTCACCGACATACAGGACTTCGCGCTGGAGTTCACAGCCAGCGAACACAAGCATGTCCAAGAACCACTGGTATCTAATAATATCACGCGTACCCTTTAACTCTTGGGTAGTGCTATCGGACACCTAACATTTTCGGATCAGGACGAAAAACAAGAGATCCCGTGTGAAAGTTAAACACCATAGCAGATAGAAATCGTGAAGAGTATGCCGTAAGACCACCACGGTGGCAAAAGTGTTAGGACAGTGAAACGTACACATGAGTAGAGTACGTTGGTTTGGGAAAAAAACAAAGAAAAAACACTTGTAGAGAAAGCAACCCTGACACAAATGTGCACCGAAAGTCCGGCACACTGTCCTGTTATGTGCACAGGCAGGTGTGACGTAATCCCTACGAAGAGATTGAGAGAAGAAGATAATATCCGCCATATTTTGAAAAAAATGTATATTGACTAGTGTCTATTCTGATTACTATTTCTGTCTTATGCCTTTCGCGAGAGCTTATGAATCCATGTCCCTTTATTGTTCATGTTCTTTAGCTACTCTCAATGATTTGCCTCCGATTCATACTTCTGTGCTATGGTATGTCCTGGTATCGATGTATCTACTACACATTAGCTTTGTTTATTGGACTTGATCCGCCCATCTACGACCTGCAGAATGCAATGCCATGTATTTCATTAGTTATAAAAGTAGCTTCGTTTAAGATGCTTACAAAATTCATAAAATAACTCAAAAACACGTCGAGTATAGCAGTTTTACAAGGTAATAACATATATTATGTGTTGCAATATGCGTGTGCATTCAGATAGTATGTACAGCAGAGTAAAGTAGTTCTGAATGTGCCAAGGACGCGTCCCAAACAACATACTATATCCGTTGGGAATGAGTCAAGGTCGCGCCTCTTAAAGTATAATCAGCCAGCTCGAAATGAGATAAGGTCGCGTCTCTGATAACATAATTAACTAGTTCGGAATGAGTCAAGGTCGCGTCTCAAACACCACATTTCATTAGGAATGAGTTAAGGTCGCGACTCAAACAACATAATTAAAGAGTTAGGAATGAGTCAAGGTCGCAGCTCTAACAATAAAGTCAATCGGTTTTGAATGAGTAAAGGCCAATAATCGATCTATTGGGAATGGGTCAAGGCCACATCTCTTACAACATATTCAATCCGTTGGAAATGAGTCAAGGTTAGCGTCTCTTACAACATAATCAATCATATTTAAAATAAAAACAACAACAACAACTGCATGCAATAACAGAGATGTGCTATTATTATACGTTTAAAATGCCTTGTTACGCGCAGTGCTGTATACGTTCTGAATGTTTCGTGGTCACATTACAAAACCCAGATTTGCACCGCCGTTTTGGCAACGTCTGACGTTTTATAATTTTCAACGTGCCAGACGATAGGAAAAGATCTCAGAAGTTCACACTAGAAAACGGGGCGTAGTGCGCACAACTGGACGTACTGAGAGCAATAGCTTATGGCTGAAACACAAACCGACTTTTGGCCTTAGCTAATGAGGAGTAAGTTAAGTCTACATGCAATTTAGTTTCATTAGTTAGTTGCCGGATCTATAGCGAAGGAGTTACGGACGCAGTTCGTAATCCCGCATACCACGTTCGAAACACTACTGCGGGCGATTTGGCAGCAGACCGCCTTGCGTTGGATTTCATATAATGGTTTGAGTGCCAGTAGTTCAGTTGGCAATTGCAAACTACTGAAGGTAAACGTGCCCAAAAATTACAAACAGCAACACACAAAACACAAATTCTGGGGTAGACTGCAACGTCATATAAAGGATAGGCAACCAACTTTTATTTTTCAGTTAGCTATATGTTTGGGTATAATCCTTGCACTCTTTCGAATAACGAAGTGGATTCACTGGCGTCAAAGCCTCCGCTCTCGACATCTCTTTAAAGGCGTTAATAATATCGGCATCCCCTCTGCCGTGCGTCCACCTTGACGAGGTAGAGGGGCTTGCGCGTTCCAATGACCCCAAGAGCTATGCCGACGGTAGCACTGCTACTGGTAGGGTCACCCATGTCGGACAGGTCAAGGGAGAGGGACCAGACGAAGTGACGCACAAACCTGCTGCCTTGTAGGTAGACTGGGGACAGTCAAAGGCTAGGGAAAGCATCCCGAAAAGTGCTTGTCGAAATCGGATGTACTGAGCCACAAGCTTGACAAAGAAGTGCAACGTAACTTTATCATTTCATGATGCCACAGATGAAAATTAATCGTTTATGGTGCTAATCCCGTGAAGTCCCATCAGGCGGTGATAGTGCCGGGCCCCCTGCCTCGAGGGGG
>JACEFZ010004434.1:0-77055 GCA_014155875.1 Cepaea nemoralis | reverse complement strand
TTCTTTCCCAAAACTTGTAGAGTTTCCTGAGTGGTAAGCCTTATGCATCCTTTCGGCTGAGTGTAAGCCTATCACCTTGCTTAATGATCTTTAGCTAACTAGACTTAGTCATAGAGCAGATTAGCTACCCACCTAGAGCCGAATCAGGCTATGACAAAGGAAAAATCAGCAAACAGAATGCGGAACCCCGCCCACCAGGGACACCTACGGGAAGATCCCAATTATCCCTCATTACTCAATTCTCAACTAGTAAAGCTTATCAACACTTCACTAATCTATTCTAGCTAACACTAACAGTGCTAATCATCACACTATAGTTTAACAAGGCCACAGTCTATATTAATTATGACGAATATATTATAATAGGTTATACCTTAAATGGCACTACTGCAGTCCTATCAATCATATCTACATCTGCCATTATAGGCACGTGCAAAATTAAGTCACTAATTAACACACGGTAGATATTATTTCCACTAAGCACTGCAGTGTCTTTGCACTCCGACTAGAGCATTATTCAAGTCCACCCTAGTTGATCTCAACTCGAGTTTATATCGCAAACTACCAAAGTTGGCCACGTGACGTTATCCTTTACTCCCCCACACAGGTGGCACAGTGGCAAATCATCCCCTGTCAAGAACTATTTTCCTGGCTTAAATCCTGTCAAAGTTGTCAGTAATTGCCTAGATTCTCAAAACAAGCCAGCTAGTTTCTGTATACTCCCACCAAAGAGTTTCGATACCAAGCTGCCAATCATCTTGATGTGCCGGAAACCAAGAATTGACAGATGCACTGTTTTCCGTACTAGGTACTTCCGTTTTACATCTGCCCCTGTGATCTCACGGCTTCCATCTGCATTCAAATGTTGACAAACTTGTCAATCTTCTGTTCCGTGGTGACAATCCCAGCAGCCATTTTCGTCTGATGTCCGGCCGTATAGATGACAAACGGAACCATTCCATATCCTAAGCTGACAATATATGTGATTCTACTTGTTAATGAACTGCCAACTCTGTGTATCCATTCCTACTCACTCACCACCAAATGTGTATATGGGCTGACACGATGTAACCTGTGCAGCTGTGTTTACTCTGTTAGTAAAAATAGTTGTCGCTGGCAGATCGTCCGCTTAATCCGAAAATCCTCTATAATAATCAACCTGTTAAACACACGGTTTTATTTTGTGACACTTATGCAGCTCTTTTGTTTAAAAAAAAAGGAGTTTGTAATACATAGGTCGTTTCTGGTGCAATGCTCCAGCAGCCTTTGCCCATTTTCATTCATGCGGCCGATGTTGTATTTTTCAAGGCACACTGGCCATGAACTTGAGTCCTTGCCTACACGAGCATTAAAATCACCGACCATATACATGTAGTCGGATTTTGGAACTGCCTTGATCACAGAGTCTAGCTGCTCATAGAACAAATCCATCGCATCATCAGAGGAATCGAGTGTCGGTGCATATGCAGTAATAATGGTGGAAAACCACAAGAGGTTGCCAAGCGCATGGATAATAGTCTTTCATTACCTCCAGCTGGGATATCAATCGTTCCCAGTAGCGAATTCTTCACAGCAAAGCCCACACCGTGTTGATTTTTTTCTGCCTGTTCTCTACCCTTCCAAAAAACAAAAAAAAACAACGTGTAATTGCTTTCCCTGAGTGACCCTTTCTCAGCGAGACGAGTCTCCTGCAGGCCAGCAATATCAATGGTAAGACGATTGAGTTCAGCATCAATCACAGCCGTTTTTCTCACATCGTCAATATTGGTCAAGTCAGTGGAAAATCCTTAACAACATGGGTCTCATGTTCCAGGTTGCAAGACGTAACTTGAGGTTTCAATTTTACTTTTTATTAGTACGTGGTGCATTGGTTTTACAGCCTGCAATGCAGATGTTGTCCAAGCACTAAGCACCCATTAAAGCAGGCAGGCTGTGGCGGATCAGCACCCAATTGGCCGGGGGCTGCCCAGCTTGAGGCGGGCGGTAGCTGATCAGTGATACATGAAGGTGTCTCCCACCGTCAGAGAGAACGCGTGGCGCCCCATGTCTACGCCAATTGACAGGGACTTATAACCCGTAACAGTTGCCTCTCGCTTTGATTCCGAGACCTGTTAAGACCAGGGATGGAGTTATTGCCTCTCCATAGCACAAAGACTGGCTAAATTATAGAGACCATGTGTTGCCCATGCAGCATGATTCCTCTTTCGGCCTGCCTGCTTCACTCCAGAGGAAAGGTAATACCTATACATCTGGAACAAGACAAGCTGCAGAAGCTACCGGATCATCAAAGCAATGCTCTAACTGTCCGCATTTCGGAGCTTCGATCATAGACCATCTGCCAACTAAGGCTTAGGGCCTGGTCTGCCCTACCATGACATTTTATCTTTAGGTTGCATTTCCTCCCACCAGGGTAAGGCTTACACCCTCCCAATTGCGCTCCTCCGCACGAAGCCGTTGTCACAATGTGGGGTGTCGGCTTTGGTAAGCGCCGCCCAACATTCGGCGCTAACAGAAAGCAGGTAATACCGCCTACTGTCATCCGGTAGCTTAGTCACATCTGACTAAGACCTGACCCACACACACACACACACACACACACACATATATATATATATATATATATATATATATATATATAGAGAGAGAGAGAGAGAGAGAGAGAGAGAGAGAGAGAGAGAGAGAGAGAGAGAGAGATGGATAGGACATGTTAGGAGGATGGATGATGGTAGAATACCAAAGGACATCTTTTTTGGTGAATTACAGATGGGTAGGAGATCTCAGGGTCGGCCTCTACTACGATACAAAGATGTGTGTAAGCGGGACATGATTGATACAGGCATTGATAATGCACATTGGGAGCAAGTCGCCTCTGAACGTGTTGCATGGAGGGCAACTATCAGAAATGGAATAAAGACAAAGGAGAAAATGATTGCAGATAAAGCACAGACAGAGCGTGAGACACGTAAGATGGTGCACAATGGTGTAAATTACCATGCTTTCACATGCATCTACTGTGGGCAAACATTTGCAGCAAGAATTGGCCTTACCAGCCACACTCGCCACCGCAATGGATCGTAGTTATTGCCATATGACAGTTATTAAGCCTTTTTGAAGCACAATGTACCAAACTATCGTCTGTCAAGACGGAAAGGAAAGGTGCCAAAAAATGAATATATATATATATTCATAAAAGGTGAAGATACGCAACCATTTGAACACAGCTTTGAAAAACGATGTGACGGAACTGCGACTTGAAAATACATATCTGTTGACAAAACGTGCTGACAAACACGAAGCTGGTAATTCATAATTATATATACACTGCGTGGACAGCAATTTAAAACTTCGCTGAAACCTGGAATTTAACAACATTGTTTTTAGCTAGAAAATACATGACTGCCTAACTACTGAGGCATTTGCACCGTCTGACACAGAATTGTGCACTGGTCATGATAAATAATACATAGGGTGTATTTTTAATGAATGTGCAGTGTTTGAAAATATTGTCAGTCCACGTTTTGTATTCACCGTCTGTAAAGTTCATGCAACTTAATAGGTAAATACAAAACTTGGACCGGCAATATTTTCAAACACTGCACAGTCATTAAAAATACATTATGTATAAATTCCCGACAGCTACCCGGTGGAGGGGGGGGGGGGGGGGGGGGGGGGGGGCGGGGTATCTAACAAGCTGTAGAGTCAACGGGAGATAAGCAGTGACTAATCGCTTAATTTAACGTGTTAAAATAAACAATTAAACGTATGTCTGTATCACGGTGTACGTGCATGTGGGATCATGTTAATACGTATAATATAAATATATGTATATGCTCACAATATTCTCGACAGATTAGATCAACTAACGCTGGTGCAGGAGAAGCTTCAAGCCCAAGGTACTGAGAAGCATTTCGATTGTGAAGGTCAAGGTGGCGGCAATTACATTCACGGTGGAAAGCCTGGCAATCCCCACGGTAACAGTGGATCCAGTCGAACGTCTCGGCCGAGTGTCCGATTACTTGCTGACAGATGCGAACACAGTACTTCGCATGCGAGAGACAACGGAAAACGGTCTACGAGCCATGGATAAGATCAAACCAATTAGGACATTCCATAATTGGTGTCTCCAATTCATACTGGTATCGAGGCCTCTACTTATTTATGATGTGTGCATGAGAGTGGTATGAGTGATAGAAAGGAAGATCTGCACAGCCACGAGGAAATCATTAGAAGTGCAAACGGGAGATCATTGAAAACAAAGCTCGTGCTCCCGTTGAATTCCGTAGGCGAGAAATCCAATGTCTGAAAGTTCATGCTGACGATGCTGCTGTGTGAGTCGCCAGTCGAAATAGTCGGCAGATGCAAACCCACGCTTAGAACAGAAACAAGTGGAAGGTTGACATCGCTGTCGATTCGGCGAAGGGAAGTAGTGCAGCTTCCGATGGTTGGACACCTCCTGTCATGCGTGCTGTGCGGGAGAGTGTTTACAGTTATTGTCACAGATGCGCTTGTGGTTGTCGGTACTTTTCATTAAAAAATAACAATGCAGTAACAATTGCAGCTGCAATCTAACCAAAACATGAACGTGATAATTATTTATTGTGACAACACAAATATGATGGAAATAACCTAGTGAGAATATTAAAACAGGTGTCGTCAGAATGTATACATTTAATAATCTACTTAATCTTATGGCGGCGGTTTATGGTAATGTGTAAAACAAATACTTACTCAAAACTAAAGGAATTGGTGTCAGAAGAAAGAAGTACATCATTGGAATCAGCATCATGGTTACAGCGTTCTGCAAGGAACAAGCATAATTCATATTCTGAAATTTACTGGAAATCAGACTTAAGTAAACAAATGCGTCTCTAATACCGCTACTATATATGTTCTAATGATTCAGTTTAAAACTATTATTCTTTTGCGACTACTTCAACTATTGTTTCTACTCAAGATCAAGGCAAGAAGCGTTGACATATATATATATATATAAAACCTCAAAGACTACAGCAAAGACTGAAAGTCATAAAATGAACGCACAAGTAGGCTAACAAAAGATTTAAACACATTTTAGGGCAACATGAACTAGGAACTAGAAATGCCAGCGGAGAAAGGCCGTTACTATGTTGTGTAGGGAACCGTTATATTGTCTGTAAGACATGTTCCCAATATGAACCTACGAAATTGTATACGTGGAACACATTTGAAAATGGAAAGATAAACTAAACTGGTTATGTTATGATTGGAAACATATTTCTAAAGATTGCCAAAACCTGCACTGTGCGGATATGAACCTGGATCACAATCGCGGAAATGTGTACAGTTTTAGTTCAACACAGTAGCATTGGACCCAGCAGACAAAAGTTAACTAGATCTTGTTAAAGTAAAAATAAAAATAATGACCTAATAGTTGAAAACATACGAAAATATATACATAACATCTGAAGCAGATAAAAATAACGAATGGGAGAGCAGGGCGGCTTGGCAGAATGGGTAAGAACGTGTGTTATTTAACATCCGGTGTGATGATACCGAAGTAAGCGGTTCATCCCCTACACATGACGGCTGGACTAAAATGTTGACCTTGTCGTCGTTGACTTTTTTTTGGCATATCCCTTACAGGACATTGCAGTCAACACCAGCATTTTTCAGCTGTTGTTGATGTACTAGGCAAGATTACGCTTAGTAGTTTACCATTGTATCGGTGAAGGACACACAGGAGGAACGACAGAAGAAACGTATATAGAACGATAGCGATCATTTAGGAACCGTGTAAGGTTAGTATAGATAGTTGATATCCATTAGGTTCAATATACAGATTGGGGACACGACCTGGTCTTACAGGCACCCCAATGAACTTTAATAGGATTGATAATCGACAATCGTACTGATATCACTGGCTGTCTTATTAAAAAGCAGTATCACCTAATGTGCATCGTTGGACGTCTATTCTTTTACATTGCATTAGTGCTCAGTTTCCAGGCACTTGTTATGTTCTACGTTGAGCCTTTGATTCAATTATATATTGATAACCAGCTACTGCTGATCTACATAACTATATGAGAATGAAGAACCGGCGATTAGCAGCATGCTGGCACTGCACCCATCTTCTCTTTGGCCTCCCTCTTCCTCTTTTCCCGGGTATATAACCTTCGATGGTTGCTCTCCCCAAGCTTTCATGACGTTTCAAGTGTCAAAAATATTTCAATTTTCTGTGATTTTTCGTCTTTAGTAGTCAACCATCTTCAATATTCAGATTGTGTCGTATGGATTCATTTGTTC
The DNA here is from genome assembly GCA_014155875.1 of Cepaea nemoralis. NCBI lineage: Eukaryota > Metazoa > Mollusca > Gastropoda > Stylommatophora > Helicidae > Cepaea > Cepaea nemoralis. Next base: position 70,773 of record JACEFZ010004434.1, on the reverse strand, counting down.
TTTTCTGTAGCCAAGGTATTCTTAGAACCCGTATTTAACATTTATATTCCAAGGAATTTATGTGCTGATCAGCTTGTTTAGTAAGTGTCCAAGTCTCGCAGGCATATGTTGCAATGGCAAAGATGCATGCTCTTAAAAATCTAATTTTTGTAGTTCTAACTGTTCCCCTCCACAATTTATTCAGTTGTATTATTTTTTTTTTTTTTAAATTTTTTTTTTATACAGTGAACAACTAGGGTTAGAACTGAATATTAAGAAGACACAGATTATGGTCGTCACTGGAAAGAAGGAAATACCACAATGTGATATACGAGTAAATGGGCATATTCTTAAGCAAATTAATCGATACAGTTACCTCGGCACAGTCATAACATCTGATGGGAGATACCTTGAAGAGATTAGAACAAGAATTGGCATTGCGAAGATAGCCTTTTGCAAGATGAAAAACATACTAACCAATAAAAATATATCAATTGAAACGAGAAAAAGAGTGTTGAAGTGCTACATAGAACCTATACTTTTGTATGGATGTGAAGTGTGGACAATAGGCAGTCAAGCTGAAAAACAGCTGATAGCTGTGGAGATGTGGCTTTTGAGGAAAATGCAAAGAATACCATGTACAGACAGAAAGACCAATAAACAAGTCCTTCAAGAAACAGATGAAGATCATAAACTGATTAGAGTCATTAGACGTAACAGTCAAAATTGTTTGGGCATGTTATGAGAAGAAATGAGTTGGAGAACTTGGTGACGACTGGTAGGATCGAAGGGAAGAGACCAAGGGGAAGACTGAGAAGTAAATACCTGGATGGTTTGGCCAAGTGGCATGGTCGAGACCGGAACACGGAGCTGATCCATGACTCTGGTGATCGAGTGAGATGGCAGAACATGACCGCCCACGCTTACCGGCATGGCACATGATGGATGGATTATTTTTTGAAGAGTAATATATTCGTCTTTTAATTGTTGGTTGTGGTATACACTCAGTGGCGATAGGCATATGATCTCATCATCAGAGACAATGGCTACGGCCACCGACTAGTATAGTCACTGCCCAGAAAGAAAGCAACGGCAAACTACCTTCAGCAAAACTCGCCAACAAACCGTTAACAACCACGAAAGAAATATAAACTTTTATCGTATTGTAAAAGACGGTAGTACAACAACTCAGTGTTACTTGTAGGTTGTGCAAGAGCAATAAAGATGTTCTGAATGTAATATACATATGTGCAACATCATATGGGATAGCCCTAAACAAACTATAGCCTATAATGTGGCATATTACTATACAGTGACGTACTATTGTTAGTGGACATTTCAAATTTTAGTTTGAGCTACGATATAATGAGGATAGTGGTTGCAGAAACAATGCAAAGAAATAGAAGATCTGGAAATAAAACACAACTCGAAAGAATTAATTGAACATATAAAAATATTTACAAAGAAGAAAAATAATATAACAGAAAATGGTTGTATCAGAGGAAAGAAATGGAGAAATTATAATTAATAACACTGACATAATAACAAGTTGGACAAAGTACACAGAAGATGTATTCTGGGACAACATGGTGAATAGACCAACATTATATAATACTCAAGATGGACCAATAATATTAAAGGCTGAAGTAGAAAAGACTATTAAAAAGATGAAAGAAGGAAAGGCTGCAGGTCCTGACAAGATAACAACAGAGGTGAAAAAATCCTTATCCAGCTTTGACATTGAAACTATCAAAGAATTATGTAATAATATATACAATACTGGGTACACCCCCAATAATTTGAAAACATCCATGTTGATCACACTACCGAAGAAGCCAAGAGCTGTTGACTGTGAGGATTACAGAATTATAAGCTTAATGAGCCACATAACTAAGATGCTACTCAAGGTCATAGAAGAAAGAATTCAACATAACATAGATGAGGAAGTAGCTAAAGAACAATGTGGGTTCCGCAAAGACTGTGGCACCAGAGAAGCAATTATCTGTTTGAAGATGACAATTGAAAAATATATTGACATTACAAAACAGTATATATGTTTGTTTTATAGACTACAAGAAAGCTTTTGGTAGAGTACAACATGAACGACTAATTACGTGCCTTCAAGATATAGGAGTATACGGAAATGACATCAGCCTTATTAGTAACTTGTACTGGGAACAAGTAGCGTCTATTAGATGCGGTAATAACTATCTGTCGCCTATATTGATAAAAAGAGGAGTACGGAAGTGATATGTATTGTCCTGAAGCCTCTTCAACCTATACACAGAAAGAATTTTTAAACAAGTTGAAATGTCCTGACTTAGCATCAATGGAAGAATCATAACCAATCTTAGGTATGCTGACGATACCGTGTTACTAGTATAAAGTGAGCAAGAGTTACAAGACCTAGTGGAACAAATAAACAGGAACAGTGCAGAATGTGGCTTAGATATCATAACCACCCCCCCCCCCACCCACCCCCCAAAAATATGACAATTTGCAGTGATAAGGAAAGGTCATCAATGAACATCACATTAAATGAGCAGATGCTAGAACAAGTAACAAGTTTCTCCAATCTTGGACAAATAATAACAGATGACGGCAGAGACTAATAGTGAGTGAGGGAGAGTGTGAATAAGATAGAGTGAGAGTGTCAGAGAAAGAGTGAGAGAAAGAAAGTGAGAGAAAGAGTGACAGAGATAGTGATAGTTGGAGAGAGTGAGAGAGAGTGTCAGAGAGTGTCAGGATGTGAGAGACAATAAGATAGAATGTGAGAAAGACTTCCAGAGAGAGTGAGAAGCGAAGTGCGAGAAAGATAGAGATGGAGTGAGATAGAGAGTGAGAGAGGGTGAGAGAGAACGAGGTGAGTAAAAATGATACTAGTGAGAGATAAGGTGAGAGAAAAGAATTAGAGAGAGTGAGAAGGAATGTAAGAGGTAGTGAACGGGAGAAAGAGACTGACATACATTGAGTGTGAGAGACAGAGAGGAGATAGTTATACTCACCTAAACAACTGGCTAGCTAGCAAAGTTACTGTAAGACTGTCGAGCTGTCGATGTATGAGATATCCAGTTCCGTACCCTTCATATTGCGATCAATAGAATAGAGTAACAAAGGTTATGATTAATTGCCTGAATTACCATAATTGTTTATACAATTCATTCATCTACTTGTTGTAATGAATAGAGAGGAAACAAATACAAATATTGGTGCACCGCTAATCTCTCAGACATTATATGTATGTGACATATTGTGTCTTAGAGTGCCAAATATAGACAACACCTATTATGGAAAGAGAACTGATTAAATAATGACTCGTCGTCGTCGTCATCGTCGTCGTCATCATCATCATCATCATCATCATCATCATCATCATCAGCATCATCATCATCATCATCATCATCATCATCATCACCATGTGCCGCCCAGATAAACGTGGGATGTCATGTTTCGCTATCGCACGCGATCACCAGGGTTTTGAATCAGTTATGTATTCTTGTCTCAATTATGTCATGTGGCCAAGCCATCCAGGTATTTATTGATGTGCCTTCCCTGTTTATTTTCCCCATCAATCTTTCAATAAGTTGTCATGTTTATTTCTCTTCATAGCATAACAGCAGCGAACACATACAGGATACCTAAAGTAGACCCACGTGAAACAAACATATAAAGAATAATAGAGCAAAACATAATACTCATTTACATATTAGGAGCTTTCATTTGAAATCCGTTCGTACCACACCGGGCGTAATTGCGTACGTTGAACATGATCATGTCATAGTCATGTGATAAGTACTGACTAATGAATAAAAGACCGGTCTCTCTGGCTGTGGGGTTACAACACTTTCTCCGTAATCCCGTTTGTCACGCAGAGTCTCGTCGCGGGAGCGAGCTGGGAGCGGTTCGTCCCCCGCTGGTGACTTGCGGGACACTGAGCCGGCCGCTCAGAAAGCAATGGCAAACTACTGGGCGTAATCTTGCCAAGAAATCAACATACAGCTGAAAGATGCTGGTGTTGACAGCGAGGTCCTGTAAAGGATATGCTTTAAAAAAAATGAATACAAGAGCACGTGCTTATCGTCCCATGATGCCTAGGTTTTTCTGTTTTTGATCGTTGAGAAAATGGCCGGGTTGATCCAAAATCCGTCCAAAGAAGCTCAAAGAGCGGTGATTCAGTTTCTTTCATTTGAAGGATGTCGATCAGTGGACATTTATCAAATAATGCAGGCAGCGTACAGTAACAAATGTGTGTCGAAGACAACAGTGACAGACTGGGCACGAATGTTTCGGAAAGAACGTCAGTTCACAATAGATCTTCAACGGCCGGGTCAAGGTGTGTTCACGGTGGGTATCACGGATGTTGACCGACCACCAAAAAGAGGGACGCATGGGATGGTGTTTGAACCACTTGCTGCGTTACAGAGTGGAGGGCGATGTAATTCTCTTCCGCATAGTGGCAGGCGATGAAACGTGGTGTAACCACTTTGAGCCGAGAAGCAAAAGAGAGAGCATGCAACGGGCGCATGCTGGATCACCAAAAGCAAAAAAAAAAAAAAATCAAGTTACAGGTTTCCCCTGGTAAGGTTATGCTAAGCGCATTTTGTGACTATGAAGGGCTATTGTTGGTTGACTTTAAAGAATCTGGTGTCAACATCAACTCTACCCACTACGTGGAAACACTATACAAGCTGCAAAAAGCCATCAAGAATAAATGATACGGCATACTTTCTCGCGGTGTGATTTTGTTGCACGATATTGCTCGACCGCATGTTGTAAAGATTGTGCAGGAAGCATTAACTTGGAGAAAGTGGGAAATTCTGCAACATCCAGGGTATAGTCCTTATTTTTCACCATGTGATTTTCATTTGTTCGGACTCTAAAACAAAGCTCTCAGGGGGCAACGATTTAAAATAGATGCAGACGTTATGAACGCGGTAAACACTTGGTTCAGTGAGCTACCACTGTCCTTTTTTTTTTTACGGACGGCATTCGCCGCCTACCTAAGCAATGGGATACTTGCCTGAAAGCCTACGGCGACGTCTTCTGACCAACCCATGGTGCATAATTAATTCAAAATGAATGATTTGTTTAATTCTACCACATATGTTAAGGTTTCTTTCATTCTTTTGTAATAAAGCCATTGGAACGTGTTTCAAATGAACGACTCTTATATAATGGATTGTAATGTTGTGAACATAATTACAGATAAATGTTTGTGTTGTTGTGAAGCTAATTACAAATAATAGTTTGTGTCGTTGTGAACATAATTACAGATAATGGGTCGTGTTGGTGTGAATGTAACATGCGTAGTTTTATTCAAATTGGGAGGTTAATGGACTAGCTAGGAATATTATTATACTGTTACTGAGTCAGCAAAGTATGCAGATGTGAAGCCAAGTGGGTTAATCACACATTTTCAACAAACGGGGATAGTCCCAGACTAGATGATGGTTTAGTCACGGACACAGGATATAAATCGTTATGCTAATGGGGAAAACATCAGACAAGTTGTGGTCATGTCGCGCACTTGTCTAGATTAGAATTCTCGGTGGGAAGGTGAATTTTAAATGTAATGTAAATTAGGGTTATAGGTCATTCTTGGGACGAAGTCGGAGGAACTTCAGCCGGGAGTATCTTTAAGCACTGAGTATTGGGCCAGTGAGGAACATTGAACGGGAGTTGAGTTGTGGCGAAGTTAGGGAGAACTTCGTCTTGTGCTTACAGTGAGGTTTGGAGCTGAGTCAAGAAAGAGGAGACTCAGGGGAGGTTATTAGATTCACGGATGGAGACAAGTCCATACCAACGTAGTACGTGCGACCGAGAGACGGCAATAGCGTCGTTGCTGGAGTTGCTGTGTTTTCTTATAATCTGAGTGTGCTGGACCTGGGAAATTACACTCTAGATATATATTTCACTATTGAATGTTCTTGGAAAATATCTTATAGCATCGTGTTGTGTTACAATTAAAGTATTATGTGCGCAGCCTGGTGTGTGGTATTGATTCATCGTGTTTGATCAGTCGTCCAACGCAGCATTCACACTGCCATCCTCTATATAACTATAGCCATATCTTTATGTCCAGTGACCTTGTGACAGTGAATATCATTGAACACATTCGCTTTATCAGCTAGGGAAGACGCGACTGGAACCTCATCGTGGCGCGGAGTTTTACATATTGAGCTGCGCTCTCATTTCTACTTGGGGTAGCAACACTCCCTGAGGTGAGGGGAACTGATACCACATCTTACTGAGACAGTAGGGAAAGTGGTTTTCACATACTGCCTCAGTTTACTAGAGGGCAATGACTGGAATGATTTGAGACAGAAAGTTCACCAACCAGTATAAGTTCAAAATTAGTGAGTGACCGGGCGCTGACTTGATCACGGCCTACTAACCGAGAGTTTACCTTTCGTTGTTAGTGAAATGAGAAATTCAGGAAACATGAAGCCAAACGTAGCATAGGCTTTGTGGGGAACTGTCAGTTTGGGCAAGGAATACAACGGAGGGGCAGATTTATAGCAGTGGGAATGTGCTTGAGCTGGGAAATCTAATTTAAAGAGCATGAACTCAAACAAGGACGATAAACTCAGGACCATGAACTTCAGAGACAATGTAGATTTGGGTTAATGATATGATGGTAGTATGCAAATTAAGCAGGGTACGCGAGGTACTGATTGGGTAGCCCTTCACAAGGAGAGAAGCATGGTCACGTGATTCGAGAAAGGCGCCAATTCAAGAGGTGATATATAAGTTGGATCCAGTCAGTTTAGACAGTGTGGAACGAGCAAGGGTACGGTAGCAACAGATCCGAGGGCTGGGCGGTCGCCCAGCCCAGGAGGAAGTGTGAGTTTGGAACTTCAGCAATGGTGATGTATATATCCCAGGCTGTTTAGTGTCTAAGAAGATGGAGGGGCAGTATTAAAGGCGGAAGAGATGCACATATCATAGTTTCGTCTGGACTGCCGAAGTAAAGTAGGATGGCCAAGGATCTGTGAACCATTTATTCCAGATAGATAAATCTGATGGAGTGGAACGCAAATTCCGAGGATCACAAAATGGCGTGCAAGCCATTTGAGAAGGACTGTTGGCTAAAGAGCACTCAGTAGTTGCGGATGATGGCTAAACGTCACACAGGACGACCATAACCAGGGACACTGCGGTTGGAACCACACAGGAGACTGTCAAATACAACTGGAAACCGGTGGTGGGATCCACGGCAAACGAGGTTGAAGAGAGCGATCGCATTTCAAATATGGGACCCAGATGATCAACGGGACGACAGAAGAAGAATGTAAGTTGACATAAGACTTAGTTTAATTGTATATTATAATCAAGTATCTTAGTTTAGAGAGCTATAGCAAACTACTGTAGGTAAGTTTACCGAATAATTATGAGCAGTCGACAAAGGATTAGGATTGGATGCGACGTCCTGCAAATTACGTATATATAAATGGCTGGTCTATAGTGTTGGGAGTCATATTAATCGAGGAGATAAGCGAGTTCTAGACAGCCGAGTGCAGATACTCGAAAGGCTGTTGAAACCAATAGGACTGTGGCGACTCTGGTCGGGCAGATAAACCCGAGGACCAAGGAAAGCACGGACTTAAGTGTTGGAAAAAGAACCGCCCTAAAGAAACTATTGACTGCTATTGTCAATTGCAATCATTAAGGAAAGTCACACAAGACTAGAGTGGGCTAAGAGGACACACGTTTGATGGGATCATCCAGAGGACTGCGTCGAACAAAGTTGGAAGGAGCCTGACTTTATTGGGAAGTGGCGAAATCATTCTGATACGGGCGGTGATCAGACAAAAGCACCCGTAGGCAGGCGAGCAATTATCCACTGGAAAGGACTCTTACGTTGTCGCTTGATCGATTGCCTGGGTAAACTAGTGGGCGGTCATTTGACGGTGGAAGTTGGTTGTGTGCATCTTTAGTAGATTTATATACTTTCTTGTCAGATTTGCGTACTTTATTATTATATTTCCCTGATTGATATGTGACTAGTTATTGGTTTAATTGCGTGCAATTCCTTAGTTTGATGATATTATCTTGATGCTAGCTACCTGACTGCATTCTTCCATAATTGTTTGAATTGTTTTCACACGATACTTTGTATACTTTGTAATTTCTTTTAAGAAGCAAATAAACTTGATTCAAGGTTAGCTTATTCTTCTTAGTGCCTGTACTGTGCTTGTCGGTTAGGGTAGTGTTGTATTCGTGACCTGCGTACCTGTATACTTGTGAGGTTGGTAGATAAAACCAAGGGTAATCACAAATCAGTGGTTATCTCTACAACCGGAAGACGGACAATCTTTATCTTTCAATTCTTTATTCTCTCCTCCACTTCTCTCTCTCTCTCTCATCTCTCATCTTCGTGCTATCACATTACCTACGGGATGTTCTCAGACTGGGATATAGGTGACTTCAATCTACTATACCCAACCAGCCTCCGGATGCCCATCTCTCTTTCACTCGACCAAGGGACGTTACCATATCACACTTTGTCCTGAAGGCATGACGCAACTCTGGTATCTATATATGGCAACGGAAGTGTGTATTGTTTAAATGAGGATGATGATGATGATAATTGCCATACAGCGTCTTAGGGGGGAGGGGGGATAACATGAACACTTGCAATTAAATGTGAAAATCAAACAGCTCGCCAATGTAAAACGTCAAATGGCAGGCGCGAGAAGCCCCAACCAAGCGGAAAGAATAAGTCGACTCCGTCAGACGTTGGCAGTTAGATCTTCTTTTTATTACTGCAGCACGCAGGCTTGGTACAAATGATTGGCAAAAACCATAGAACAAAATACTGGGCCTGTTCTGGCCAGGCGGGACAGTATCAACAATTATAATAAGAACCGAGATCATGTCAAAACCAGCTCCGCTTCAATTATATATATATATATATATATATATATATATATATATATATATATATATATATATATATATATATATATATATATATGTAGTCCTTGCCCATCAACACGGCGACCTTCTCCCTATCCGTTCCCTTCTAAGTGTCCTTCCGACCTTTCTCTGATATCGAGTTTCTGCATTCATTTCCATATTCAATTGTGGCTTGGATGAACGTTGTCTCCTCGTATTGTCTCATCCGTTTCCATGTATTAACCCTATTCTTCTCAAATTCACATAATCTGCCGCTCATATCAAGCTCCCAAGTCCGTCTGATCTTGTTGTTGTTGACAATCTTCCGTGACTTGTTTGTCATTTTACGTCAATCACTTAGTTCCCACAAGATTTGGGTTATAGGATTCTGTGCTACTTCTCTTTTGCATCATTCTATCAGCGCTGCTACTTGGCAGTATGTCCCCTTCCCCTTGAAAATGATGTAATCATTTTAAACTGAAGTCGATTAATATAACCTGAGAAGTAGCAGTGCAGACTCAATGAGCGATATGTAGAAAATCATCATCATCATGTATTGATGTGCTAATACGATGATGTGCTAATACGATGGTATGGCTTCCTATCAATGACATACAAAATCTCATAACAAAAATTATTATTGTCATACAGCACGCCCTCCAGTCTACACCCATGGTATACGTCGTCTAGCACAGCCTATGGGAGGGATGTGCTAACACACTATAATATAGTAATAGTCCCTCAGTTGCCGAAACCGACAAGAGTCCACACCCAAAGTTATAAAAACCGAGTGAGGGGACGTGTGTGATTAACTGGTACCAATCCGTCTATATTAGTTTTGACTGATAACTATATTCCCATTCTTTCACCTGCTATGTCATCAGTATTTGTTACATTGATAGGTGAGGCTTTCTGCCATTGTAGCTGTCGCCTTATAAAATCGTAGCAGTTTCCATCCATTTGTTGTGACGGCTATAAATTCTTATGTGTTGCTAAAATCAATGTAGCTCTGGCTATGATCGCCTATACAGTAAGGAATGCACTGTATAATCAGTCTCTAAGTGACATAATCATTGTCGCCTCGTCTATGTGTTGACGGTAATTAAATATCTTGGCCTATCCAATAACTCATAATCTGAGTAATTTAGAATCCAAATCTGAAATACTTACAACCAAATTATGAAACATTAATCCATTAATCATAATACACTTAATTAAACCTGAAATAAATAGAAAATCGCATAATATGCACATTGTTTCATTGTGTCATACTATTCAGTCCGCTATATTAATGTATATATAGTCTGTATTGTTCTTCCTCTGAACGGTATCGTGTATGTGTTCAAAATATAATTTAACAACATTCTACCAACAACTATGTAAGCAAATTCTCGAATATTTTCATATATCATTCTTTCAAACGCTTGTCTCGAATATTTTCATATATCATCATTCTTTCAAACGCTTACACTCAGGAAATAAATTACCGTAGACCCCGAGGTAGACCAAGAAGACGGTGGAGAGATAATACATATACAGACCTACAAGCACTTGGAATCAACTACTGGCAAGAGAAGGTCCACCAGAGAGACGAATGGAGACGGATTGTATCTGCAGCAAAGAACCTCAATGGATTGGAACGCTGAAGAAGAAGAAGAAGAAGAAGAAGAAGAAGAAGAAGAAGAAGAAGAAGAAGAAGAAGAAGAAGAAGAAGAAGAAGAAGAAGAAGAAGAAGAAGAAGAGGAAGAAGAAGAAGAAGAAGAAGAAGAAGAAGAAGAAGAAGAAGAAGAAGAAGAAGAAGAAGAAGAAGAAGAAGAAGAAGAAGAAGAAGAAGAAGAAGAAGAAGATCATTCTTTCAACGATAGATGAAGTAATATGTGAAAATGATATGACTGACATGACCCTCTCATCGACATCGTAATGAGTGAACCATGACGTACTATTCACAGGAATGATAGAATAAATGTAAGACTGACATGACCTCTCATCGTCAGTGTGATGAGTGAATCATGACGTATAATCTAAGTCGATGTGTACGTGACATGAATGTCACGTGTGAATCTGTGCAATGATTAGACCTGTAAATCTACTCGAAGTTGCAACGCGTGAATACACACAACGATGTGAAATGTGAATCTGATTGTCGATGTGACAAGTTAATTTGATCGAAGATGCGAGATGTGAATTCGACCAATAATGTGAAATGTGAACCTAATTAAAGACGTGGCATGTGAATCCGCTCGAAGATGCGAAATGTGAAGTCGACTAATGCTGAGAAATGTGAATTCAATCAATGATAAGAAATGCGAATTCAACCAATGATGAACATTGTGAATTCGACCGATGATGAGACATGTGAATTCGAACAATGATGAAAATTGCGACATCAACGAATGATAAGACATGTGGATTCAACCGATAAATGAATATAGGAATATGAACAATGATGAGTAATGCGAATTCGACGAATGATAAGACATGCGAATTCGACCAAGGATGATAACTGAGAAATCGATCAATAATGTGAATTATGAATTCAACCACAGATGCGAAATGTGAAGAGATAACAGTTCGCATGGCTGCAGCAAATATGTAGCTAAATTTCATTAACTAATAATAATAAAAGCCGCTGGTGTAGCTCCTCCAGACCGCACGCAGTTCATGAGAAAATTGAAAAGTACTGGCAATCTGTCAAAGTTTCACGTACAACTTAGCGCACATGTTAGAGACCCAATCGAGCACACCGACGTCATCATGAGTCCGTATAAAAAAAAAACGCAAACGCATGCCCCAAACACAACGGCATGACGATTATTGTCAATATCATCTGCCAATGAATCAAAGTAAACAAAATATGTACATATCTGACACTAATTAATATTTAACTAATATATGTTAGAATGTTTGTTGTGTTAGTAAAGAGATTCTACTAGGGTGTCTACCTATGAAATAACCAATAGGCCTGTTGAAATACATGTGTGTACGCAAACAAATAACATGAAATATGATAGCAGATACTACAGTCTACTAAGAAGATCCGCCAAGTTATTATCCTTGCCTGGAATATGACATATATCAAACTCATAGTCTTGCAAGAGAAGAGATCATCTGTGTATTCTTTAAAGACTTGTAAAGGCTAGATAGAAAAGGATCGAGGCAGATAATTATGACCAAGCAGATTTGCAGAGAATTTATCAACTCTTTCAAATAAAGTTACGGATTGGACAACTGTGACAAAGACTTATAATGTGTAGTAGGAGTTTGACGTGTTCGCTTTAGTCAGTTGACCTTTGTTCAACAGTTTAGGAAAAGTAGCTGTCATATCAGCGAAATTAGGAAAAAAATTGTAGTAATAATCGGTGAGTCGTACAAATGTGTGTCAAGATGTGTAGTGTTTATGTTAGCGAAATATATATTAACGGACAGAATAATGAGGACGAGAATGAAAGTTGAAATTAGTTAACAATACTCTTATTCTTCTTTCACTCAGTCTTTGTGAGGTTTATTTATTAGGGGTTACATCTGTTAGAATGTAACACCCACTTAAGAGGAATTTAATTATCTGAGGAATATTATCAGGGTATGCCCAAAGGGGATGGGTTCCTATCCTCTATCCAGATCACCTTCTAGAAGCTAAATTTTATGGCTCGTACCCCCACGTCAAGATACTAAGGAGTCTTCGTATCTACACGAATTAATGTAAAAATATAGATATAAGTTTAGGCTTCTTGGGAAGGTGTGGAGACCACGGACTGTTGCCACTATCACAAAATTGGATGCCCTTTTCTATCACTGGGGAAAAGGTGCTAGTGTGCAGGTGCCCGCCCTCATGCGGTCTAAATTAGTATTATATCTATGCTGGATACACTTACACAAGTATGTGATGGACTAGACCAGCAATATCATGACAGACCACAGTATAAACAGGACATACAGTGACATCACATAATATTGGTGTTTACAAACAATATGTAAGAATCAATCAACAACTGGTCTGGTAACATAAAGTGTAATAATCAAAAGTATGACAACAAAAATATTATTTTCACATAGAGTACATCTCTGTAAAAAAAACATTGGTCAGGTTTACAAGGAATACCAACTGATGTGAATGCATAATTATGGGGGGGGGGGGGGGACCAACAGTTGATTTATTCAAAATACATTAAAGTATTATAATGCATCATTAAGTAGATACCACTTTACAAAAAAAAGGATATTTATATCTCCGGTGCAGCTGATATCTGCCAGTAGGTACTTTAGTTGTATATGATTCTAATTCTTCCCTGGAACCAGTTTTCTATCAGAGGGCATCACTGTGAGTGAGGTATGGTAAGGGTCTTCAGTTAGGATCATCAGGAATTCTCAGTGGGTTCATGGGTTACATGGGTTATACCTTGAAGTATGGGGTGGTGGAGGATGCAAGGGAGGATGCTGCAATAAACTATGGGCTGGCAAGAGATGGACATAAACATTCTACTTTCCTGGCCTCAGCAACCTAGTCTGCATCTTCAGAACCATAGGCTTTCAGTTACACCGCCCATCTGACGGTCCAAACAAAATATAACTTCATAAGCATTATGCTAACATTTACATATCAGTAAAGCATAAAACATGTCAAGAAAAAAAAAATAAATAAAGAAGAGAATAAGACAATAAGAGGGGGAAGAATGTGTCCACTCAATAGTGAGATCACCTCCCTCTTATCTGTATAGATGACATTCAATCCATCATATCATGCTGTAAGGTCCTGATGGGATCAACTCTTGGTGCAACCAGGACAATGAAATAAGATAGTCACTCTATAAGACCAGGGAGTCTGATTATGACCAGGTTATCTGGTTGTATTAAATTAAGTTGATTCAAAGTCATCCAGGATGTAACAGACATGTTGGAATGAAGGTAGGTTGTTTTAGAGGCATGTTGTGATTGAGATAAAGGCATATTGTGATAAAGGTGGGTTGAGATAGATGCATACTATGAAGATGCCTGGGAAAGGTGCATGTAGTGACACTTCCTAGTAAGCCAGAGATAGGTTGAGACTGTTGCTTGATAAGACAGGGTGTGTTGAGATGGATGTAAGTGAAGTTAATGGTCAACCTTATAACATCATCATCATCATCATCATCATCATCATCATCATCATCATCATCATCATCATCATCATCATCATCATCATCATCATCGTCATCATCATCATCATCATCATCATCATCATCATCATCATCATCACTGTCCTCATCAGGTTCAGCTTGGATCTCAAATGCCTATCTTCATCATCATCATCATCATCATCATCATCATCATCATCATCATCATCATCATCATCATCATCATCATCATCAAGTATTGAGAGTTAATTGTCCACGATATAATCGCATCATTGTCAGGGTCTTGATTTACAATCATAAAGGCTCGTGGTCACTAACAGATGTGACAACTATCACTCACACAGAATGAGTGTACATAACACAAGGCGATATAACTCAACTACTTTAATCGCACTTCTCAACACAGCAATCATATCAGGCATCGCTCAAACTCAGCGATAATGCCATTTCCAGATACATACATGCAATATATCGGTTCATAAATACAATACTACATACCATGCACTCAGTCTTTCTATACTCAACAAAGCATTCAGCTTTCTCCCATCAAGCGTCAACTCATACATCAATACGTGCAACGCTCTCTTTCCACGTCTGTCCAGTCGTACGGTCCTAGGCTGTCTGACCGCTAGCCGCAGTGAGTCCTCGTTGGTCCTGCTTTCCCTTCTCGTGGTCCCCGTGTACCACGCTGACCCTTTCCATGCACTGCGTCGTAACTTGTTAGTGCCGTTCACGGTCGTACCTGGTCGTTAGTTGCCAGGCGCTGGAGATGAAGACTCGGGGAAGATTCTAACAATCATCATCATCATCATCATCATCATCATCATCATCATCATCCTCAAGTATTGAGAGTTAATGGTCCACCATACATCATCATCATCATCATCATCATCATCATCATCATCATCATCATCATCATCATCATCATCATCATCATCATCATCATCATCATCATCATCATCATCATCATCAGCAGCAGCAGCAGAAGCATCATCATCATCATCATCATCATCATCATCATCATCATGTATTGATATAACTGCCTTTATGAGTTATGTATTTAGCATAAGCACTGATTTAAACAAAACAAGTATGGTCATTCCCCGCGGTCTCTTCTAAGCAAAGGCTGGAGGACGACATTGTTAAATCACCCAAGATTGTGGGTTATCTCATGCACATAGTCAGAAATGGGCTGTTTTAGAATCATATTTCAGAACGTAAATGGCATGCCCTTGACCGAAAGAACCACCTATTCATCATGTGAATGTAAGTAAGGTTGTTGGTGTGTGCAAAGTCCGGCTAACATTTGGGTATATGGTGCAACTCTTATTAATGAGCCTTTATTCTCAGAACGAAACATGACAATTTCACAAACCATACGCAGGGGGAAAATGTGAATAAAAGAATCACAAGATATATACATCCCTACAGGTGTGAGTCAGTGTACATGGTTTTACAGAGATAGACTCTTAAGCTACCTTTCCTCTGTAAAATCATCAATGTTTAGCTAGTAATTTTGAAAGTACATTATTTATATATTGAGAAAAGTAGTTATATACAGATTGTAACAAAATATAAGGGAATATTCTTCATTGGCATATTGTCACAAAATATACAGAAATCTTCTTTTAGTCGCATATGTAACAGAATATAAAGAGATATTCTTTAGTAAAACATGGGAACACAATATCAGAAATATTATTTTGCTAGCTCATGGTAACAGAATGTAATAAATACTCTTCAGCCGCATATGTAAAAGACTATAAAGAAATCTCCTTTAGCCGCATATCGTAAACGAATGTAAGAAAATATTCTTTTGTAGTATATGGCAACCGAATGTCTAGCTGAAGGTTCTAACCGGCTAGTGGAGTAAACAGAAAACATGGCGCTTGTTTTCATTCCCACAGGAACATAAAATTAGACTATGATCATTTGTAAACATTTTAAACAGTGCATTGGCATTATTATAAATATATACACTGCATTACGTTAACTTCAAGAATTGATTCGCTACACAATGAAAGCTGAGCCTGCCCAAGCCTAGAACACTGCTTCGCTTCAACACACCAGGTGGTGTACAACTTAGAATGTTTAAGCTACCATTCATTCCCCACCCCACCAATTGCGCCTAGAGGGGTTCTGGCTGGCTGTTTCCGCTTTTAGGCAATCGCTCTCATTGGTTTGAATCGCCTGCTGAGCGTTGCGGGTGTATGGTGTGTGAAATTTGTCAGAAATCTCAAGTCGAAGGCCGTGAGGTGGCTGGAAATATCTCACAGTCTTTTCTTCTTTGTTTTGTTCTATCATTCTATCTTTCTTTCTTTCTTTTTTAATTCTTTCTTTCGTTTTTTCTTTCTTACTTTCTTTCTTTCTTTCTTTCTTATTTTATTGCCCTCTTTCTCTGTGTCTTTCTTTCATTCTTTCTTTCTTTCTTTCGTTCTTTTTTTCTTTCGAAATTATGGTGTCTCTTTTCTGAATTTATGCTTTTATCGACGCTCAGAGGAAGGGCGAGACATATAAACAGATTGCTACTGGAACTATTAGTGTTGGAACTCTTCGCTGGCTGCTGAGGATGGGGACGGAGAGCTTATGGGAATGTCCCGAATGCTGTGATGTCGGTTCCTAAATCAATTAATCAATCAATCAATCAATCGCTACATTTTAGCTTTGTTGCCTTGAAAATTGTTATAGCTTTCACTTGTTCGCATAATGTTTACGAAATATGTTTTACTAAGATAGGTCTGGTGTATCTGACGTATATACAAGTTAAGTAAATAAGGCAAGTAGAGACAAATGTAAATTGTTTTCTGTAATGTACTTTCCAATTACCTGATAAATTAGTGGAATATTTATTGGCTTGTGAGCAGATGTTTAGAACATCTTTCTGAATCTGCGAGTAAAAGTTTGTATGATGATTCTCGGTTTGGCAGCACATGATTGCAATATGTCTCTTGGTTCGTGCATATATGTTTTTCTTCTGTTTCTTTACCTGTGCGTACTTGTTCGCAACATATTTCTTCGTTTGTGTGTACATGCTGTAACAGCGCACACATAATAGGTGAGGGGTATTTGTATGAGCATCATCACCATGTGCCAAATAATGATGGATATGACGTACCACAGCCATTGTTGTGTGTACTGTATCTGTTATTTGTTCACAGTAGGTATACTTATTGTGTCATTACCGTGTGGTTTCTGTCGGTTTGATTGACTGACGTAATTTGCAGAAACAAGCGATTCTCGGATTGCTTGGTTTTGTTGCTCAACCACACACATAGGAAAATGAATTCTTGCATGAAACATATAGTGGACTCCTTGGTCACAATGGTATTAATATTCTTGTCCAGTCATGTCATCCGTCAGTTGTGTTATACAGTCTTTTGAACATGACAAAGGGCACTGTCTGTTAACCATTGTGGTAACATGTGTTGACTGCCTATTATCTTGTTCTCGTGTCGTTTTACCCTGGGATCTCATGGACGACTCGTCACATGTACATTCCAAGTTTGACATTTTCCTAATTATAAGACCGGCTCAAGGGTTTGGTAGGACTGCCGCACATATTCTGCCCGTATAATAGGGACAGCAGATCGTGACCCATGCAGTCGGATATTTTTCCAGGGTACCACCAATCGTTCTTCAGGTCACGCTATTACCTGTGTAGTCGCCCCTATTTACCAGTTTGTGGTAAACCCCAGCTACGGATGCGTCTGTGTCGCTGACACATGTTGTTGGCGAGCCATTGAGCCATGCTTGGCGGATCTTAAGAGCGCCATTCTGGGTATTGGCTGCGTTCGCTTCATGTACTATTCTATTGTCGTTGGTGAATGTATCTATGGTGGCTGCATGTGTGTCCTCTAAATCGTCTGAGTCGCTACTAGTGTATACGTATGCAGCACTCACTTCCTTCCACGTCTTCCTAATTGCACACGACCTTGAGGTGTGGCCAAAGACAAGGCACGCGTAGCATTTGACACTCTTTTTATACGCATCATACTTACTTATATTTCTAGAATTGAGGTTTTTAAGATAAGACTCATATCCGGGGTGTCTTTCGCACATTTCAAGCGAACCGTGGTTAAGTTTACAATGTGGGCATTGTGTGAAATGACCCTTTATAGGCCTGTCTGAATCTCTGTGTGTGTTATGATATGGCCTTCTGTTTCTTTGTTGTGAGAATCTGTTCACTCTAACGGGGCCTCTTTGATTCTGTACTCGTGCTACTTGCACCTACCACAAGCTATGGTTGCGTACCCTCTGCAAATACGTCGCGGTGTGCGTTATATAAAGATTCACCCCATGACTCCATCTCTGGGAGTAACTTACACTTATTCTCTATCAGAAAAATAGACATTGCTTCTGGTATTGAGGAAAGTAGCTTGTCCCTCAGCACCAGGTCTCGGAGTTTATCAGAGTCTGAACACACGTCCGCTGCTTTCAACCATTTATCAAAACGTAGTCCAGGTAAGTCTGGTTAGCTTTAGGTGTCAGCGTTTTGAACTTCATTCTTAAACCAGCTTCATCAAGACTGAAATGCGCCAACACCCTATCTCGAATGTATCTTTAGTTTGTCCTTAAATTCTCAAGAATCAACTCTATAAACTTTCAAG
Source organism: Cepaea nemoralis (assembly GCA_014155875.1). NCBI lineage: Eukaryota > Metazoa > Mollusca > Gastropoda > Stylommatophora > Helicidae > Cepaea > Cepaea nemoralis. The sequence continues at coordinate 52,178 of JACEFZ010004434.1, read as the reverse complement.
GCTCCAATGCGAGATGACGGTGAAATATGATCGGCCAGTCTTGTACTGGAATCTTATAGAATTTGACCATAACTTCAAAATTAGTTTTCCAGGCGGATACGGAATCCCCTTGTGTGAAGTCTCTGATGTGACCATGGTAACGTATAATAGAATCCCCTGCCTTAGCTTGTAATTTTTCTCGCTCGATCTCGGCCTCTCGGTCCATCTTCATAGTCTTGTCCTTCAAATTGCCTTCACTTTCCTTGTCCTTCAGTATAACTTCAGTCTCTATTTTTTCTTTTTCAAATGTCAGTCGCTCGTTTTCCGCTGCTATTCGTTCCTTTTCAGTAGCTAGTTTTTCACTTTCCATGGCAAGCTCTCTTTCCTTGATTTCCTTCTCTGTTTCTAGTTCTTTATCTTTTGTCGCCCTTTCTAGTGCCAATTCTCTATCTTTGATTTCTTTTTCCCTGCAGCTAATCTGTGTTTTTCTGTAATTCTCTAGATTCTAGTTCAGCTTCTTTGGCCGCTGCTCTTTCTTCCCGCTGCTGAGCTTGAAATTCTTTAAATTCCTCTTTCGCCCATGTTTTTAGTTCCTGACCGGTCAAGTCGGATTTCTCCACCTTATCCATAAAATCTTGCAATGACTTCATGTTGTCTTAATGTAATGCAAATTATATAGATGAAATAGAAAATATCTGCGCGCAATGCACACTCGACAAAATGCAAAAGCGTTATGAAGATAGCAGTAAATTCGTCAAAATATAAAATGTTGAACGAAATGCCAACAAAATTAACAATGTTGTAAAACAAAATTAACACGCAATGCAGCAAGTCTGGCGCGAAATAAATATCGTCCTAACTCGTTTTAATATGTAAACTCCAGAAAATGGGTAGAAAATATACTGAGTATAAATGATGTCACGCAACAAGACAATTACACCGTTACAAGGGAAGCAAAAGAAACGTAGCGCAGACGCACAAAGCTAATCACATGGAAAAGACACACAGTGAACTGATAGCTAACAAACCGATACAGACTATTACCACACAACACGTGTACTAACTAACCGCGAGATCGACGCAAAACAAAATTTGCAACGAACTGACAACCGTTGGTACAGAACGTATCCTTGCGCCATATATACAAACTTATTTGACACTAGGATAGCCCAACCAACCGCCAATGAACTACAACGATAAAAAATCGGCCATAGAAATAAAATGCAACTTGAAAAGTAACCACCCCACTAGAATGTCAAAACAGCCACAACAAACAAACAAGTCAACTGGCCTGTGTATAAGGAGAAGAGTGATTGTAGCGCTCTCTATAGGTGCTGTTGATGTAGGTAGCCACGTGTAAACAGTATCTCCACTTTTCTGACGTCGGTATTTGCTGTAGTCTCCATCGGGCGAAAGGGGTAACGATGTGTAGTCCAAATGTCGTAACCAGTGATTAGTAATGTCCGGTATAGCTTTCCCGACTAAAGTTCGATAATGCAAGGCACAGATGTCCTGAAGGATTTTGAGTGGTGTAAAGTGCAGATATCCTGATAAAATTTCAGTTGAGTAAGGCAGCGATGTCCTGATACAATTTCAGTGGTATAAGGTACAGATGTATGTAACCAAATCCGTGTTGCAATGCTAGACGTGCACACAAACATGCCGTTAAAAATGTCCAGACGTGCTGACAAACGTAACTTACGCCGTTAGACTAGAACTGCATGAGCGTTGGCCATTAGCGAAGCACCAGTTCGTCATGCCGATCAAAACACACTGCGACAAATAATATAAATTTAATGACTTGGGCAGCTGGATGTTACAACGTCGCATACAAATCTAGGTGGCGTACTGACATATGTAAGTTACTCACAGGTAGAAGCTCCTGTTGTCTTGCGCACCTCGTGTCTGCCATACAACGCCTTAGGAGGGTTAACATGAACATTTGCAATTAAATGTGAGAATCAAACAGCTCGTCAATGTAAAACGTCAAATGGCAGGTGCTGAGAAGCCTCAACCAAGCGGAAAGAATAAGTCGACTCCGTCAGACGTTGGCAGTTGGATCTTCCTTTATTGCTGCAGCACGCATGCTTGGTACAAAAGCTTGGCAAAGACCATAGAACAAAATACTGGGCCTGTTCTGGCTAGGCGGAACATTATCAACAATTATAATAAGAACCGAGATCATGCACAAAACAAGCTCTGCTTCAAATTATATATATAGTCCTTGCCCGTCAACACGGCGACCTTCTCTCTATCTGTTCTCTTCTAAGAGTCCTTCCAACGTTTCTCTGATATCGAGTTTCTGCACTCATTTCCATATTCAATTGTGGCTTGGATAAACGTTGCCTCCACACATTGTCTCATCCATCTCCATGTATTAACTCAGCCATCAGTACGATTTAATGCTAATACTTCGACAACCTATACTTCTCACATTTACATAAGCTGCCGCTCTTATCAACCTCCCAAGTCCGTCTGATCTTGTTGTTGTTGACAATCTTTCGTGACGTTTTTGTCTTTTTACGTCAATCACTTAGTTCCCACAAGATTTGGGTTATGGGATTCTGTGCTACTTCTCTTTTGCATCATTCTGTCAGCGCTGCTACTTGGCAATAATGATGATGACATAGCGGCTGCACTGAATGGCTAGACAAGGAAGCACCGTAGTAACCTCATGAAGTAGCTGTCATCACATGAAAGGTCCAGTGCAGTACGCCACAAGTCATCGGTAACAGGCCTCATCGCGTGTATCGAGTCTTCCAGCAAGATACCGTCTTCTCAGGGAGGATGGAAGGTGTTAGTTCCGACTTAACGGTTTCCTGGAACCTCTCTTCTGTGACGGCTTTGAATGTCGACCCACCCTGTTCACAATACGTCAAAATGTCTCTAGTGTGGCCGGTTAGAGAACTGATACTCTGTCGCTAGTAGACCATTTTACATATCTAGGATCAGAGGTAAATAGCAAATTATCCCTCGATCAGGAAATCAACATCAGGATTGGCAAGGCAGCAACAACAATGAACATGTTAGCAAAAAGAGTCTGGGAGAACAGGAAGCTTACTGCCAAAACAAAAGTCCTCGTCTACCAAGCCTGTGTCCTTAGTACTCTTCTTTATGGCAGTGAAACCTGGACAACTTACTCACGCCAAGAGAAACGTTTAAACAGCTTTCATATGCTATGTCTACGAAGAATATTTGGTATTAAGTGGCAAGACAAAATCACAAATACTGAAGTATTGAAAAGATCAGGTTGTGTGACGGTGTATTCCATGCTCAGTCTTCGTAGACTTAGATGGATAGGCAACGTTAGGAGGATGGATGATAGTAGAATACCAATGGACATCTTTTTTGGTGAATTAGAGACAGGTAGGAGATGTCAGGGTCGGCCTCTACTACGATACAAAGATGTGTGTAAGCGGGACATGATTGAATCAGGCATTGATAATGCACATTGGGAGCACGTCGCCGCTGAACGTGTTGCATGGAGGGCAACTATCAGAAATGGAATAAAGACAAAGGAGAAAATGATTGCAGATAAAGCACACACAGAGCGTGAGAGACGTAAGATGGTGCACAATGGTGGAAATGACCATGTTTTCACATGCATCAACTGTGGGCAAATATTTGCAGCAAGAATTGGCCTTACCAACCACACTCGCCACCGCCATGGATCGTAGTTATTAAGCCTTTTTGAAGCACAATGTACCAAACTATCGTCTGTCAAGACGGAAAGGTGCCAATGAACATGTTTTACTTTATCCAGTGCTTTAGTATAATCCATAAAGCACAAATATATGTCTTAATTTATCCCTATTAATCTTTCTAATAGTGTCTGTAATATATATATTGCATTGTTTATCCCCTTTCCTTCCACAAATCCACACTGTTCTTCACCAATTTCCATTTTTTAATTTTCTTTGCATTGTAATTCTGAGTAGAAACTTAATGACATGGTTTATAAACTCCGTCGCCTCCCCCCCCCCCCCCAACCCCCTCTCCCCGCATATCCTTTATAGGACATCGCTGTCAACATCAGCATCTTTCAGCTGATTGTTAATCGTTCGAAAATCTGCGCATTCAATTGCTTCTGGTCCTTTTGGTATAACTATACATACAGATTTCAGCACATCGCTTGGTAGAGATATCTACTGATGTAGATATCATTCAACATTTTGGTTAATATATCTACTCCAAATTCTCCCATTTCTTCGAATTCTTCTATTGTGATTCCATCTTGCCCAGCTGTTTTTCCTTTCTTCATATACTTGATAGCGTCAGTGACATTTTCTTTTCTACATCACGCCTCGAATGCCAATGTGTGCATCACAAATGGCGCTAGCCACACTTCGTAAACTTGAAAGAGGTTATTTACTTTTTTTTTAAAAGTTTGTCTAATCAATGCTTGTGACACAAACAGCAAGAGATCGAGCTGCCCCGCTATTTTAATCTAGGAGCAGGTGGTGGATGGAGTGTGAGAGCAGTCGACAGATTGTTGTTGGTTATGGTCTGCACTCTGCGGCGATAGGCAGATGATATCATCAGTAGAGACAATGGACTATGGCCACCGACTAGTTCAGTCACTATCCAGAAGGAAAGCAATGGCAAACAACCTTCTGCAAAACTTGCCAAGAAACCGTAACAACCATGAAAGAAAACATAATAAGAATGAGATCTGGTGGCGAGACCCCTGGCCAGGCAGATCAGATAACACTGGGGAAGAGTGTGACACAGGGACCAGTACTAGTAATCATGATGACGGAGTTACTCCTTACTACGTTACCAAGGAAATCCCCTGTGTCAGACTAAGAAACAGAGTGAAATTAGGAATGTGGAATGTGAGAAGTCTGTATGATGGGAAGATTAAAGTAGTATGTGATGAGATAGAGAGGTTAAATATTAAAATTTTAGGAATTAGTGAACATCGCTGGAGAGGCAAGGGACATTTTACAACTGAAATGGAAGTCTTTTCATTTATTCTGGTAGAGATGTCGCAGGCCAGAGTGGAGTGGCATTTTATTTAGATAAAACAACTGCAAACGCTTTAATGGGATATAACCCAGTTAGTGATAGAATCCTCACTATTAGACTTAAAGGACGTCCAAAAAAACTTAACTCCTATACAGATATATGCACCTACTTCAGCAGCAGAGGAGGACGAAATAGAAGATTTTTTACAACATACTGCAAGTCACATTAAATGAGATTGGTCACAATGATATAGCAAAAATACTGGGAGATTATAATGCAAAAGTAGGTACGGGAAGAGCTGAAAATGAGAGACACGTTTTAGAAAAATTTGGATTGGGAAATAGAAATGATGCAGGTGACAAATTAATTGAATTGTGCACATAAAATGAGTTAACGATAGCCAACACACTTTTTAAACAACACCCAAGAAGGCTCTTCACATGGATGTTCCCGGACAGTATTACCAAATATCAGATAGATTATAGTTTAATACAAAGAAGATGGAGATCAAGCATAACATCTGCAAAAACTCTACGAAGTGCAGACTGTGATACTGATCATCAGTTATTAGAAGCAGATCTGAAATTAAAACTAAAAAAGCTTACCCGAGGAGCAAGGCCACTTCGTTTTGAACTCACAAAAATACCAGACGCATACAACGTAGAAGTTAGAAATCGTTTTGGGGTCTTGGTGTCTGTACAAGAGGAAATGACACCTGGTGAATTGGCAGTAGAAGCTAGAGATATCTTGATAACTGCAGCCAAAGATTTAATTCCTACCAAGAAAAAGCATTTTAAGCCACGGATTACATCAGACACGTTAGAATTAATAAAACAAAGAAGAGAACTGAAACAGAAAGGGGGTGAATCCGATAACAGCAGGATGATGTATAAATCTTTAACTCGAGAAATAAGGAAGAACACAAGAAAGGACAAAAATTCAATATATACAAGATTGCTGTACCAGAATAGAGCAATATCATAAGACAGGGAGAGATTACGATATTTTCAAAGAAATTAAGTTATTGACAAAAAATTTTCAACCTCAATTGAATGTTATATGTGAAAAGATGGGAAATACCTTAAAAGAATCTAGACAAATTCTAGAAAGATGGCAGGAGTATTGCAGTGGAATGTATTATATGAGTGACAGTGAAGTGATGAATGAGATACATGGCCAAGGACAACAGAGACAGAACCTGAACCCTCATTGGATGAAGTTGCATGGGCAATAAGGAACCTGAAGAATGGTAAATCACCTGGATGTGATGAGATACCGGCTGAACTAATTAAAGAAGGAGGAGAAGAAAGCATTCAAATTTATCACGCATATGTAAAAAGATATGGGAATATGGTATATGGCCAAAAGATTGGAAGAGGACTATTTTCATACCAATACCAAATAAGGGCAACCTGAAATTATGCACCAACTATAGAACTGTTGCCTATATCAGTCATGCAAGTAAAATTCTACTAAAATCATAACGGAAGACTTCGTAAAAAAAAATAGATGAAGAAATTAACGTAGTTCAAGCTGGATTTAGACAAGGAAGAAGAACAAGAGATCACATTCTCAATATGCGTTTAATAATAGAGAAGTGCAGAGAATTTAATGTAAATCTATTCTCATGTTTTCTGGACTATTCAAAAGCATGACAGTGTACAACATCAGAAACTTTAGGAAATCATGAGGAATATGGGCTTTCCATCATTTCTAATACAACTCATAAGAATGCTTTATCTAGAACAAAAAGCAGCGGATAGAATAGATGGTGAGATATCAGACTGGTTCAACATCAAGCAAGGAGTCCGTCAGGGATGTGAGCTGTCCCACTATTTGTTTAACCTGTATGCCGACAATATAATGAGAAATGTAAGAGACGATATAAACAGGGAGCTATATGATGCCCTAAATATCGGTGGTCATGACTGTGACATGATGGATCAGAACCCCACATTCCCGAGTTCAACACATTCATAAAAATACTTTAAGTCGGAACGGAGACCATCCTGATAGCAGGGCTAATATTAGAATAGAATGTTCCAGAACGTGATGGGGGAGGGCAGCGGTATGCGCTTGTCTTTTCATTGGCTAGTACGTGGTCGCCCACGCTATTCACTAGGCCACATTTGAAAATCTAGCAGTTTGACGCGGGATTCCAACCGAGCAGGTCGCTAGTTTGTGATGTGATGACCCAACAATGCCCTTAAAGATTCCGTAAATATATTGTTCTCTGGAATAACAGGTACCACATTAAAACATACTTAATGTTGTGATTATGCCTAGTGAACGAAAGAGAAGAATATATGAGTATTTTATGAAGAAAATGTGAAAGTGAAAACAGAACTTCTGTGCGCCAGTATTCTGAATACTGCTTCTTCAACCTTGACAGGTCTTCTACGCTGTACACTCCAAGTGCATATCATCCCCCTGTTGTGACTGGTTGCGTATGCTTGATGATTGTATAGTACACTCAATGCAAATTCGCAAACCCCTTGTGCATTCTTAATGCCTGGCATGACTCATTCTTCACCCAACTGTACACGGCTTTTGCGAGTTAACATTTGGCAGTCTGAATTGGAATGTGTGATATAAACATGTACAAGTTCCTTTGTAAATGCTGAGAATGTTGGAGTGAGTGAGCTGGTGATTTGATGAATAGTCTCTCACATCTAGTAGAAGAAAAGATGCTTCAATATCCATATGTAAGCAGGACGTGTCTGGCACGCCAGAATTGCAAAGTTCATGTGATGCCTGGTGGCTAAATTACGCTCTATAGAATTAATATAATTTATCTCTGAAAGTATTACACTGGTACCTCTACTGATGGTTGGTTCATATAAACTAGTTCCTAAACAGGACAATAGGGATGTGAACCTGTGTCTTAGTCGGCTGAATATACTGTTATGGCTCATGCAAATTTACAAGGACTAAACATGTTTTTCCATGTGTGCTTTGGTGCATATGATAACAATTGCTTATGCAAATTTGGCTTCTTTTACCTGCTGTAGTAGATATGGACAGTACTCAGTAGGGAAAGAACACATGATGATGATGTACTTGTGAGCCAAGTCTGTCTGAAAGGGGTGAGGTCTGGCATTGCTGTGTGTATATGGAATAGGACATTCATGCACCAACATCACAACCATTGAATGGATGTCTGGTCTGCTAATTGGATAAATGCCATTAGTTTAATACATATTGCATATTGCAGTTGTAAATGCCTATTTTCCATTTTCCTCAACATGCCTATTCATGTGCTGATTCACAATGCCTGTCTCATGTTGCTATGTCACAATGCTTGCTCATGCTGCTTGCCTTATAGTGCTTGCTTCACTGTGTCTGTTCCTCATTGTGCCCAGGTCTACTGTGGTTTAAACATTGAAAAACTTACACACATAAAATGCTTGTAATTGTGTTAAGCTACCCCTGTCTCAGCATATAGTCTTGTGATTACCACAGATAAAGGTGAATAATGAACACATATCAGACTGTGTAGAAGTGGTTTAATTTCCTAGCATGTCGCTGATAAACAGTCCAGGTTTCACAAGAATATAGTAGTGTGGATATTACAACTGCTTTGTGGACTTTAAGCTTTGTTTGCAGGCTTATTTAATTTCTGTCCCATACATGCTTTTACAGTCTGCCAAAGGCCGCGCTGGCTTTGGAGATTCTTGCATTCACTTCATCATCAATTGTGGCAGCTTGTGACACAGTGCTGCCAAGATAGGTGAATTTGTCCACAACACTTAGTCTAAGGCCGTTCACTTTGATTACTAGGCACAGTGTCATTTTATATATATATATATATATATATATACTATATATATATATATATATATATATATATATATATATATATATATATATATATATATCTATATATATAATATATATATATATATATATATATATATATATATAATATATATATATATATATATATATATATATATATATATATATATATACATATCAACTATCACCCATACTGAACCATTCAAATATACCCATGTCCGCAAAACGACAGGTAATAAACAGCATATTTACACCAACCCTATGCTATCAATCTCAAACTTGGACGTTTATCCAAATTACACCTTCGCAAAATCAACTTCTGCGAAATTAGATGCCTGAGGAGAGCTGCCAACTTAACAATCCGCAGACCGAGTAAGAAATGCTATTATCAGATAGACTGTGGGATCAACACCTTGTGCCACATTTATTGAAAGACAGAAGATCAAGTGGTTTGGCCATGTCGTTAGAATGCAACACCAGCAACTACCATCACTGGCCTTACATCAAAGATCATCTGCGACGAGACCACGAGGACGTCCAAGAAGAAAATTGATTGACGACATCAAAGACATTGTACAACCACACGGAATGACACTAACCAGTGCCGCCCACCGGGCGCTGCGACGCAAATTATTCCTCCCCACGACGCTTGACGGCAGAAGTGACAGATGATGTTGATAATGATGATGATGATGATGATGATGAATATATATATATATATATATATATATATATATATATATATATATATATATATATATATATATATATATATATATATATATATATATATATATATATAATTGCTCTATAAAATCTTGCCAGCCTCCATGGTCTAGGTGTTACACGACTTTCTCCGTAATCCCATATACTCTACGTGAGTAAAGTGATGTGCGTGAGAATTGGTGGTGGTTCTCTCCGCGTTCGGTAACTTACGGGGTATGTGAGTCGGCCGCTAAGAAAGCAATGGCAAACTACTGAGCATAATCTTGCCAAGAAATCAACAATCAGCTGAAAGATCCTGATGTTGACATCGATGTCCTGTAAAGGATAGTGCGAAAAAAAAAACATATTAAAAAATAAACATCTTGCCAAAACCTTTCAATCTATTGTGATTATCACTAGATTATAATCACAGGACTTAATTCCCGAACCCCACATTCCAGAATTAGATGCAAGTGTCCCCCAACTGGTAATACTATTTCTTAAAACATCTTGTCAAGTACATCGCTACTGTCTTTTAATATCAGTTTTGCAATGAAAAAGCTGTCGAAATAGGCAATCTTGTATTTAGTGCTCATGTGATAGTAGATACAGATGTTCATAGATGAGTTTATGGACTCCAGGGCAAACCCAATACTGCAGACAGAGATAAACATGTTCCTGTATTTGCCTCCGATGGAGAACTCTGGCTCTACAATCATGCAAGTGATTATCAGACAAACGGGGACGAAACAGGCGAGGAAAAGTCCAGAAATAAAAATCACCATCTTGGCGACCTTATGGTCGCGACTTGTTGCACTTTCAGATTGTACGTTTCCAATTGACATTTGCCGCCATTTTAATTTGAGTCCGAAGATTGACCACCAATGTTACTGTACACACCAGTATAATTCCGAAAGCACTGAGTTGTACGAAGACATTACTGATAGAAAACATGATGCTTTTCAACTTGCTCCCGGTCGTCTGTGAACACTAGACCAATGAGAGTTTTGTTTCTGACGTAGGAAAATTTGAAGTCCAGTCTGTTGGCGTAATATACGGGTACCACGTTAATCATCAGGACAACGAACATGATAACTATGATGGTTGTGACTCTTGTATGTGTCAATATCGTCTTCACCTTGTGGGAATAGTAAAGTTATATATATATATATATATATATATATATATATATATATATATATATATATATATATATATATATATATATATATATATAATATACACAGACCAGAGGGAAGCAGGGGAAGAGGCCTATCATGTAAACGATGAACGCAGGGAATAACAGAATCCATGAGGATATCGATATATGAAGCCCATAAGCGGGCACTCTCCCGCTGTTTATGCTTCACCTCGACACCGCAAGGTACAAGAGGAACATGATGAGATGAGATTATATATATATATATATATATATATATATATATATATATATATATATATATATATATATATATATATATATATATATATATATATATATGTCTGACAGACAGACAGTCAATCAGACAGACAGACAGACAGACAGACAGACAGACAGACAGACAGACAGACAGACAGAACTTCCGTATATGTCTGTCTGTCTGTCTGTCTGTCTGTCTGTCTGTCTGTCTGTAACAGTTGCTGAGGATTATTTAGAAATAATAGTATATTTCGATAAATCATCGTTAATTTCGAAAAAAAATATGTTTCTGTGAAAATGAAAATTATAGTACACTTCTATCTTACCCTGTGTGTCACAGTCGTGTGACATATTGACAGACTGTCAAACTTTGTCAAATAATTATAATTTCGTTTAAAAGACCATTTTTCCCCATTCTCTTGTCATATTCCGTATTGTCTAATCCTATCTTGGCATTCAGCTCGCCCATAACAATTATGAAACGTTTATTTTACTGATAACTGTAGCACTTTGAAGTAACATGTAAATGTTTCCTTAACTGATTCATCCACTGATTTGCAGATATGCAACACTGATCACATTCATGTTTACTTTATTTGTACGGTTCTTAATATAACGTCTATCGTCCTAGAACCATTCATCCATCATAGTGCCATGCCGATAAGCGTGGGCGGTCATGTTTCGCCATCTCACTCGATCACCAGAGTCGTGGATCAGCTCCATGTTTCTATCTCTACCATGCCACGTGGCCAAGCCATCAAGGTATTTACTTATCGGTCTTCCTCTTGGTCTCTTCCTTTCGATCTTGCCAGTTGTCACCATGTTCTCCAATTTTTTTTCTAGAACGCACTGCTTTCCAATCTGTTAGTGCATTATATGCCTCTTTACATAGAAATTGGACCACGATTTCACTGTGATCGACATGTTTCTTTGTGCGACCTCAGAAAAGAGTTGTTTCATCTATATTTAAAAGCTATGTTGCCTTCTCTCGTCCATCGCATTTCGTACAATTCTTAAATGCTAATTTCGAACTATTTTATTTTCCCGCCCATGATCCCCGCCCTGTTTTACCCAATGCATATCGAAGAAAGTCGTCGATCCCAACGCATGACCACATGTTACACAGCGGGTCATACTTGTTCTAGGATAAGAGCCTCCTTTTTTCTTGCTTATCTGATTTGTTATTAATTTCTTGTCTATAATCTTGCATATGATTGGTTGGATTTTACAGCTAACATTTGTTATGACAACTGAAATCCAGTCTCATGACAACCACGCTTGACCTGATGGTTGGAACACAAGAGGAAGAACCAGTAACACTGCAAACGTAGGTTTAGGCTGACAGAGTGAACGAATGAACGAATACTAAATAATAAATAGAAAACAAAAAGGTATATAGTTCGCAACACAAACTAAACATTATTGGCATTCGACATGTGACTGACTGGGAACAAACCTTAAGGGGCATGGTTACACATAGACACCTCTCCAGGGTGATAAACGCGGTGATACAGCTGGTGACACGTGTAAATGTGACGTGTACCCAGGCTCCCGTCAAATACTGAAATTCTATTGGCTCGAAAGGCAAGTCTAGGCGATTGAAGGCCGGATTGTAACATAGGTTTGTCCATATCAGCGGTACTAGGCAACCCAGGTCAGACACTGCCAGACCTTTGTAGATAGAGAAATTATAATCATGCAATTTATATATTGAAAATTCGATAATTATAATTTTACTCTTTCACATACTCATACACGTCAGAGCGTCTGTGACCAAAAAAAAAAAGATGGGGGGGGGGGGGGGGTGGGCGTTCCAAATCAGCTGCAGGCGATTTGGATGTAAAGCGCCTTATGATGATTTTTAACAATGATATAGGCATCGTTTGTTCAGGAGGCAATGGCAAACTACTGAAGCGAAATCACAAACAGCTAACCAACGCTTTGGTTGATTACGACGTTGTGTAAATTACATACAACTAACTATTAACACACGTGCACACACACACACACACACACAACACACACACACACACACACACACACAGTTACTCTACAGATTATCCTCATTTCACATGGGATCATTCAGTCCATAAGTGCTCGGATCCTCTCCTCAGTAAATCCCGCACCGTGTAGCGGCTAACGACACCAGTTCTGTGTTGGTTTATTAATATGCTTTGGTTTCCTGCATAGTGTTGTTGTTTGGCAATACCTCTTTTACCTTGCTGTTATCGCAGCCAGACCATGGTTGTAGATATCAGTCAAAAGTGTTACAGACGGTGGGATGAATTTACGGGTAACTAGTAGGACATGCAAGTTTACGTTTACACCGCCATGGTGACAGAAGACACCCATAGGAAAGTCCCCTTTTGCACAAGAATGCACTAAAGGGAAATATTAATTTCACATAGAGATTGGCGTCATCACTAGAGATGACACGTGTTGACAACAGAGATAGAATGGAATAACAACCGAAAAGGAAAAGACACAGAAGATCAGAGAAGACAAGAAAACCAATCAGGATAGTTATGAAAGTTGCTTGAGTTTGCCACATGGCTGGCGGTACATGTTGCATTGATATTTTTAACGATTTTGAACTTTACATCAGTTGTTCAACGTCCGTGTTTGTCTTTAAATCGGATGCAAGAAATGATCGAAATGAATTCGTCACAGTTGAGTATGTTTGATCTTCGTTCGTATCGCTTGTATTCTGCTGCCCTGTTTGTCAAATTGTGATGGGGTGCATCAACCGGTTGTTATTCACAAGAGAGGAATGACGACAACGAATGAGATCCAAGTTTGGAACTCGTGAACTAAGGTAGCAACATCGGAGGATATGCCAGGAGCCACCACTGACTTAATACAAACAAATCATACTATTTCAAGTGGCGTTTGTGTGGTAATTTGATACCGTTCTGGCTTTTCGCCTGGACGGAGTGACAACATCATTATAAAACTTGGTGACCACTAAGCGTCAATCCTCAGTGTGTAGAAGTCGCAAGCAGGCCAATATATGTCTTGGGATGAGAAGTCCAATTCGTCGGAACACGTGAATAATTAACGGCATTAATTATGCCCCACTATTTTGATGAAATTGATCTAAGCCATCGGGGATATGGCAGGTAGTCTTTTGCGCACTTCCCCCACCTCCACTTCAACTGCATGCTGACCCTGCCACTACCCAAAGAGGATTGACGCCAGTAATAGGGGAGGGGGTATTTAAGACCCATTTCTGGATGGCAACCATCTAGGTCACGATATAAATCGCTATTATTGGGTTTTACCGCCATCGAAGTGACGTCACAAACACGGACCAGATATGACTTATATTTCCAAATCTTACGCTCTTTGGTACTTCCGGACGATGTGTGTGCATGTGTATGGCAGGCGCACGGGAGGGTGTGTGTGTTTTGTGTGTGTGTGTGCGCACACGCGCGTGTGTGTGTAGGATGCGGAAGAGTACGCGAACCGGGCCGACGGTCAGACGGGGCGGACATAACCGGGGGTGGTAATCGATGATCGGTGATCGAACTAGAGATCTAACGCACTACGTCGGACAACAAGGCTTGTACAACCCCATTACCATGGTGCTTACATGCATGCTGAAAGCAATATGTTCTTAAGAATATCATACACTTACAACCGAGATGGCTTAATGGAATGTCATACCGCGATTCCAGACATGAGAAATGTCTCAACGTTAAGAGTGACAGCTGTCTCGGATGAGTAGCTGTGATACCACATATAGATCGGTATGCTGTGCCCCAAGGGATTCTAAAGATGTATACCGCATGTCTCTGTGTATGTGTGATTCTGTCTATTTATCCTTCTGTCTATTATTCTGTCTATCTTTATGTCTGACTTTATATCTCCCTTTATATCCGAGGACGGATTAAAAGAGCAATGAAGGTATCTTGAAATATACAAAGAGGAGGATACTCATCTTTCTGAGAGCATTCTGGTGAGAAAGATAAATCTGGCGTATGTCGTCAAAACGGGAAGTTGGAGGAGAGGGGAGGCTGTGGGAGACAAGAGAGAAAATGCTGGGCAGTTTGACATAACTTGGATAAAAATCTTTATCAGAAATTTTGCAAACTGACGAAGCAAATCGCATTCTTGTTTCTGCCTTACTGCAGGAGAATCAAGGTTCTTTTATTTTTTCAATCCACATTGATCAATAAGAAGCCTGGCATCCTTGATGTTATGTTATGTTATGTTATGTTATGTTATGTTATGTTATGTTATGCTATGCTATGCTATGCTATGCTATGCTATGCTATGCTATGCTATGCAATGCTATGCAATGCGATGCCATGTTATGCTATGTTACGTTGTTTTATGTTATCACTATCGACATAGCCGCATATTGGGAATTCCCCTGCTTTCCCAGACCCCCAATGCAGTAGCCATCTAAAAGTATGTCAACTCGCTGTTCCCATGGGGTGTTGGATGTAATGGCTTCTCTCTCGCTCTTGAAGGTGACATCCTTGATATTTGTTTAGTGTTGTCAGATATAATATTGGCGATACTCGTAAAATAACGCAACTAATCTACGTTTTGATGGGTATTGCGTACACGCAAGCTCATGATAGTAAAATCAATACTCGATTCCGTCTAGAATCTAGATATTATCTGTAGACAATCTTTAGATCACAACATTATCGAAAAATTAACTTACCCAACAAGCTAATGTTGACCACGTCTTTGAATCCTGTTTTCAGAAAACAGACAATGTTAATGATATTTGCCACAATGCCGAAACAGGAGATAATCTCAGACAGAACAGCAAAGAAGATCCACTGGAAGATTTCTCTGGTGTTATCGCTGATTAAACCATGATAAAAATAGTCCACAAGAAAGTCTGTTGTCGTTTTAGGTGTCACACTTGCATTGTTTGCTTCCATTAACCTCTTACTCTTATACACCCAATGTGAGTTATTAACTTGCCAATCTTATCTTGCTAATTATGTCAGGAAATCAAATGTAAAAACAACAAATCATAAATAGCGATAGAAATAACTCAGTTATCCACCACATAAAATTAAGTAACTGAGAAATAGCCAAATCTTACATTTATAATATATTTATTATCGTAATGGATAGAACATACATGAGGTTAGAGTCTTAGCTTGCTAATTATGTCAGGAAAACAAACGTAAAAACAACAAACCATAAATAGCGATAGAAATAACTCAGTTATCCACCACATAAAATTAAGTAACTGAGAAATAGCCAAATTATAATATATTTATTATCGTAATGGATAGAACATTACATGAGGTTAACCCTGTCCTGTTTATAGTAAAGTAAGAAGTAGTTAAATGCGATGGTGATCTTGACTGTCCACAGCCTTCTGTCTTTTGTGTTGCAAATCATTTCTCATACTGACGTTCCCCCATGCCATGATGTTAAACTGTCTAGCATCTTCTATGTTGCTGCACCTCTGCCTTTCTTACCCTCTAGCCTTCCCGTTGTAACGACATACTCAAGCTTACCCCTTCTCATGACGTATCCAAAGATTGTGTACTGTTTTCTTTTGATGCGAGTAACCAGTTCTCTTTGTGAGTTAAGTTTCTCATTATTCTTCCATAAAACCACATCTCGGCAGCTCCTACATATTCCTCAATTGTTTGATCATTGTGAATAATAAATAATAAATTGATTTGCGTACATATATGAGGATTGACTCAATATAGCTCTTAAAAATGATTTTCCTCACTCTGAATTTAGCGATGTTCATTAAACAAAATCGGTGCCTCGAAAGGGACACTTGACAATCTCGCTGGCTAGCAAGGCTTCTATCTAGTCAATGGAATACTGTGACTTCTCCATTGTTTCATCATGTCGTTTTCTTTTTTTTTTAAATGTAAAGGTCTATTTCATACACCTTAAGGCGTACTAGGTATACCATTTTTGCCTCGTATTTAACATTCAAATCTGCATTCGATTGGTGATGCAGTCCAAATCACGCTTGTCAACTTTACTTCCTGGAACACCTCCAGGTTCCCAGTTTAGGATTGCCTGACCTGGGAGATCCCAGGTCAAATTCAAACACGCATGCTGCATGGAGATAGATCACAAGATCGCCATGCCGGCAGGCAGAAGTCCAGGCAATATGCTAACGCTGTACCCAAGTTTATAATACGGGCGAATAAATCAAATACTGCCACTACTGTCTACTTATACAATATGTTTTCCCATTAAACCGGGTACGAATCTGTTGTTCTTTTTTTTACAACACCTTAAGTGATTTTTTAAGTGAAAAGTATACACACATTCCAGTAACTTCACAACGAACCATTCACACACATGCATAATGAGCGATTCAATAATGATGCCCAAGAAGGTCCAGAATGACCACATACAATGTGAGGGGCTCGATACATTTAACACATCACTGTTAGTCAAGCCAACTTTTATCTATGTAGCAAAGCACTCAGGCTTGAGAGGCAACGAGCGAGCCGATCAGTTGGTGAACATGGCTATTATTGAGATGAGAAGTGCAATGGTTGGGTATAGGTATCATCAGCGCAATAAGAGAAGTGGACGATAGATAGCGTTAAGGAAACAAGGGAATCTGCGTCCTTTTCCAAAAAGAGACAAATTTGAGTGAAGCGGTGATCATTATAGAATTAAACAGGTAAGGAAATATATATATATATATATATATATATATATATATATATATATATATATATATATATATATATATATATATATATAGTATATATATATATATATATATATATATATATATATGTCACACACACAAACACACACACACACACACACACATATATATATATATATATATATATATATATATATATATATATATATATATATATATATATATATATATATGAACCATGCCAAATGTAGCCATCACACTTGGCCGGTTAAGGCAGATAAACATGGCCACCACATGGAAACAAAGCTTAACAATGGCGATCTGTCAGTCCTCTGTGTGTGTTGTTGTCGACTAATATGGACCGTGGTGAGGAAAGTCAAGGGAGTTCGCCCTGTGTAAATATAGCTGATTTCTGGGCAGCCATTGTCTATCTAAAAACAGTAGGTTTGAAATGATTAAGTTAATGGATAAGTTCTCTAAATTCCAGCCCGCACGATGATACGGTTTCGAAACAATGTTAGTGTAGTGGACACAGTGTGGGTGAATGCAATAGTCAGTGGAGATTGTAGGAATAAATAATATAAATAACTGTTAATGAGATGGGCTTCCATTGGGTGTTATGTGAATAGGTGTATAACAGATTAATACATAGAGCAATTCGTAATCTAGCATAGGTGATACGGTGTTTGTCCATCAAGAATGAGGATGACCATTCAATTCATCCAGTGGGGTTGAAAGTATGGAGCCGTGGTTCTAAGATGGCTGATAAGGCCAATTATGGCTCGAAATGTTCTTTGACGATGTCGGCAAAGAATGTTTGACGTTCCAGGAGGAGGATCTCCTGCAGTGGTTTTTCTGTCTAGCCTCTTTTTCACAGCTATTGCAGTCCTGGTTGCTTCACAAGTGACTGCACCCTTGCGTAATGATGTACGCCATGAATTTCTGTCTTTGGCAGCAGTCTCCCAGGTGTCAAGATGAATTCCAAAAGCTGTCGGTGAGATTTTCAGAGTGTCTTTAAAGCGTTTCTTCTGGCTGCCTTGAGATCGTTTAACACAACGCAAGCTCGCCGTAAAAGTTCGTTTAGGGGGCCTGCTGATTTGGCATGCGAGTTAAGTGGCCAGCCAAAGCGAATCTGATTCTTTATTAAGTAGAGTGTGAATACTGGGCATGGACGCTCTTTCTAGAACTTCAGTGTATGGGATCTTGTCTTGCCATTTAATCTTCAATAGCTTCCTAAGGCAGACTGTGTGGAAGTGGTTTAATTCCCTAGCGTGTCGCTGATAAGCAGTCCAAGTTTCACAATGCATATAGCAGTGTGGATAATACATTTGCTTTATAGACTTTCAGCTTTGTTTGCAAATTTATTCCATTTCTGTCCCATACATTCTGGTACAGTCTACCAAAGGCCGCGCTGGACTTGGAGATTCTTGCATTCACTTCGTCAGCAATTGTGGCAGCTTGTGACACAGTAGCTGTCCAAGATAGGTGAATTTGTCCACAACACTTAGTACTATGACCATTAACCTTGATATTCGGCACGGTGTGATTAGTCCCTGAAACTGGCTAGTACATAACTACAGATCTTCTCCATGTTGATATTGAGCCCAAGGTTGGCACAGGCATAGTGAGAAAGCTGAAACATTATGTTGCATGTCCGCCTCTGAGTTGGCATATAGAGAGCAATCATCAGCAAACAGGAGCCCTCTGACGGTATCGCTGTTAGTTTTGGCTTTAGCTTTCAGCCTTCTGAGACAGAACAACTTTCCATTCATGCCGTAGTTGATGTCTATTGCAATGTCGTTGTTCTCGAAGGCATTCGTCAGCATAGCTGAAAACATGAGACTGAACATTGTTCGTGCCAGAACATACGCTTGCTTCACTCCAGTGGTGACAGGAAATGGCTCAGACAGTTCACCATTTTCCAGTACGCTTGCCTGCATACCACCATAAACCGGTCCACCTGCCTTGTATATCTCTACTGGGATGGAGTTAGGACCAGGAGCCTTACCGCTGGAAATTTGCTGGATGGCTTTGTTTACATCCACTATGAATGGCAGGTCATCAAGTGTATCATTAGTGGGAACTTGAGGAAGGCAGTTGATGGTTTCATCATCGAAGATGGAAGTTGCATTTTAGATGTTGCTGAAATTCTCTGCCTAGCGTTAAAGGATGTCTTTCTTATCGGTGACCAATGTTCCCCCATCTGCACTGGGGAGAGGACCTATGCCTGGTGATGTGAGGACCATAGACCGCTTTCAGTCAGTCGTAGAAGTTTTTCACATCATGTCTGCCAGCAAAGCCTTGAATTTTATGAATTTATTAGCTGTGTTGCTCAGCCAGGAGTCCCGCATCTGCCGAAGTTTCTGCTACTTTTTTTTGCTATTTAAATGTTGGCTTCAGGTCATTCAAATATGCCTTGAGGAGAAGATGTTTCTCGGCCAGAAATTGGTTGATGTCTTCGGAATGTTCAACAAACCAGTCTTCATGCTTTCGGGAGAGGGGGATGAGAGGTGTGGGGTGTGGGGTGGGGGTGGGGGGGGGGGGTGAACTCAGGATTTCCATAGCAGTGTTGTAAATTATGTCCTTTAGGGCTCTCCACTCTGTTTCCACATCCCTTTTAGCTGCAGCATTAGGATTGAGGAGGCATTCCAGCATATTTTCAAACGACAGCTGCATTGTTTTGCTGTTTTGGCGGGTGACGTTTAGTTGCTTTATTTTTCTTTTCATTTTTACCCCTTGAGGACGCCGTTGAGGAGCGGCTGGCCGAGTGGCTAGAACGCCGGACTCTCATTCGGGAGGCCCGGGTTCGATCCCTCGGTAAGGTGTCGGATTTTTTTCTGTCGGGGGCAAAAAGAAAATCCTAACCTGCACAGTTCGCGGCGACTGCACTAGCCAGGCGGCCTTTATTCCTCAGGCTCAAAGACCCCTCTGCCATACACCGCAAGGTACTATATTGGCAGTAAATGACAGAGGACGCCGTGGTGATTTGATTTGTATGTTTATTTTCGTGATAATGAGACGATGGTCTGTCCAACATTCGGCACCAAACATGGATTTTGTCACCTGAACGTCTTGCCTGGCGCTCCTCCTGACAATGACATAGTCACTTAGGTGCCAGTGTTTCGAGCGAGGGTGCATCCACGATGTCCTATTTCTCGCAGGAAGAAGGAAAATTGTGGTGGTGATCAGGAGATCGTGTTCTGCACAGGTCTGAAGGAGGAGGAGTCCATTGCTGTTACAATTTCCGACTCCGTACTTTCCAATGATGCCACTCCAAGAGGCGGTGTCCTTGTCTACTCTGGCATTGAAGTCCCCAGGGAGTATAAGTGTGTCTCCTTTGGGAACTGATGTTAACACGTTGTGCAGGTCCTCATAGATCTTGTTTTTGATGTCATCTTCATTGTTCATGGTTGGTGCGTAGATACTCACTTTCATTTCAGCAAGGGTAACTTAATAGTCACAAGCCTGTCATTTATAGCCTTCGGAAATTCAGCTAGTTTGCCAACCAATGGCAAATCCCACACCGGATTGGCGTATTTCCTCGCTTTTCCTTCCACTCCAGAAGAATGTGTGGCCAGCACCTACTTCACAGATGTGGCCATATTCTGCAAGTCGTGTCTCGCTCAAGGCTGCAATGTCGATGTTGTACCTGCCCAGCTCTCTCCCAATCAGTGCTGTTCGTCTCTCTGGGCCCGAGGCGCCGTCTCTATCAAGTAGGGTGAGTACATCGTACATTCCAAGTTCCGATTGTCAAGGGAATATGGATTGCTCTTTTAGCTATACCTGTTTGTACTTTGTATGTCGACCGCAGTATAGGGTACCCTCCAACCTCAGCTAGGTGGTTAGGGTAATGATAGAGCAGGCAAAGTTTAGGGCACCTTTTATAGCCCCTTCCTCATGCTATGGAGGGTAGCAGTGCTTTCCTATAGAGGGCTGCTCAGTCGCTCAGGGGGCTTGAATGTGATATGGCTTGAAGGTGATATATGAAGTTGGATGAAGAATGACTTGCACGATGAATTGGATTAAAGTGAGGAAGAGTTGCGCAATTCGTCGACCTCACTCTCTAGCCTGAGTCCATCTGAGTCCAGTGGCAAGACATGTCAAGACGACCGGAGACGAATACAGGTGCAGTGGGTGACCAGGGCGCTCTACGTGTCTTGCCGTTCTCATTACGCTCCACAACGCATTGCAGGTAAACGCCGTCTTGCTCTTTGCATCAACAATGAATTCTTCCGGGCAATCTGTCCGAGTCCTGTCTTCACATACTGGGTAGGCATACTCTAGCTCACTGATTGGTTTGACACCAAATCGGCTACCCACGCCTGGTTTAGCCAGCCTGTCACAGCTGATGCCCGGGGGAGGGGGAGCGGCTGTCGCATACTGACAGCTACAAGGAGCCGCATGCGTGAGCTGGATGTCAGGCTTAGACCAATAGGGGATGGTCCCTAGAAAAGAGCGTGACAGTCATCCTTTCCAAAGGTACTACCAATGCCTGACACCCCGTACTCTCCTGATGATATGTAGTGTGGATATAAAAAATTATCAAATGTGTTTCTGATGTTGAAATCAATTAGTCAGTGTGATTAATAATTTTGTAGTTTCCCCCAGGTAAATAGCTCAAGCTAGCAGAAATGTAATGTGTGAGCTATAAAATATATTTCACATGTTAAATGTACCAAAGACTGAACTCAGAAGACTGTGTCATGCCACATGGTACATTACCAACCATGCTTGTACAGGATTACTTGTGTTATAATTAATCCTAGAGAAGAATGGCCGGTCTCTCTGGTCGAGGGGTTACAACACTTTCTCCGTAATCCCGTTTATCACGCAGAGTCTCGTAGCGGGCGAGAGCTGGGAGCGGTTCGACCCCCGCTGGTGACTTGCGGGATAACTGAGCCGGCCGCTCAGAAAGCAATGGAAAACTACTGAGCGTAATCTTGCCAAGAGATCAACAGACAGTTGAAAGATACTGCTGTTGACAGCGATGTTCTGTAAAGGTTATGCGAATTAAAAAAAAAGAAAAAAGAGAAGAATGAATACTCCTAAAGTCATTTTGAATGAAAGAAATCGTGACCATATGTGTAATATATAAAGTATTTATGCAACAGCGGGTATTGTACATGACTGTTCTGTGACATTAATATGTTAGTGACTAACTGGACATGTTGTTAAACCGTGTGGGTTGTAAAAGGAGAGAAATAACAAACATTGTATATAGTGCTTAAAAGCAGATACCATGTTAACTAGGATAGCCTAGACGCCATAGATAAATCATTTTTTAATTGCATATCCTTTACAGGACATCGCTCTCATAGCCAGCATCTTTCAGTTGTTTGTCGATTTCTTGGCAAGATTACGCTCAATAGTTTGACTTTGTTTTCTCAGCGGCCGGCTCACATTCCCCGTAAGTTATCGATGCGATTCGAACCACTGCTGATTCTTACCGTCATCCCGTTACTGACGAGAGTATACGAGATTACGGAGAAAAGTCATAACCTCTAAGCCACGAAGCCGGCTAGATAAATCACTACAGGGCTCTAAATACTAAAATCATGAAGACCCATAGATTAACCAAGATGGTCACACAGTAAATGAATTTGTCATTTAGCAATAGTTGAAGTCTGGTATCACATCTAAAACAAGAATTCAGTGGCATTTGTGCTAGAAGGTGTGCCTGACTGTTAGTTGAATCATTGTGGCTGTTGTGCTAACTGAAGTAAAATATGGCTCTTGCCATATAATGGAAATGTGTGTTATAACGCTACGTACCACCTATTGTGTGGATTTGTAAGCGCGCTAGTTATGTCACATGAGGCGTAATAAACGGAGATAAATAACCGTTGTACCCCAGGAGGAATGGAGAAGAGATAAGATAAATAGACACCTGCTGTCCAGCCACAACACAAAGCATAGTACAATAATTGGGG
Source organism: Cepaea nemoralis (assembly GCA_014155875.1). Taxonomy (NCBI): domain Eukaryota; kingdom Metazoa; phylum Mollusca; class Gastropoda; order Stylommatophora; family Helicidae; genus Cepaea; species Cepaea nemoralis. The sequence goes on along the minus strand of JACEFZ010004434.1, from coordinate 28,750 downwards.
TTGGCCTTAGGCAACATTGGTTGACATTAGTTTGTAATAATAATATTAGATTTGGTAGGCTGCGTTGTGTTGTATTGGAGGTGTTGATGTACGGCAGCCTTATGCACCCATGGGTATAACAAGAGTAGATAGTTAGACATGGAAATTCATACTTTTTGAGGTCTTCAGAAGTAGAAAATCGTGATGTAAATTCACTCTAATGATATACACGACTAGAAATAAATGTGCATGTGGGTGTATGTCTCTCTCTCTCTCTCTCTCTCTCTCTCTCTCTCTCTCTCTCTCTCTCTCTCTCTCTCTCTCTCTCTCTCTCTCTCTCTCGCTATCTCTCTCTTTCTCTTTCTCTCTCTCTGTGTGTATGTGTGTGTGTGTGTGTGTGTGTGTGCGCGTGTGTGTGTTGCATTTAATAGTTAAATGTGTTTATAGCTGGGCAAGTAAGATCTAATCTTCCATCACTGGTGCGTGTAGGATCTGTGTGTGATATTTCCACTCAATAGGAGACATTATGTTAGTGAGTACTGTGCTACATGGACAATCACAACAGGCTGACAATATTGCAGTACAAGGTGGTCAGTTCAAACAACATCAAGTGTTATTTGTTGTTAGCAGTAGTTCAACTGGAGAGGATGGTAAAGTGAGTGTTGCATTTAACAATTAAAGATGTAATCATATACAGAATGAAAATGGGGAAATCAACATGTATTGCTCACGTATGCATTATGATTTATATATGTATTAATTGTGTAACACTAATCATATATTGCTTTTATGTTGCAGAAGTGGCTGTAATGCTTATGTCATTTTAATACTTTGCTTTATCTTCGTTCAGTTTTATATTCCCCACACAAAAAATGATAATTTTCAATGTTTCTTTGTGTAGATACGGTTTATGTGATATTGACTACATTACCCATCAAGTGCTCATTGCTGTGTACAGTTATAGAGTTAGCACCATATAGCCAATAGTCTCAAGACTGAAAGGGGTTATTTTACAATGATCAATGACAGGGCAGTGTATCCACTCCCATACTCCAGCCCCGTGTTATGTATTTGCTTGCTTGCTTGTGTTCGTTGGCTTGAGCTCCAACGCGAAGTCCTGTATGTCGGATGAAGACATCCTGTTGTCCAACATCAGTGTGATGTCATACAGGACCTGAGGTTTGCGTGAGTATCCGTTGTCCCATGTCTGGCTTATTGGTGTGCAGACTGGTGGTTCCTCGTCGTACAGGCAGACACTCTCCGACTTCGGAGGAATCAGCGATCCTATTGACTTCAGCCAGGATCCCGAAGGGACCTGTTGCCCAGGACGCTCGACGAGGACGCGTCAATAGGTCTTGGCCAGTATATAACCCGGCCCTGGTGCCTTGGAAACACCTCTGCGTCCCTGTTATGTATTTGAATTCACTATGAATCCGAGTTTATTATTAGATTTACATAGTCATTAATTTCGTAAAGAAATGTTCTAGGACATAAAGGCGATAATTTTGACAACTACATCAGTCAAGCTCTGTGGCCAAGTGGTTAAAACATCTGCCCCCCCCCCCCCAGTCGAAGGTCGTGGGTTCGTCTACGGACTCCGTCATTCGATTCACGAGTGCAATTTCCTCAGAGACTGGAGGCACGGCGCTTGTGTCTTGTGCGACGCTCATAGCAGGTCGTTCTGCGGAGAGATCGAACCACATGTGATAAAACCCGATGGTACATAGTAGATTATCACGCCTTTAAACCCACGTTCAACCTGCTAGTTTACAAAAGCATGTTGATAGCCCAGGTATGCTGATAAACCAAATGTGGGTAGAATAGTAATTTGCACGTTACATGTTTGCTTATAATATAATCATTACATGTTAATAGTTCACTGAATCTCATCATTTGCATTTGATTAAAAATGGCATCAGTTCAAAACAATGTATTCTCTTAGTGAATTTGAACACATAAGCCATTAACAAGATATTGCACGATTTATTGCTAGGCATATGTCTCTACATCTCGTCACGTGCAGACTGCAGAGTTAATAGATCATATGAAGTGAATAAATTAATTATAAGTATACTGACAGTTTCAGTGATTATGCGTTTTAGGCATTTCATTATAAATTATAATTCAGGTATTCACTACTTCAAAAGATGTATAACTGAATAGTATGCACCTGATAAGACGTAGAGTCATATTCCTGGCCATACATCGTGGAACATATCGTTTATAGATTCTATGTTTTGTTATTGCTCCTATGTTACTGCCGGTAGTTTCCTGTTGTGATACTCTTGTTATGTGACACGGGAAACAAAAGTAATAAAATAGACATTATTTATTTGATGCGATGGAACAAAGGTGCAAAATATCAAAAACGAAATAGATAGCTCAAGAGATGAGCATAATATAACCATGAAGTAACTATAATCACTCAGCAACCCGTCGCATGATATTGCCGCCAGTCAAAGCAGTAAGTGCAATTTGATCTTTGCTTAATTTAAGCTTCCAACTGTTCTCTACTCAGTCAATATTCGTAATCTCTATGTCAGTAGCAATACACATTTTAATACTGGGTTGTCTTTCTTTGAATATGTCCGCAGGCTTCACATCGTGTCGTGAAGTAAGTGATTAGAGGTATTTTTCGTTAATGATAGCGACATCTAGCAATTTATGCTGGATAAAGACATGTCCGATATCTTACAGTGTACCTGATAATAACTAATCTGTCAATTTACTGATGTCTGCTATTTTATTATGCGTGATATGTAATTACCTGGGTAATAGTCCGCTCAGAAAATCTCACCTACCGGCCCTGGGGTATTGTGTATGAATCGTCATCGAGTCGAACATTTAAACAATTGTCCAGAGCTCTCAGGTCGGCCCATCCTAAAATATCTGCAGGGAAGTAAAAGTCACCGGGGTGATAATGGTGACATCAACCACCCAGTACCGACCTGTCTATAAAACATGTGGGGCATGTATCATACACTCAGTACGTCTCGTGGTGTTTGAACGGGTCAACAGCCTCGTCCATCTGAATCCACAAAATTAGAAAAAAACTACATAATTATTATCGAACAATTGAAAATAGCACCGTAGTTCACAGAATGTATATTAAGCAAGTATAAATTTAATGCTACACACAATAACATCGGATTGTATAGCCCGTTTTCGTATATTACGAAATAATAGGCGACAAGAGTGATTGTTCAAAACAATGTTTTCCCGTAGTGAATTTGAATAACGAAGACACAAACAATAGATTGCACGATTTATTGCCTGGCATATTTCGCTGCATCTCGTCAGGTACATACTGCAGAAATCACACAACTTACGTGAATTAACTAGATAAATCCTTCAAGTTGAAATATACACATAGTCGCACAGTAATGTCACTTATCTACCACGGTAATTTTAAGCTGACTAACATGTCTTTCTGTTTCACAATTCTGGCTTGCGTTGATAGATCATAATTGCTTCTGCAAACTTTAACAAGCGAGTATTTTGTGTGTTAAACAACACGCGAAAGGCAGTGTCTCTGTCCACCACATGGCCACTTTCGATAATGTGCCTACCAATTGAAGACGCCGGGGGCTTCCGGTGTGTCGGCCCCACGAGGCTAGCATCTCCTGTGTGTTGTATCTTGTTGACCCATTGAGGTATGTGTTCTGACACCCGTTTGTTAAGCTGTCTCTCTGTTCTACCAATGTAAACGGCCTGGCATCTACATGTGAATTGGTAAATACAATTGTTTGTGGCGTACAGAGGAACAGGCTCTTTGACTGTTGGTGTAGGAATCGGTACGGTTTTATATCTAATGACTGGAGTTGCATCACAGAATGTTCGGCCTACTGCTGTAGTAAGCCGGTCTTGTAGACGTTGCATTACGTCATCCCCTCGAAAGGTTAGCTGGATGAATACCTTGAGTTTAGGGACTGTAGTTACGTCTGCTTTTGGTTTGGGCTGTTGGCAATGGCGCTTTATAAATCCCTGTGAGTACCCATTCAGGTTTAAGACATTCTTCAGAGTTTAAATTACTCTGTCAGTGTGTCCTGGGTGTATATCTTTCTAGCACGGTCAAACAAGGTCCGTACTAAGCCCCGTTTGTACTGGACAGGTGTGAAGCTCTGAAAAATTCAGGTATTGGCCAGTCCATGTTCCTTTGCGATACACCGATCTTTGAATTGTGCCATCTGCTCTACGTCTTATTAGAATATCTAATAATCTAGAAAAGAGTGATTGTTTCTATTGTGTTATGGATAACAACTAGTTTGTAGAAAAGCAAAGCACGCTTGTTCCATGGAGTGGGTCTTAATGGTTAAAATATTTAGCTCCTCCATGTTTATTGACCAATCGACGCTCGATGAGTGATGTGTTAACTATCACCAGACAGAGCACGTGGCCTTCCATTTTAGACTTGGATCGACCTGGGAGTCCAGGTAAATTAACATAAATGACTGTCGTCCGCCGAGATGGGAAATCGAACATGACCGCCGATCATGCTGGCAAGTCTGCTGTCCACTGTGCTACTGTAACTCTTTGTGTTATACGTAATACACAGAAACGTAATTTGTTCAGGAACCTGTCAGTTCATTAACATGCCCAAAATAAATTTTCAGATATTATTCGACACTCATAAAACTAGCGTATGGGCGAGTTAAGTTAATATGTAAGTGCTCGGTAATGTCAAGAGCTCGGACGGGTACGATTTGTGGGCTCGTCGCCTCGACAGTGAGGGAAAGATTTGACATCCATGTTGGCCTACACATTGTGATGAGGGAAAGATTGGACATCCATGATGGCCTATACATTGTCATGAGGGAAAGATTGGACATCCATGCTAGCCTACAAGTTGTAATGAGGTAAAGATTGGACATCCATGCTGGCCTACAGATTGTAATGAGGTAAAGATTGGACATCCATGCTGGCCTAGAGATTGTAATGAGGTAAAGATTGGACATCCATGCTGGCCTAGAGATTGTAATGAGGTAAAGATTGGACATCCATGCTGGCCTACAAATTGTAATGAGGTAAAGATTGGACATCCATGCTGGCCTACAAATTGTAATGAGGTAAAGATTGGACATCCATGATGGGCTACACATTGTGATGGCCCTATAATCAGAACATGACATATAGCAGGAAACTGCTCCAGGACCCTCCCAATCAAATCTCAACGAAGTAGAGGACACATTAGCATATTACAATGGTGCTATTTTTGTTTTTATTTCATTTTCGCATTCTTCTAGCATTGAACGTATGCGTAGTTCATGCACCTGCTACTATGCCTAATGCACTGGACTGACTTGTGTGTATGAATTAGCGTTCCCTAATACCAATGTCTCTCGCCATCAGAAGAAACAACACCCGACTTCTTAGGTACTTGTAATTTACATCCCCAAGTCGAGGAGGGGAAGTCAACATTTTAGTCTAAATGATCGATGTAGGGTTTGAACCCACTCCCTCGGCATCAGCACATCGGAAGTTTAAGAGCGTGCGCTCTTAACCAGTCGCCCATGCTGACCCCGAAAGCTCCAGTGACCATGCAGGGACTGGAACCCGCAGCCTCAAAATGACAACAGCGCCTCTCTGACAATTGAACATTTATTATTTCTCCTGGTGACCAGATAATAATTTTATAGTATTCCAAACTTGTATAATATATGATATTAGCAAATGATTTGATTGTTCATTTATTGGTAGTCGAGGCGACACCTGACTAATAAGAAATTGTTCAGCTCCAGTATATAATAATAGAGTGGGGGAAATATACAATGATTTATTGTTTCTCTGAAAAACAAAGACACTTAAACACTATTCTCTAGCTTCTGTCATGTTCATTGTGAAAATGGGGAATTATTTCTACAGAAACCTGCGTGCGCTAACACTGATACTCCTGGGAGATGTTTACGCTGAAGTACTATGGACACAGTCAAGTGTCTATACAATTCATAATATATCCATTGTTATAAAGGTTTGTTGGGATGAAGAAAATGCAATACTGTTCATCATGTTATATCAGGAGGATTACTACAACACACTACTAGTTGTAACCATCTCCCTGCAGGTTCCACATGGTTCTATGTGACCAGAGATGCGTCATCGTTATACTACAGTTTAAACCTGGATGGGTTCTTGTCTCCTAGTTATTCAGAGATGTGATTGTCGGCTGTCCTGCATTGGCATTTTCAAAGTTGCTACTCCAGCGTGCCTCGCGTGTCATCAAAGCTTACCTTTCCCAAAGACATGTATATGGTTTTTCTTTTCCAAACCTGGAAGGATTCCACTTATCAATGCATCACCACAGATTGTTATTGGCGTGGTTCTTATTGCTTCATTGTCAGCCGTACATGATGGCATTGCACTATAAACGGGGATTTTAGATTTGTTTGCAGTAATGTGTTAACAATTCGCAGAATAATGATTGTATTAAAGCTAGATTATTTATTTTATGGTAGAGGACATACTCGCAGATTGCTCCTAATACATCATTTTTTTTTTGGATATTGACAGACGTGACCGTTAACAGTCGCATATTAATCTTCACACCACAGGTAGTATGCATCGATGCTTTTGAGTCAGCATTAAATATCACCCAAACATACCAAGTTTTTCCCGGTTTGGTAGCTACACTTTCCTGGCTAGATAAGAGCAGCACCGAACATTATCTTCTTTGTACAGAGGATTATACTCTTTATAAAGTGTAAGACAGCAGACGAAATATCCCTTAATGACTGCAGAAACCAGCACACTGTTTTCTACTAATCCGAGAGGACAGGACCACGTCTATGCGCAAAACTAGGTGTGAGCTGAGTTGAATTAAGAACCAGCATCACATCATGCAGGCCATTTCCCTTTGTAGTTCTGTACTGTCACTGGACCACTGTAGTTAACGATAAGATGATAAACTAACAGAGACAGTCTGTATTCACAGCTGCAATTGTTTGTTACTAGTGTGGAAACACGTCGGATCAAACGAAACTACCAGTCTTGAGATTTCCCTAGGAAACGGGAAATTGTCGGCCTGTTATTTTGCCCGAATCGCAAGATGAAAGGAAAAACGTCGTCTTGATGTGGTTGCCGCTAGGACCACCTGTTGTTGACATCAAATGACGTCACTCGGACAATCCCCGAGAGTATGAATACATAACTTGTTGCCGCTAGTGTGAACAAGGGGGTTGACCTAGGCTGAAGTGTTTGACTAGCTCTGTGCGAATAAAGAAAAGGATCTATTGTGTTCGGTATCAATTAACGTTGAGGAACATGTGTCTTTCATGGCAAAGTGTAGATTCGATTCAGGATAGAGCTGAGTTTTCATAAGGTATTCACTTGTTAGCATTTAGATGTAAATAATGTAGAACAGTCTAGTGATAGATAGTGTTTAGGACTTGAGCATAGTGTTGTGGCTTTGTGGTTAGGTATTCAAGGAGTGTCGGCGACAGTAGGCAATCGCATTGTTATAACTAACTAGTATGAGAGGTCAATTAGCTCTGCTGGTTGGGAATAGTGAAGTGGGATGATATGTAGAAAGATTGAGGATGGTTGGGGGATAGGGGAAATGTCCAATGGTGGGATCTGCCAGTGGGAGTGTCTACTGGGGTTCTGCACTTTACAATTGGTCTTTCCTTGTCTTACCCTAAATCAGACCGATGTGATGAGCTCCTCTGCCCTATGACAGAGTTTGGTTCACTGTTATATATATCTGAGTGAGGCCGTCGGCCTACACTCATCTAATAGGGGTCAGTGTCGGTTGCTCTCACCAGGTGTGTTCTCTCTTTCACAGGTTTCCCTCAGGTTATGAAGAAAACAAGCTGAAACAGCACAATTTCAGATCATGGATAAATTAGTGCGGGAAGATTTATGCAGAGGCTTTTGCACTGGGCCCATGATAAAAAGGGTCTGAAGGAACATGGCTTTGTTGAGCCGAAACATATAAGTATCCGGCAGAAGACTTCTTAGTGATAGGGATCACGGAAGTGAATAGTGAGAATTATTTTCCATACCACATGGAACAAGAACAATAGTGATTATCTATGTAGACAGAACAATAGTGATTATCTATGTAGAAAGAACAATAGTGACTATCTAGGAAACAGGAACAATGAACCTGGCGTTTTCACTAAAGTATTAGATTCCTGTGAGACTGTAAACAATAACTGTGTAAGGGTGAAACTATAGGACAATTAGAAAAGGAACCATGTTATTACAAGGGACAGTGTTCCGTGTTTTCACGATGCAAGGATTGTTAAGTCTCAGAACTTTAAGGACATTTGGTAACATTGTGTAGGATCGATTCAGGATAAGTATCGGACTATATCCGTGATTGGTGACCAGGTATCGAGGTTATCAAAAAGCTACTGGAAGAAGTCAACATCTGGCAGAAGGGACACATCGTTTTGGTGAGGTCATTTTGTGCTGAACTATGAGGATGTTGTGTGGTCCTTACAGTTATGATCAGACTTTGCTCCTGAGCTGTTCGGTCTGATTCTGCAGACACACTAGAGTATACGACATACATTCTACACCTACACTTCTCACATACATACACTTTTCTTCATTAAATTAATATGTTATTGATTTTTAGAAGCTAGAGTTGTTTAGTATGTTGTTTTGAGGAAGTGTGAGAGGGGGCATGATCCAGTGGTGAGAGGGGAGAGAGAAAGAGGTATCCAGGGACTGACGGAGTGTTGTGGACGGAATCTGGTGGATTCTCCAGAATAATGATATGGGGTTAAAAATAATGTGGGTGTTGATTCCCCTCACTCCAGGGACGACACTATAAAGGAATACACGACACTGTCCTCATCTTCATCAGCACCGAAGAGTCCTTGTACTAAAAAGTACCCGTGGCAGTCTATTTATGTGTCCATCTACGCATTTCCTCTGATTACTGAGTGTCGGCCAGATCCTCTGGTAACTCCTTGCAGCACCATCATCACTAGGAATTATGTATCTGTTATATCACACTCTAAACACGATCTTAAACGGCACTAACCATATATGTCTTATAGTGCCCCAATACCTCCACCAAACGGTGTGGACCCAGCCAGTCTGCCCACATGATGGTTTAACTCGACACCAGCATGTCCCGGAGAAAAGATCAAGCAGATGATCCCTAGAATTGTTTTTATGTTTCTTTAAATGTAGGCATGCTACTCTGCAGGAAACATACCTGTCTTCTTCTTTCCCAGCATGCTCCATGAGCCAGTTATGAGCACGATGTGTGTGTGTGTGTGTGTGTGTGCTTTTGTGTGTGTGTGTGGGCGCGCGCTGACTGTCCTCCAGTCTGAGGACTGCCGCGGTGACTTTGTCCACCTTAATTCTCAGGCTAGACGTGGTATCATTTGCCAGGCTCTTGTGAACTAAACAACATTTATTAACATTCGCTATGAACCTTCGGACTCTTCTTATGTCTCTCAGTATAGAGCCATCATTGTAGACGATTGCATCATCTGGGTAAGAATTGTCGTGGATCAATTGTCGCACCACCTCGCACTCAGCGCATTCTGCCGGCCAATTCCGACACTTGTCCAATGTGACTATGACCCTTCGCAGGTCTGATATTCCCTCTGGAATTCTGACCCACACCTCTCCCCTTCCAATGTTCTCAAACATGCACACTTCTCTAACTGTGTCCTCTGTCTGTCTGAGACAGCCATGCTTTTCCTTGTTATCAGTTAGCTGATTTTTCCTGCAGCCCCTTAAGCCTGTCCGAAATTGTTGGTACAGCTAGGATGTACCGCATACACACACTGCCACCGTGTCCTTTGTTTCATCACAAGATCACTCTGACGGCTTCACTCTGTATGTGCTTCAGTTTCACAGGTTCATTTAGACACTGTGAGTATTCCCAAGCCGTGTTCAGTCACTGAGAGAATCAGATACTGTTATGATTCTTTGTTCATTGCTGCCATCCATCATCTTCAGCGCGAACTGAGTGTGGTGTTCGTCTACCGGTGGTTAGCCAAGACATCATCGATCCCCGGTTCCAGGCCACCAAGCAAGCAATCAGCCCTCCACCAAATGAACTAAAATAAGCAATACCAACAGCAAGTACTCAGCAGTGTGCTCCTCTTCACTTTAAGTATTCGCTGATAGATGGATGCTGGGTTAGTGAACATTGAGATCCGGTGACTTTAAGATTGCAAGAGATCAAGAGCATTGTCCGTGCAGAGACAAAAACACGCGTTGGTAAACTGTGAGCTTTGCTATGCGAAGACTCTGTAAGAATGATAAAATTTAAAACAACTGTCTCGTTACTGTTAATATATAGTTTTAAAAGAACTTACCATACATACTACACTGGCTACTTTGTCCAAGGGATGTCCGTTTTCCAATTCTCTGTTGTACAGAAGCGAAAGTTCTGACACATAAGCAAATAGGGGTCAAGATGAAAAACAAAAGGAGTCTGCAATGGGTTTGTGATGACCGAGGACCATTAGATGTTGTGGACTTTCAGTTATCCAACGCTCAACCGACTAAGCTCATGTCATTGTCAGCTAGTTTAATTTAGTTTAGGTTAGTTTAGTCTATGGATCAGAATCACGGCACACGAGTGTAACCCATAAGTGCTCCGTTCTTCTCCTAACTCAAACCTGAGTCTGGAAAAACTCAGTTCAGTGCACGAACTCCGTAGCACCGGCGATGATCCTGAAATACTTTGGGTAGATTTTGGACTCGAAATTTTGCCGTTAGGCTACTCTTTTTCGATTTCCACATGCCAAGGGATTTTGTACGTGTACCACAATACACACGGGCGTCCGATCTCGCTACCCAGAGACCAGGGGAAATTTATTACTGGAAGTCTTCGTGAAAAAATCCCGGTCCTCACTGGGGCCTGAACCCTGGATCTCCAGCACTCGAGACGGACACCATACCTCGATACCACGCAGCCCCCTATGTCATGGCCTATTGTCAGCGACACGTTCTAACCGTTACATCAACCTGCTCAAGTAACGGTCAAGACATAAATAATCAACTACAGCCACAACTGCCAAAGATTATAATTTTATACATACGAAAAGCAAAGAAAGATGGATACCCAGGCAGTCCAAAAGGAATATTGGTAGAGAGATACAAAGATATATTACCCCAGTCATTAAACCGATATCGTCAGTCTTAAGGATGAGATGAGGTTGGGCTGTTGCCTGGAGCGTGTATGAGGTTAGGCTGTTGCCTGGAGCGTGTATGAGGTTGGGCTGTTGCCTGGAGCGTGTATGAGGTTGGGCTGTTGCCTGGAGGCGTGTATGAGGTTGGGCTGTTGCCTGGAGCGTGTATGATAGGTGCATCACTGATGATGCTGATGACAATAGTGACAATGATAATAACGTAGTCTCATGGTAGATATTGCAATAAGCGTCTGAAGTTTTAGGTTTTCACATCTGCTAGATTACAGGACAGAGACGTGTGTGTGATTTCCAGCTTCTATTCTCGCCTCCATTCCTTCAAAGACAAGTGTGAACATTATCCAGTGCTGGATAGTATGAACCTAGGTCGACCTTAGAGCATCTATCATCAAGCATCAAGGCGTGCAGAATGTCATTATCATCAGGCCCGCAGAAAATACTCTCTACATGTTGCCAGTAAATCTGCCTCATACATGTTCATCCCCTGGGTATTTTAATGTCCTGTATCCAAATAACAAGGAACAATATGAAGAGTTTCACATGACAATTAGGAAGATATGCAAAGAGGCAAAAGAAACATGGCTTGAGGAAAATTGCAAGGAAATTGAAAACCAACACAACACACGGACTACCAAATTAATCCATCCATCCATCATGTGCAATGCCGGTAAGCGTGGGCGGTCATGTTCTGCCATCTCACTCGATCACCAGAGTCGTGGATAAGCTCCGTGTTTCTGTCTCGACCATGCCACAAGGCCAAGCCATCCAGGTACTTGCTTCTAGGTCTTCCCCTTGGTCTGTTCCCCTCGATCTTACCAGTTGTCACCAAGTTCTCCAGATCATTTCTTCTCATAACATGCCCAAAAAATTGTGACTGTCTACGTCTAATGTCTCTAATCAGTTTACGATCTTCATTTGTTTCTTGAAGAACTTGTTCATTGGTCTTTCTGGCTGTCCATGGTATTCTTTGCATTTTCCTAAGAAACCACATATCTAGAGCCATCAGATGTTTTTCAGCCTGACTGCTCATTGTCCAAGCTTCACATCCATGTAAGAGTACAGGTTCTATGTAGCATCTCAACACTCTTTTTCTCGTTTCAATTGACATCTTTTTATTGGTCAGTATGTTTTTCTTCTTGCTGTCCACACAACATGATTTTCTTGGCATCTATAAAGAAGGTAGTTTGCCATTACTTTCCTTCCTAGCAGTGATCATACTGGTCAGTGACCGTAACCATTGTCTCCTAAAAAAAAAGTAATCCTCTGCCTACCGTCGTGAAGGTGGAGACCATAACCTACAACTATCTGTCGGCTGCTCTCCATCTTCATCCACCACCTGCACCCATGGCTTCACGTAACCCTGATCGGGGGGCTAAACGGGTACTCCACCTTGCCCAAGGGTGTCCCGTAGGGACCAAATTAATGCACAAAAGAATTAATGACATTACTAACAAAAGAACACACACATCAACGGGTTGCCTAAAAACCAAAGATGGCAAAATCATAATAGAAAAAGATCAGATTTTACATGCATGGTCAGATTATGTGAAATACCTTTATGATGAAACAAGAGAAGAACAATGTGATCATCGGAATAATAATGAAAGACTATCAATTTTGAAGATGGAAGTTCAGAATGCTCTTAACCATATGAAAACTGTCAAGACCCCAGGTACAGATAACATCACAACAGATATGATCAATGCCTTAGAAGAATATGGAATAGACCAAGTCACCAGACTGCTGAACGCAATATACGATACTGGAGACATACCTCCTGAATTATGTAATTCTATATTTATTGCAATCCCGAAGAAATCAGGTGCCTTGGAATGCGATCAACATCGAACAATTAGTATAATGAGCCACATCACGAAGATTCTGCTGAGAATTATCATACAATGACTTAGGAAGAAATAAAACCCGAAATAGGAGAAGAACAATGTGGGTTTGTAGAAGGCAATGGCACAGTAAATGATGTGTATATACTGAAAACAATAATTGAACGTTCTAGGGATAGGGGGGGGGGGCTGCATGGTCTCGAGGTATGGTGTCCGTCTCGAGTGCCTGAAGTCCCGGGTTCAAGCCCCGGTGAGGACCGGGATTTTTTTCACGTGGACTTCTAGTAATACAATTTCCCGTGGTCTCTGGGTAGTGAGATCGGACGGCCGTGTGTATTGTTGCGCACGTAAAACATCGAAAAAGAGTAGGCTAACGGGGCTGCCCGGGCAACATTTCGAGTTAAAAATCTACCCAAAATTATTTCAGGATCCTCGCGGGTGCTACGAAATTCGTGCACTGAGCTGAGTTTCTCCAGACTCAGGTTTGAGTTAGGAGGAGAACGGAGCACTTATGGGTTACACCCGTGAGCAGTGATGTTGATCCGTCGACTAAACTAAACTAAACTAAACTAACTGAACGACCTATAGAAGTAAACAACGATCTATATCTGTGCATTATTGACTACACAAAGGATTTCGATAAAGTGAGACATGTTGTTATGATAAGGATGCTTGAAGATCTACAAATTGATGGATAAGACCTTAGACTTGTGAAAAAATTATATTGGGAACAACAAGCTGCCATCAGAATTGATAACGATGTAGGTCAATATCAGCCTATTAAAAGAGGTGTGAGACAGGGATGTGTAATGTCTCCAAATCTGTTTTCCCTGTACAGTGAAAATATTTTCAGAAATATAGAAGATATGGAAGGAATCAACATTGGGGCACGATGCATCAATAACATTAGATATGTAGATGATACAGTCTTGATTGCAGACAATGACCAGGCCCTTCAAAATTTAGTAGATGCGGTTGATGCACACAGTGAACAACTAGGATTAGAATTCACTATTAAGAAGACACAGATTATGGTCGTCACTGGGATAAAGGAAATACCACTATGTGATATAATATACGAGTATATGGGCATATGTCAAACAATTATCTCGGAACAGTCATAACATCTGATGGGAGATGCCTTGAAGAGTTTGGAACAAGAATTGCCATTGCCGAGGTAGCCTTTTGCAAGATGAAAAACATACTGACCAATAAAAATATATCAATTGAAACAAGAAATAGAGTGCTGAAGTGCTATATAGAACCTGTAAGTTTATGGATGTGAAGCGTGGACAACGAGCAGTCAAGCTGAAAAACATGTAATGGCTGTGAAAATGTGGTTTCTGAGGAAAATGCAAAGAATACCATGGACGGACAAAAAAACCAGTGAACAAGTCCTTCGAGAAACACATGAAGATCGTAAACTGATTTAGAGTCATTAGACGTGGACAGTCAAATGTTTTTGGGAATATTATGAGAAGAAATGACATGGATAACTTGGTGACGAGTAGCAAGATCAAAGGGAAGAAACCAAGGGGAAGACCGAGAAGTAAATACCTGGATGGCTTGGCCACGTGGCATGGTCGAGACAGGAACACGGAGCTTATTCACGACTCTGGTGATCGAGTGAGATGGCAGAACATGACCGCCCACGCTTATCGGCATGGTACATGATGGATGGATGGATCCACCTTTACATTGGTCGACATGTTATTCTACTTCCAGGAACCTTGCTTCTAACATTGTTCTCTACAAGCCACTGTGCCGTTCAATGTGGCCTAAGTATTACAGTTCACGAGGCAGCATGCTGTTTATAAGCCAGCTTACTCGTTTTAAATACAGCCAAATTATTTTGTTTTCCAACGAATGACGTTGTTTGTGAGCTAGTTTACACGGATTCAATATGGCTAATGTATTTTAGATTCTGAAACAAGGTGCTGTTAATGAGATAATTTGCTTGGATTCAAAATGGCCAATGTATATTAGTTTTTGAGTATTGAATCGCATTTTCAGGTCTTATAGAATGTCAATATTTTTTTCCTTCGTGATCTAAGGTGTGCCTAGCTTAATCATTTGTAGAATCATTTGACTGGTAACTTGATCTCTTGACAGATGATTGTTTATAAAATGGAGTTATATCTCTCCATAGCACAAAGGTAGGGCTGAAGTAAGAGAGCATGTGTTGTCCATGCAGCATAATCCCTCTCTAAGCCTGCCTTGTTTACTCCAGATAAAAGGTAAAAGCAATATATTTTGAAAAACATCAGCTGCATAGGCTGGCGATCAGCAAAGCAATGATCTAACTGTACGCCTTTCGGAGCTCCGATCCTAGACCAGGTGCCGACCAAAGCTTAGGGCCTGGTCTGCCCTGCCACAAGATTTAGTCTTTAGGTTGCATTTCCTCGCACTGGGGTTAGGCTTGTAACCTAACAGTTGAGCTCTTCCGCCCGAATCCATTTTCACAACGTGGAGTCTCGTGTTTGGTGAGCGCAACCCAACATTCGGCGCTAACAGAAAGCAGATATTATAGTTTACAGTCATACTCTAGCACAGTCATATCTGACTAAGGCCTGACTTTTGGGGTAACTACAATTATACATTTATATGTTGTCTAATGTCTCCTCTTGCTTTACCTTCTTCTTCTACTTCTGTGAGAGCAAACAATAGATTTAAATGAACATATAAGCTATGCCGAGAGTGAATTTGTCTGTACATGTAGGCTCAATATCCTAATTTTTCGTCTGAAGGGATTGTGAAATGGTCCGTAACATCCATTTATTCCTGGAGGAAGGATGAATGTTCTCAATGTGTTTTATGTGTTAGTTTGTCATGTACGTTAGTCACAAAATGCTGGTTAAGCTATCAGTGTTATCTGACCCTTTTTGTCGCTATCAATTGTTATTAGTTAGTCAAATTATTACAATTTTTTAACATTTTAAATTTCTCAAATCTTTATTACAATTGGTGGCTGAAATAATGTCTGTCTGTCTGTCCGCCGTCTGTCTGTCTGTCTGTCTGTCTGTCTGTCTGTCTGTCTGTCTGTCTGTCTGTCTGTCTGTCTGTCTGTCCGCCGTCTGTCCGTCCGTCCGTCCGTCTGTCTGTCTGTCTGTCTGTCTGTCTGTCTGTCTGTCTGTCTGTCTGTCTGTCTGTCTGTCTGTTTTATAGAGAGGTATACCTCCATTACTGGATTCACTCAAGCTCGGATGGCAGACTTTACAATGATCAGAGATTGAAGGCCAAGACCAAAATTAGGAGGGTACTGATCAGTGAGGTGCTGTTCGATGATGATGATGTAGTTACGACCGACTCTGAGGAAGAATTACACCGTCTGCTATCTGCATTCTCCAATGCTTGTTCTGAATGTCTTTTAGCAACTAGCAAAAAGAAGACATATTAAGTCACAAAGTGCACATGGACTACCATCAATCTTTGTTGGAGACTCCAAACTGAGATAGTAGACCATTTTACATATTTAGGACCAGAGGTTAAATAGCAAATTATACCTGGAACATGAAATCAACATCAGGATTGGTAAGTTAGCAACAGCAATGAGCAGGTTAACAAAAAATGTCTGGGAGAAAAGGAAGCTTACTGCCAAAAAAAAAAAGTCCTGTCTACCAATCCTGTGTCTTTATGGCAGTGACGCCTTTACAACTCACACACACCAATAGACACGTTTAAACAGCTTTCATATACAATGTCTGCGAAGAATACTTGGTATTAAGTGGCAAGACAAAATCAAAAATACTGATGTATTGGAAAGATCATGTTGTGTGAAGGTTTGTTCCATCCTCAGTCTTCGTAGATTTAAATGGCTAGGACACGTTAGGAGATGGATGATGGTAGCATACAAAAGAAAATCATTTTTTTTTGGGTGTGTGAATTACACATGTGTAAGATACATCGGCCTCGGAATCGGCCTCTGCTACGATACAAAGTTGTGTATAAGCGGGACATGATTGATACAAGCATTGATAATGCACATTCGTAGAAAGTCACCACAGAACGTGTTGCATGGGGGGGGGGGGGGGGGGGGGGGGGGAGGGGGGGGGGGGGGGGGGGGGGGGGGGGGGGGGGGGGGGGGAATATTAGAAATGGAATAAAGACAAAGGAGAAAATGATTGCAGATAAGTCACACATTGAGCGTGTGAGACGTATTATGGTGCGTGATGTTGGAAATGATGGAAATGACCATGTGTGATGTAGTTATTATGCCTTTTTGAAGCACAATGAAACATATATATATATATATATATATATATATATATATATATATATATATATATATATATATATATATATATATATATCATTGGCACCTTGCCGTCTTGACAGACGAATAGTTTGTGCTTATAAAAAGGCATAATAACTTGTACCTATGGCATAGCGAATGTGACTGATAAGGCCAATTCGCGCTGTAAATGTCCGTTTACAGTGGGTGCATGTGAACACGTGGTAATTTCCACCATCATGCACAATCTTATGACTCACACGCTCGGTGTGTGACTTATCTGCAATAATTTTCTCCTTTGTCTTTATTCCATTTCTGATTTTTGCCCTCCATGCAACACGTTCAGCGGCGACTTGCTCCCACTGTGCATTATCAATGCCTGTATCAATCATGTCCCGCTTACACACATCTTTGTATCGTAGTAGAGGCCGACCCTGAGATCTTTACCCATCTGTAATTCACCAAATAAGATGTCCTTTGGTATTCTACCATCATCCATCCTCCTAAGATGTCCTATCCATCTAAGTCTACGAAGTCTGTGCATGGAATAAACCGTCACACAACCTGATCAAAACCTTTCCACTACTTCAGTATTTGTGATTTTTGTCTTGCCACTTAATACCAAGAATTCTTCGCAGACACCGCATATGAAAGCTGTTTAAACGTTTCTCTTGGTGTGAGTAAGTTGTCCATGTTTCATTGCCATAAAGAAGAGTACTAAGGACACAGGCCTGATAGACAAGGACTTTTGATTTGGCAGTAAGCTTCTTGTTCTCCCAGACTCTTTTTCTTAACCTGTTCATTGTTGTTGCTGCCTTACCAATCCGGATGTTGATTTCCTGATCTAGGGATAATTTGTTATTTACTACTGATCCTAGATATGTAAGATGGTCTACCATTTCTAGTTCGGCATCGTCAATAAAGATTGATGGTACCCCATGTGCACCTTGTGACATAATCTATGTCTTATTTTTGCTAATTGTTAAACCAAATTCAGAACAAGCATTGGAGAATGTAGATAGTAGACATTGCAATTCTTCCTCAGAGTGGGTCGTAACTGCAGCATCATCTGCAAAAAGCAACTCTCTGATCAGTACCCTCCTAATTTTGGTCTTGGCCTTCAATCTCTGAGCATTGTAGAGGCCGCCATCTGAGCGTGAGTGAATGTATATACCACCATCCTGATAACGAAAGGCATATTTCAGTAGAAGGGAAAAGTATATTCCAAAGAGGGTGGGAGCTAGTACACAACCTTGCTTAACTCTGTGGCGAAGTGGTCAAGCCGTTTGACTCGTGCTCCGAAGGTTGTGGGTTCGATTCTGGGCCGCACCCTTCGGTTTACGAGGTAAATGTTTCGGAGACTCCTGTAGGTCGTCACTAAAAGCTACGGAGTTCGTGCTTTGAGCTACGCTTTCCGTGCTGCGGAAAGAGACCGAGCCATATGGGATAAAACCCGGTGCAATGAAGTCGACCCTGTCGACTTTTAAGCGACTTTTTTTTAAACCTTGCTTAACTCCACTCTTGATTTCAAACTCTTCAGAAGTTGCACCATCAAACTTGATTATACCCTTCATGCCTGTGTGGAATGATTCCACAATGGACAGAAGAGTTGGTGGGCAGTCAATCTTCTTTAGTGCCTAGAACAGACCCTCACGACTGACCAAATCAAATGCCTTTGTGAGGTCGATGAAGGCAATAAACAGTGGTTGATTCTGTTCACGGCATTTTTCTTGCATTTGTCGCAATGAGAATATCATATCAATGGTAGACCGGTTCTGTCAAAAGCCACACTGTGATTCGGGGTAGACTTGATCTCCTAGGACTTGAAGTCTGCGCAGAACAATTCTGGCAAATACTTTTCCAACAATACACAGAAGTGAGATACCGCTATAGTTGTTGCAGTCGCTCCGATCTCTCTCTCTCTCTCTCTCTCTCTCTCTCTCTCTCTCTCTCTCTCTCTCTCTCTCTCTCTCTCTCTCTATATATATATATATATATATATATATATATATATATATATATATATAGAGAGAGAGAGAGAGAGAGAGAGAGAGAGGGAGAGAGAGAGAGAGAAAGAGAGAGAGAGAATATCATGTATTATGCTATGATATGATATGATATTAGTCATAAAAACTACGCCGCTGAGCAAACACGGCAGGGTGCTTCTGATCGTCAGAAGTTTACCCCTTCCCAAAGTATTTCGGACCATTATACTCTTGATACTAACTGGGGCGTTCCCGTCCGGGTCATGACTCCGGACATCTTACCCCTGCCGTGGAGACGTTCGGTCACATTCGTGGTCCCCGTTGTTGTGCTTGTCCCTTCACTGTTACCATGTCCACTCTCAAGCCTCCCCTCCCTCGGCGAAGAAAGTCCGTGGAGCCTGTGCTTGCCTCTTAGCACGTGTGGTCGTGGGGAGCCCGCTCCTTCCGCAGCAACGGCCTCTGTCGCCTCCATTCGTCTCGGTCGCCGTGTTCCTTTCTCGTGCCCCTTTCACGGCGCCACACTCTGCTAGGAAGGGGGTTCGTCCTTTACGTTTCTGGACCTACGTCTTGGTCGCTGTAGCTGGGTGAGTGCGACTTACGAACGATTACCACTATACCATGAAGGTTGGACTTCAGCCAACATTTGCATTGTTGACTGCACTCAGATTCACCACCCACGCTCGTAGGAAAGGCTAAAGAATTGACACGAGACGTAGCAATTTCTTAGTCTTGGTTGAGAGATTGTTAGTAGTTCTGAAGTTACTGCTTCTAACCATACTAGTTTCTAGACTCGTCCTACTTCAGGCTCCGACAATTCCATAGCCAGCACGGGGTCTTTTCGGCTGCAGTCGTTTTTCCAGTCGTTTTTGGGCCCGAATTCTTGCTTGTCCTTTAATGCCCATTCGGTTTAGCACGTAATACATGGAGTGGGAGATGACCTCTGGAGCCTACCTCAACGGCGAACAGCCTGACGGCGTACTCTTCCAGCGACATGTCCTCGTACGTCTTAAATGTATACGTGTCTTGCTCCTCAATATTAGACTCATACGGGACGGTCAACTCAATCAGTGTTAGCTGCTTGGCTGACGAGGAGCTAAATACGATGTCAGGTCGCAAGCCATACTTTAGGATCACCTCAGGTTATTTGCCAAGGCCCTGTAGATCTACAGTCAGTTCCCAGTCCCTCGCTTCATCGAAAATGCAAGCTGTAAGTCGTCACTTTTGCGTTCTTTGTGCCCGGCTCGGACGAAGGAAATCTCCACCGATCTCGGCCTGGTCCCCTCTTTGTTCGCCTTCATTCTGGCTGCATCCACTATGGCCGCCAACTCGGTAAGGACGTTGTTGTGCCGCCACGTGAATCGGCCTTGGGTCAGGGAGACCTTGCATGTGGACAGTACGTATTCCGCTGTCTGAACCTTTTGAACCTTCGTATAGAGGGGACAGAACGGATCGGTGGTTTTCCCCCACTTGACCAAGTTGGCAGCTGATGGCAAGACATGGTAGAATGATCGGACGACGAAACATAGACGCAGTGGTGCCATGCGCCAAATCTCATTCCAGGTAAGAGATCTCTGCACTACCTCTTCCCATGACATCCAGTGGGCCTGCTGCGCCTGTTGGGCAACCTTTCGGCCTAATTCGTCGTTCTCCCTCTTGCGGATCTCCTTAACCGCCAGGTCATTGCGTTCCTTGGTCGTCGCCTTAGACCACATCGGACCATTGTTTTGGTAGCCGAACACTTTCCTGTCCAATTGGTGTGGCCCATGACCTCCTTCAGCTGGAGAGTAGTCTGGGCTGCTTCGGCCACACTGACGACTTTCCACTTCCTCCCCGTTCTCAGGGCAGGAACTGAGGCACTAACCGTTACATCTGGAGACTCGCCCATTATCATCGCGACTTTGATTTTTCCGGCTTTGAACTCTTCCATGAGAGACAGGAACGGGAGGACGAGTATACTCTACTTGCAATACAGTGCGACAGTCGTGAGGCATGTTGGTACTCCAAGCCACTTCCTTATATACCTGCTTATCTTCCCTTCCATGTGGGCAGTACGTATTCCGCTGTCTGAACCTTTTGGGCCCGAATTCTTGCTTGTCCTTTAATGCCCATTCGGTTTAGCACGTAATACATGGAGTGGGAGACGACCTCTGGCGCCTACCTCAACGGCGAACAGCCTGACGGCGTACTCTTCCAGCGACATGTCCTCGCCCATGTTGAGGATCTGATTACGACGCCAGTGATTACGATACATTTGTACCGCAGTAAAAATAAACTCATGACACAGGGCAGTAATGAAAACATTAATTCCTGGCTAAAAGTAGATTTTGTTGAACTTGAAAACTCGACACAGGCATTCACCGAATCTACGCAGCCCACAACTACAGCTGTCGACAGCACACCAGCTAACAATGTCTGTCAATTAACTCATACGATGAGTGTACATGACAACATCAACACGAGGCCTGCCAACCCACCAGTGCTCTTGGCCATTGAATACCCAATGGAGCGTATCCAAAACAACATAGAACCCAATGTTGACATTGTTGAAGAAGTACCTGCCTCAGATAAGAATAGCATCTTGACTATCAATGGACATTCGTGCAACTGTAAACAACGCATTGAGGAACTAGAACAATCACTAAAGGCGCTCATTGTCACTGTTTCAACCAACATTGAAGCAAACAACAAGATAAGCAGTGACTACAATGCTCTCAAGACAGAAGTCGCACTCCTGCGAGATGAAAATTTGCTGCTGAGAAATACAGTTCAAATCTTACAGAATGTGTCCTCTACCGACCAAACTGAAGAAGCATGTAATTCCCAAGCAACCGCTTCATCCTTAGGAAATCTTGGGGAAGCTCAATCCCACCCAGAACAGATAAGCGCTATGAAAACACCTCAATGCGCAGAGGAAGATAAACAACAACAAACACCTCAATGCACAGACGAAGATAAACAACAACAAGCAGTCTACCCCATTGACGTCAAAATAAGCAATAGGTTCGAAGTACTTCAAGAAAAGTCACCAGAAAACCTACAGTGCTCTAACATGCTGCCAACGGGCAAGACAAGCCTACAAGATACATCGGGAGAACCACATTGAGACATAAAGACTGCTGATAATCGGAAATGGATGAAACAACGGGCGAGACGTGCTGAAAACCAACATGTACAGACAGCACGACCTGACTGTACACATATTATACTAGGCGATTCCTTAATGAAAGGTTTATACAGCGACAGGATGGCCACTTCAGACAAAGACATTGTTTCAATAATCCCACTGCCTGGGGCTGGTGTAGACCGGCTAACAGACAAGATTAGCAGGTTAGCTGTTAATCATAGCGTTAGAAGGGCAAGCGTACACATTGGTATCACCGACACCATGAACAACCAACAAATCACAGGGTCTCAACTGCTGGCACTCTTGAACGGATTACGTCACACTTTTCCTAACTCATCCATTTTCTTCTCCTCCATCATATCACCAAGTTATGGACAGCAGCGCCGTCTAGATGACATAAATAACAACATTTTGCAGAAGTTCTGTTCTCAAAACATGATACAATTCATCAACAACACAGCATCATTCACTTCACAGGCTGGTGCACCAAAAAAGAGTCTTTATAAGGATCAAATACATTTGTCTACATTGGGCACCAGTTTTCTTGCCAAGAATATCAAATATCCTGAACGGACATACCATACATCCAATACGGGATCGCGCCGGACACTTTTAGCTATTCCTGAAACTCAAGCCAGACGACATACTCACGTCACATCAAGTACCAATAGGACAGAAGTGTGCAGACCACTCATAACCACTGCACCTGAAATCCAAGCCAGACGGGACACTACCGCTACACCAAGTCCGTTAAATACTTTCACACAGGAGGGTAATAATTACAAAGATATTTTTCCTATTCTCCCCAGAAAGGAACCAACTCTCAGCAACAACGATGTGCCACCACAACCTCCTGTTAGCCACCACCCAGAGGCTCTAGTTGGTAGTCATGATATACCCATGAGACATCATCAGTACCCATTTCATTGTAACCCAGAATGGTTGCACCTCACACGGTATAGCCCAGCTACACTTCGTCAAGAACTTATAATATCGCTATACCAACAACCAACACAACCTGGTATTTACTAGCAAGTTAGCACAAAGCTACACCGGATCTCGGTACAAGAAAGAGCCTCTCCTAGAACGTTTATCTGCATATTTTGTTACTACTTGATCTAGTAACGTATTAGGTTATAAGCAACTACAAACATTGACTTGTTTTGACTTTATATTAATTGATAGTACTTAGCTGTATAGCTTTTATAATACTTTTCATTGTGTTTTTACTGTGAGTGAGGGGGTCTTCACTGTTCTTCCCTTCTGCTTACTGTTTAACGTTTTATTTCCCGTGTGGGATACTCCGCTTTAAACAGAGACATTGGGCTTGTATAGTCATTTATTAATTCTTTTGGATAACAGTTGGTTACTTAGCTTGTGAAGTAATTTTTTTTTTCCAGGGTAACTATTTGTTGTATGTTCTTTAATTCGTTTTGTTCCGTGTTTGCATTATATTCGTTGGTCTAATTAGTTATATCATTATAATATTGTCATTTACATATCGATTTGTATTACTGATATTTTGTAAGTTAATGTAATTGTGATTTTTTTTTTAATGATCTTGTATTTTTGCTTAACTTTGACTAATTTACACTTTCTTCATGGATGAAATGTCTGTGAAGTGCAACACTGGCTCAATAAGTCAGGAATACTCCTTGGACACTTAAACATTTGCAGCTTATTTAACAAGCTACCAGAGTTATCTTCTATTCTTAATCAAATTTTCATTTATTCGGCGTTAGTGAAAGTAGACTTAATGATAACATTTCAGATGAGGACATATCTATTAAAGGGTACACAGTTTTTAGAAGGGATCCCTGTAGGAAACAAGAGACAGGCATAGTAACCTATGTTTCTAATTTACTAAATGCTCACCGTAGGCTAGACTTTGAAACTTGCGAAATAGAATGTATGTGGTTAGAGCTAAAACTTCAAAACCGCACACCCTGATAATTGGCTACCTCTATCGAAATCCCAGTGCTGGACACGTCTGGTACGAAAACTTCACTACCATGATGGATGTGGTTGTTCGCTTCCGGGAAGGAAATTATACTACTCGGAGACTTTAACATTGACACCAACAAATCCAACATAATATGGGGAAATATAATTGCATCATACAATTTCCAACAAATAGTACAACAAGCTACTCGAGTAACAAAGCCATCTTCAACAGTCATAG
This sequence comes from Cepaea nemoralis, assembly GCA_014155875.1. NCBI lineage: Eukaryota > Metazoa > Mollusca > Gastropoda > Stylommatophora > Helicidae > Cepaea > Cepaea nemoralis. Next base: position 4,288 of record JACEFZ010004434.1, on the reverse strand, counting down.
ATCACATTTATGTAACTTGCTCAGACAACATCATAGAATGCGCTGTACCCAATTGTGCAATGAGCGATCACTACCCAATATGCTGCACGTGGTCAAAACAAGGAATTAAAACTCCTAAACATAAACACATAAGTGTAAAATATAGAAGTTATAAACATTTCAACCAAAACACATTGTTACAGGACTTGCTCAGTTCACCTCTAGACAATGTTTATCAGCTTCCTGACCCGGATGATGCTCTGGAATTCTGGATGAAAACATGTATTGATGTTTTTGATAGACATGTGCCAATCAAAGAAGTTCGAGTAAAACACCACGTCAAGCCACCTTGGATCACCCACGAAATACTTGAAATTATGAGAGACATAGATAAAGCACATAAAAAGCGGGATCTCAGCGCATACCGTACTCTTAGAAACAAAGTTCAATATACCATACGACGGGAAAAGAAAAATTACTTTAAGAACTTAGTAATGGATAAAACAAATAGTAAGGATATATGGAAGGCAATTAACACCTTGACAAACAAGTATAACTTCCGAAATTCTTTACCATCAAGTCATATTACATGCGACCAATTCAGTAATTTTTTTTCAAACTGACATAGACCAGTTGAAGGCTTCAATACCTAATTATCCTTGCAACTTATCTTTACTGTCATCGTTTTGCGAGAAATAGATTGCTCCGGTGATATTCTTTCCGACATACCGCTAATGACAATCACTGAGGTATTCACTTACCTCAATAACCTAAAAAACACAATCTCATCTGGGTTAGATGGAATCAGCAACCGGATTCTCCGTTGTGCTGCGCCAGTAATCTGTATATCACTAACCTATGTATATAATCAGTGTCTCACCAAAGGCCACTTTCCATCAGCTCTCAAATCGCTAAAGTGTACCCTCTTTCTTAAATCTGGTTCATTGGACAATGATCTCCCGAACAATTACAGGACCCATTTCCTTACTATCATCACTATCTAAGCCACTAGAAAAACACATCCATAAAGTAACATTACAGTATTTAGTTCGCAACAAGCTTATTGTTGACAACCAATCAGGATTTCGACCAAAATATTCTTGCCATACGGCCCTAACAAACATGATAGAAAATTGGCACCAGAATATAAACAACAACAGCCTATGTGGAACTGTGTTTATTGATTTCAAGAAAGCATTTGATATGATAGACCATGTTATTTTAATTAAAAACTTGAGACAATGAAAATTGGCCCTAATGTAGTCACTCTAATATCATCTTTTCTATCAAACAGAAAAGCAAGTAGTATCACATAATAAATGTCTGTCTCATACCACTACCTTCAATATTGGAGTACCGCAAGGCTCTATTCTTGGCCCTCTATTGTTTGCCATATATATTAACGATCTACCTTTGCATCTTTCGTCGTCCTGCTATCTATTTGCAGACGACTGTACAGTGCATACAAATGCTGAAAACTGTATTTTATTGGAGTCGTCTTTACAACAAGAATTAAATAATGTAGTTAGGTGGAGCTATTCAAACCGTATGCAAATTAACATCACTAAAACAAAATCAATGTTACTAACAACCAGACAAAGACTTCAAACTCTAAGCTCACACACATCACTTCAACTTCACATCGATAACATGCCAGTAGAAAGTGTAATTGAGCACAAAACATTAGGCATAATCATTGATAGAAACCTAACCTTTAATTCCAACGTTCAAGCGCTTATTAAACAAACAGCGAAAAAGACTACCAACTCGCCAAAATTAAAAACTTCCTTGATGAGGACACAAGGAAACTATTCTATACTTCTCATATACAGACACACTTTGACTACTGCTCTACAATCTGGGACGGTTGTTCTAATTCAAACACCAAACGAATTTACTCACTCCAGAAACGGCCATGAGTCTAATTTATAACAAACATTTAATCTGACAATCCTAGCCTGTATAAACACCTTCAGTTACTACCACTCCGCAAACGCCTGCTTTTCCAATAAAGCTAAACTAATTCAAAAAATCCTGCATCGGAATGCCCCAAATTACTTTTGGCCATTGTTTAAATATAATGCTAGACACAGTAAACGTTTAAATATATTACACATTCCGAATCCTAGGATTGACTTATACAAAACAAGCTTAACGTACTCTGCAGCTCAGCTGTGGAACAATCTCCCACAAGAAATGAAAGACATCACCAATCCCTATTCATATAATCGCAAATTACTCGAACACTATCTCAGTACGGATAATCTTCCCCCTTAATAATAGAGATAATAATAATAATATTCCACTACCGCCGTGGGAATCGCTTGTCCGGTTGACCTCAATCTCGCCTGACTCCATCTGATTCCAGTGGCAAGACAAGCCAAGACGACTGGGGATGAATACATGTGCAGTGAATGACCAAGGCTGTCTACGTGCCTTGCCGTGCTCATTACGTTTCACAACGTTTTGCAGATAAACGCCGTCTTGCCCGTTGAACGTCAGTGATTTCTCCGCGCTGTCTCCCTTATCATGTCTTCACATCGGGGTAGGCTACTCTAGTTCACCGCGGTTTTACACCAAATCGGTTACCCACCCTGGCCTATCCAGCCCCCACAGCTGTCCCCGGGGGGAGGGGGGGGGGGGGGGGTGACCCTGTCGCATGTGACACTACTCTTTTTAACTTCACCTCCGACACCGAAAGGGTTTAAAATTATATTATATTATTTTATTATATTATTTTATATTATATTTATTTATTATATTTTTATATTATTTATTTATATTATGATATGGTATGTTATGTTACATGTTACAATTCATTACTTTACGTTTGTTATGTTATGTTATGTTACGCTATGTTACGTTACGTTACGTTTGTTATGTTATGTTATGTTATATATAAGCATTAAGCATACAAACACTGGACATCACGGCTGTTCATAAATTCCGATCTGTAGCACTGTTTGTACATTCATGTGCTGAAATCTTTCATTGTTACCACTCCAAGCAATAGAGAATATCTCTCTCTCTCTCTCTCTCTCTCTCTCTCTCTCTCTCTCTCTCTCTCTCTCTCTCTCTCTCTCTCTCTCTCTCTCTCTGTCTCTCTCTCTCTCTCCCATATCTATCATTGTTTGGGTGAGTTTGCTGTTGTTTGCGCTCTCCTATATCTATTTGCAATTGAACCTTACCTGCAGTTAATTGACTTTTATCTGTGTGATTTTCCCCAAAGAAGTTATCTGGTCATCAGCATGCGCCATGCCAATAGCCGTAGACGGTCATGTTTGGCCAACTCACGCTATCACCAGAGTCGTGGATCAGCCCAGTGTTCTTGTCTCAACCATGAGACGTGGCCAATCCATCCTCGTATTTACTTCTCAGTCTTAATTTTTTCTCTTCTCCTCAATATTGTCAGTCGTAACCAAGTTCTGCAATGTATTTCTTCTCATAACTGTCACTGTCTACGTCTAATTTCTCATTCTGTTTACGGTTTTCATGGTTTTGTAGGACTTGGTCATTTGGGTTTTCTGTCTCTCCGTGATATTCTATGCAGCTTTCTCAGAAAACCACATTTTCACAGCCATCATCTTTTTTGGTGAATTACAGATGGGTAAGAGATCTCAGGGTCGGCCGCTATTACGATACAAAGATGTGTGTAAGCGGGACATGATTGATACAGGCATTGATAATGCACATTGGGAACAAGTCGCCGCTGAACTTGTTGCATGGAGGGCAAACATCAGAAATGGAATAAAGACAAAGGAGAAAATTATTGCAGATGAGTCACACACCGACCGTGTGAGACGTAAGATGGTGCATGATGGTGGAAATGACCACGTGTTCACATGCACCCACTGTGAACGGACATTTACAGCGCGAATTGGCCTTATCAGTCACATTCGCTATCACCAATGGTAAAAGTTAGTATGCCTTTTCAAAGCACAAACTATCGTCTGTCAAGACGGCAAGGTGCCAATGATGATGATGTCATTTGTTCACATTTAACATTTTTACAACACAGAATGTGGCTAATCAAGCTCTTTTTGAAATGAATGTATAACTGCTTCATTTTAACAGATAATAACCGTGTATTTAGTGCATATATCCTCACTGCCAGCACTTAGCTTGTATTATATATGTATGGGGAAAAGCAATAGGACACTCAACACAACTTTGAATAATGTATTTTGTATTTTATTTGCTTAGCGACTACATTTGAAGTTGTTGTATGTTTAAAGAAGACTTCTTTTGTCGGTCATCTCTTTAGTTGGTCACAATTTTTTTTTTTGGGCCAAAAATTTCATTTTTTAAA
>JACEFZ010004432.1:0-47190 GCA_014155875.1 Cepaea nemoralis | reverse complement strand
GCACACATCTCTCACCTTGCACACATAGCTCACCTTGCACACATATCTCTACCATGGCACACAAGCTTCCACCTTGCACACATAAGCTCACCTTGCACAACTCTCTCACCTTGCACACATAGTCCACCTTGCACACATAGCTCACATTGCACACATCTCTCACCTTGCACACATAGCTCACCTTGCACACATCTCTCACCTTGCACACATCTCTCACCTTGCACACATAGCTCACCTTGCACACATAGCTCACATTGCACACATCTCTCACCTTGCACACATAGCTCACATTGTACACATAGCTCACCTTGCACACATTTCTCACCTTGCTCACATTTCTCACCTTGCACACATAGCTCACCTTGCACACATCTATCACCTTGCACACATAGCTCACCTTGCACACATTTCTCACCTTGCACACATTTCTCACCTTGCACACATTTCTCACCTTGCACACATCTCTCACCTTGCACACATCTCTCACCTTGCACACATAGCTCACCTTGCACACATTTCTCACCTTGCACACATATCTCACCTTGCACACATCTCTCACCTTGCACACATCTCTCACCTTGCACACATCTCTCACCTTGCACACATCTCTCACCTTGCACACATCTCTCACCTTGCACACATAGCTCACATTGCACACATTTCTCACCTTGCACACATAGCTCACTTTGCACACATTTCTCACCTTGCACACATAGCTCACCTTGCACACATTTCTCACCTTGCACACATTTCTCACCTTGCACACATTTCTCTCCTTGCACACATCTCTCACCTTGCACACATTTCTCACCTTGCACACATTTCTCACCTTGCACACATAGCTCACCTTGCACACATAGCTCACCTTGTACACATAGCTCACATTGCACACATCTCTCACCTTGCACAGATGTGTATAAGAGACAGCCTTGCACACATCTCTCACCTTGCACTTATTTCTCACCTTGCACACATCTCTCACCTTGCACACATCTCTCACCTTGCACACATATCTCACCTTGCACACATAGCTCACCTTGCACACATTTCTCACCTTGCACACATTTCTCACCTTGCACACATCTCTCACCTTGCACACATAGCTCACCTTGCACACATAGCTCACCTTGCACACATTTCTCACCTTGCACACATAGTTCACCACGCACACATCTCTCACCTTGCACACATAGCTCACCTTGCACACATAGCTCATCTTGCACACATCTCTCACCTTGCACACACAGCTCACCTTGCACACATAGCTCACATTGCACACATAGCTCACCTTGCACACATAGCTCACATTGCACACATAGCTCACATTGCACACATCTCTCACCTTGCACACATAGCTCACATTGCACACATCTCTCACCTTGCACACATAGCTCACCTTGCACACATCTCTCACCTTGCACACATAGCTCACCTTGCACACATAGCTCATCTTGCACACATCTCTCACCTTGCACACACAGCTCACCTTGCACACATATCTCACATTGCACACATAGCTCACCTTGCACACATAGCTCACATTGCACACATCTCTCACCTTGCACACATAGCTCACATTGCACACATCTCTCACCTTGCACACATCTCTCACCTTGCACACATCTCTCACCTTGCACACATCTCTCACCTTGCACACATCTCTCACCTTGCACACATAGCTCACCTTGCACACATCTCTCATCTTGCACACATCTCTCACCTTGCACACATCTCTCACCTTGCACACATCTCTCACCTTGCCCACATAGCTCACATTGCACACATCTCTCACCTTGCACACATAGCTCACATTGCATACATCTCTCACCTTGCACACATCTCTCACCTTGCCCACATAGCTCACATTGCACACATCTCTCACCTTGCACACATAGCTCACATTGCACACATCTCTCACCTTGCACACATAGCTCACCTTGCACACATCTCTCACCTTGCACACATCTCTCACCTTGCACACATAGCTCACCTTGCACACATCTCTCACCTTGCCCACATAGCTCACATAGCTCACATTGCACACATCTCTCACCTAGCACACATCTCTCACCTTGCACACATCTCTCACCTTGCACACATCTCTCACCTTGCACACTTCTCTCACCTTGCACACATCTCTCACCTAGCACACATCTCTCACCTTGCCCACATAGCTCACATAGCACACATTGCACACATCTCTCACCTAGCACACATCTCTCACCTTGCACACATCTCTCACCTTGCACACATCTCTCACCTTGCACACATCTCTCACCTTGCACACATCTCTCACCTTGCACACATCTCTCACCTAGCACACATCTCTCCACCTTGCCCACATCTCTCACCTTGCACATATCTCTCACCTTGCCACATCTCTCACCTTGCACACATCTCTCACCTTGCCCACATAACTCACATAGTTCACATTGCACACATCTCTCACCTTGCCCACATAGCTCACATAGCTCACATTGCACACAGTCTCTCCACCTTGCACACATCTCTCACCTTGCACACATCTCTCACCTTGCACACACTCTCTCACCTTGCCCACATAGCTCACATAGCTCAAATTGCACACATTCTCTCAACTAGCACACATCTCTCACCTTGCACACATCTCTCACCTTGCACACATCTCTCACCTTGCACACATCTCTCACCATTGCACACCATCTCTTCAACCTAGCACACAACTCTCACCTTGCCCACATCTCTCACCTTGCACACATCTCTCACCTTGCACACATCTCTCACCTTGCACACATCTCTCACCTTGCCCACATAGCTCACCATAGTTCACCATTGCACACATCTCTCACCTTGCACACATCTCTCACCTTGCCCACATAGCTCACATAGCTCAAAATTGCACACATCTCTCACCTAGCACACATCTCTCACCTTGCACACATCTCTCACCTTGCACACATCTCTCACCTTGGCACACATCTCTCACCTTGCACACATCTTCTCACACTAGCACACAACTCTCACCTTGCCCACATCTCTCACCTTGCACACATCTCTCACCTTGCACACATCTCTCACCTTGCCACACATCTCTCACCTTGCACCACATAGCTCACATAGTTCACATTGCACACATCTCTCACCTAGCACACATCTCTCACCTTGCACACATCTCTCACCTTGCACACATCTCTCACCTTGCACACATCTCTCACCTTGCACACATCTCTCACCTTGCACACATCTCTCACCTTGCACACATCTCTCACCTTGCACACATCTCTCACCTTGCACACATAGCTCACATAACTCACATTGCACACATCTCTCACCTAGCACACATCTCTCACCTTGCACACATCTCTCACCTTGCACACATCTCTCACCTTGCACATCTCTCACCTTGCACACATCTCTCACTTGCACACATCTCTCACCTTGCCCACATGCTCACATAGCTCACATTGCACACATCTCTCACCTTGCACACATCTCTCACCTTGCCCACATAGCTCACATCCACCTGCACACATCTCTCACTTGCACACATCTCTCACCTTGCACACATCTCTCACCTTGCCCACATAGCTCACATAGCTCACCTAGCACACATCTCTCATCTTGCACACATCTCTCACCTTGCACACATCTCTCATCTTGCACACATCTCTCACCTTGCACACATCTCTCACCTTGCACACATCTCTCACCTTGCACACATAGCTCACATAGCTCACCTTGCACACATCTCTCATCTTGCACACATCTCTCACCTTGCACACATCTCTCACCTTGCACACATCTCTCACCTTGCACACATCTCTCACCTTGCCCACATAGCTCACATTGCACACATCTCTCACCTTGCACACATAGCTCACATAGCTCACCTTGCACACATCTCTCATCTTGCACACATCTCTCACCTTGCACACATCTCTCACCTTGCACACATCTCTCACCTTGCCCACATAGCTCACATTGCACACATCTCTCACCTTGCACACATCTCTCACCTTGCCCACATAGCTCACATTGCATACATCTCTCACCTTGCCCACATAGCTCACATTGCACACATCTCTCACCTTTCCCACATAGCTCACATAGCTCACCTTGCACACATCTCTCATCTTGCACACATCTCTCACCTTGCACACATCTCTCACCTTGCCCACATAGCTCACATTGCACACATCTCTCACCTTGCCCACATAGCTCACATTGCACACATCTCTCACCTTGCCCACATAGCTCACATTGCACACATCTCTCACCTTGCACACATAGCTCACATTGCACACATCTCTCACCTTGCACACATCTCTCACCTTGCCCACATAGCTCACATTGCACTCTCTCACCTTGCACACATAGCTCACATTGCACACATCTCTCACCTTGCAGGCATATCTCACCTTGCACGAATCTCTTAATTTGCAGACATCCCTTACCTTGTAAACATCTCTTAACTTGCAGACATCTCTTAATTTGTACACATCTCTTAACTTGTACACATCTCTTAACCTGTACGCATCTTTTAATTTGCACACATCTCTTAGCAAGTGCACATCTCTTAACTTGTACACATCTCTTAACTTGTACACATCTCTTAAGTTGTACACATCTCTTAACTTTCACACATCTCTTAACTTGTACACATCTCTTAATTTGCACACATCTCTTAACTTGTACACGCCTCTCACCTTGAGCACATCTCTTACCTTGCACACATCTCTCACCTTGCACACATCTCTCAATCTTGCACACATCGCTTACCTTACACACTGAAGGTAATGATTAACAGGGACAAACGAGGGCATTCGTATTGCGGTGTTAGAGGTTAAATTCTTGGTTAGAAGCTAGACGAAGCTAGCTATTAATAGTTAGTTAGTCGACAGAACATCCTCATTGCACCTCAAACCATACAATCCATAAATGCTCGGATCCCCTCCTCAGCAAATCCTGCAGCGTGTAGTGGCTAACGACACCAGTTCTGTGTTGGTTTATCAATCTTCTTAGGCTTCCTGTGTAGTGGTCTTATTTGGCCACTCCTCTTTTAATTTGCTGTTCTCGCAGTCTGGCCATGGTTGTAGATTAACAGTAATCACTTGGTTCACGCAGAAGTCTTACTTATCGTAGAGCATTCAGAATGTCAGCCTGGTCCATGGCGAGTCCGCCCTCCACCTGCGACCTTGTCAGCCCGCTCATTTCCTTGTACTCCTGCATGCCCTGGCACGAAGATGAAACTAATCTTTGCCAGCCGAGACCGGTCCAGAGACAGCAACCATTCTCTTCGGATCCACCCCACCTCTATCCTCTTGATAATGTTCATTGAATCGCTAAGGAAACATACCCTAGTGAATATCTGGAGCCATGTTATTGCTTTACTTACAGCCATGACTTCCATAGTTTGGCTACATTGTGGTTTCAGTGAAAGCACCAGAGTCCTCCTTCACAATTCTCCCTCCAGCCCGAGCCGTAAAAGCCCATGAGCTTCTCACATGTCGGACGACCGACCCATCTGTGTAAATTCTCGAAAATCAACGCTTGTACTTCAGCCTCCACAGCAACGAGATTTTCTTGTCTGCATTTTCAGTCTAGTTGGATGCAAACTGAAAAGGATGTGCAGAAATATGTTGGCACTTGTACCCACTCCTCGCCAGGTTCTAAGTCCTCAAGTGAACATACCTGTTGAAGAATGTCTTCGGTTTGACCCATCCACTACCGTCCTCTTTTTAACCCGCTTCCCTTCATCTTCATAATTTCACTATGCAGTGGATGTTGTTTGTTTGCGTTAATTCTGAGGTAGGCGCGTGCCCTGCAAACTTGTATTCTCTCTTCAATGGTTGGAAAATCAAGAAGGTAGCGCATCGCCCTGCATGCTGTATCTCTTGTACATCCAAGACTAATGCGCATAGCTTCATTCTGTATCCTTTCCATCCTTTCTATCTGCTTACGGCTGAGAGTCAGGATTGCCATTGAATACTCAAAAACAGACATGACCAGCCTCTCGTACATAAGACATAGATGGCATTGCTCACAGTGTGCTGCCGCCATCACCCGCATCGCCGCCAAACCCCGCTTGGCCTTTGTTATCACCTGGTATATGTGCTCTTATCCATTAATCAAGAACGAAAGACAGAGGCGAGGAGACGATCAGAAACCGTCTTAGTTCTGACCATAAACGATGCCGACCTCAGTTTCAAAGTGAAGCGAAATGGTTAACGGGCCAACAAATGCCCGTAGAAGTCGGATGTATCGGTATAAAGACCCAAGTAAATAGGTACAACGCAATTACGTCTGAAAAACCACTCCAGGTGAAGAAAAGAAGACGTTCCCAAGTCTCTTCAACCTATACACAGAAATAAGTTGTACACAAGTCAAACTGATTGGAATTAACATCAACGGAAGAATCATAAACAATCTTAGATATGCTGACGATACCGTGTTACTAGCATAAAACGAGCAGTAGTTACAAGACCTACTGGAACAAGTAAACATGCATAGTGAAGAATGTGTCCTAGATATTAACATCCAAAAAACGAAAACTGTGATAATCAGAAGGGGAAAGGAAAGGCCGTCAATGAACACGACAGTAAAAGAGGAAATACTAGAACAAGTAGCAAGTTTGTCCTATTATGGACATGCAATAACAGATGAAGGCCTACGTGAAAAAATAAATCAAACAGAGAATACATTGGCCAAAATTATTTCAGCAACATGAAATCAGTATTAACACCTAAGGAGATTAACAACGGATTAGAAATTAGATGTAGGGGTGTTACCTTTCCTCTGGAGTGAACTAGGCAGGCCGAGAGAGGGATCATGCTGCATGGGCAACACACGATCTCTATATTTTCGCCCAGGCTTTAGGCAGCCCTCAAGCTGGGCAGCCCCCGGCCAATTGGGTGCTGATCCGCCACAGCCTGCCTGCTTCAATGGGTGCCTGGGGCTCGGACAAAACCTGATTCGCAGGCTGTAATACCAATGCACCAGGTACAAAGAAATATAAGAATAGAAACCTCAAGCTACGGCTTGCAACCTGGAACGTGAGAATCATGTGTCCAGGATTGTATGTGCCATTGACTTGACCAATATTGACGATGTGAGAAAAACGGCTGTGATTGATGCCGAACTCAATTGTCTTATCATTGATATTGCTGGCCTGCAGGAGACTCGACTCGCTGAGGAAGGGTCACTCAGGGAAAACAATTACAACTCTTTGTTTGGAAGGGTAGAGGTCAGGTAAAAAAAAAATGGAACACGGTGTGGGCTTTGCAGTGAAGAATTCGCTACTGGAAATGGTTGAAATTCCAGCAGGAGGAAATGAAAGACTATTATCCCTGCGCTTGGCAACCTCTTGTGAGTTTGCCACAATTATTACTGCATATGCACCGACATTCTATTCCTCTGATGATGTGAAGGATTCGTTCTATGAGGAGTTAGACTCCGTGATCAAGGCAGATCCAAAATCTGACTACATTTATATGCTTGGTGATTTTAATGCTCGTGTGGGCAAGGACTCGAGTTCATGGCCAGTGTGCCTTGGAAAATGCAACATCAGTCACATGAATGAAAATGGGCAAAGGCTGCTGGAGCATTGCACCAGTAATGACCTATGTATTACAAACTCCTTTTTTAAAACAAAAGAGATGCATACGGTCACATGGAAACATCCAAGATCCGGCCATTGGCACCAACTTGACTTCATCATCACATGGAGACAACATCTGAACCATATATCATTGACTCGAAGTTACCACAGTGCTGACTGTGATACAGATCATTCTTTGGTTGTTGCAAGGGTTAGGCTGAGAACAAAGAGAATCTACACAGCTAAACACAAATCTAGCCCCAGGATTAATATTATTAACACTCACGATCCTGAAAAGTGCTTTCAGTTTCAACAGCAACTTGAAGACGCTTTCATGATACACCAGAAAATTGTACAGTAAATGAAAATTGGTTACGGCACTGTGGATCATAAGAGGCAGGACTGGTTTGCGGCAAACAGCGAGACTCTGCAGCTCTTGATTGATAAGAAGAAGAAAGCTCTCTTAAGAATAAGAAACAAGGAAAGACCAACTCGTAACACTCTGAGTGAGCTAAGGCAAGCTAGGAAAGATGTGCAAAAGGCTGCCAGGCAGTGTGCAAATGATTATTGGATCAAGTTATGTGAGTCCATTCAAATCGCAAGTGATAAGGGAAACATAAGAAGCATGTATGAAGGAATAAAGAAAGTGATCAAAAGAAGTGCACCATTGAAAACCTTGACTGGAGAAATCATCACTGATAAGAAATAGCAGATGGACAGATGGGTAGAGCACTATTTGGAGCTTTACTCAAGTGAGACCAAACTAGCGGATGATGCCCTCAACGCCATAGAGGCTCTACCAACTCTTGACCTCCTGGACACACTTCCCATCATAACAGAAGTTAAGTGTGCTATAAATGAACTTGCATCTGGTAAGGCTTCAGGTAAGGATGGGATTCCAATAGAGGTTATCAGGAGTGGGCAAGACACACTCACTCTACAGATCCACCAGCTAATAGAGCTATGCTGGCGTGAAGGACAAGTCCCACAGGATTTCAAAGATTCAAACATCATAACACTGTACAAGAACAAGGGCGATCGGAGCGACTGCAACAACTATAGGTGTATCTCACTTCTGTGTATTGTTGGAAAAGTATTTGCCAGAATTGTTCTTCCCAGACTTCAAGTCCTAGGAGATCAAGTCTACCCCGAATCACAGTGTGGACTTTCGACAGAACCGGTCTACCATTGCTATGATATTCTCATTGCGACAAATGCAAGAAAAATGCCGTGAACAGAATCAACCACTGTTTATTGCCTTCATCGACCTCATTTGATTTGGTCAGTCGTGAGGGTCTGTTCAAGGCACTAAACTAGATTGGCTGCCCACCAACTCTTCTGTCCATTGTGGAATCGTTCCATGAAGGGTATAATCAAGTTTGATGGTGCAACTTCTGAAGAATTTGAAATCAAGAGTGGAGTTAAGCAAGGTTGTGTACTAGCTCCCACCCTCTTTAGGAATATACTTTTCACTTATACTGAAATATGCCTTTCGTGATCAGGATGGTGGTATATACATTCACTCACGCTCAGATGGCGGCCTCTACAATGCTCAGAGATTGAAGGACAAGACCAAAATTAGGAGGGTACTGATCAGAGAGATGCTTTTTGCAGATGATGCTGCAATTACGACCCACTCTGAGGAAGAATTGCAATGTCTACTATCTGCATTCTCCAATGCTTGTTCTGAATTTGGTTTAACAATTAGCAAAAAGAAGACACAGATTATGTCACAAGGTGCACATGGGGTACCATCAATCTTTATTGACGACGCCGAACTAGAGATGGTAGACCATTTTACATATCTAGGATCAGTGGTAAATAGCAAATTATCCCTAGATCAGGAAATCAACATCCGGATTGGTAAGGCAGCAACAACAATGAACAGGTTAAGAAAAAGAGTCTGGGAGAACAAGAAGCTTACTGCAAAACAAAAGTCCTTGTCTATCAAGCCTGTGTCCTTAGTACTCTTCTTTATGGCAGTGAAACCTGGACAACTTACTCACACCAAGAGAAACTTTTAAACAGCTTTCATATGCGGTGTCTGCGAAGAATTCTTGGTATTAAGTGGCAAGACAAAATCACAAATACTGAAGTATTGGAAAGATCAGGTTGTGTGACAGTTTATTCCATGCTCAGTCTTCGTAGACTTAGATGGATAGGACATCTTAGGAGGATGGATGATCGTATAATACCAAAGGACATCTTTTTTGGTGAATTACAGATGGGTAAGAGATCTCAGGGTCGGCCTCTACTACGATACAAAGATGTGTGTAAGCGGGACATGATTGATACAGGCATTGATAATGCACATTGGGAGCAAGTCGCCGCTGAACGTGTTGCATGGAGGGCAAACATCAGAAATGGAATAAAGACAAAGGAGAAAATTATTGCAGATAAGTCACACACCGAGCGTGTGAGACGTAAGATGGTGCATGATGGTGGAAATGACCACGTGTTCACATGCACCCACTGTGAACGGACATTTACAGCGCAAATTGGCCTTATCAGTCACATTCGCTACCGCCATAGGTAAAAGTTATTATGCCTTTTTAAAGCACAAACTATCGTCTGTCAAGACGGCAAGGTGCTATTGAATTGAAATTAGAATTGTCAAATGTTACGGATATTCAACATTACTGTATGGCGCGGAAGCCTGGACACTGAACAAGCAATTGGAAAGTCGAATAAAGGCCCTAGAGATGTGGATATACAGAAGAATATTTGATATTTCATAGAAACAAATTCAATAGCATGCAGAGGTTCTAGAAAAATTGAGAATGACAAGAGAGTTGATGCAAGAAATTTAAAAAAAGAGGAAAGTGAAATATTTCTGTCACATTAAAAGACATAATACTCATATAACAATCATTCTGGAAGGAAATACTAAGGGCAACATAACACGAGGTAGACAATGATATAAGTGGGAAGATAACATTAAATGATGGACGAACATCAATCTGACAGAATCTACAGTTGCGGCTAGAGCCATGGTGTTAGAGATCTATTGCAGGTTGGTATATAGTGGAGACGGCACCTCATTAATTGATTGATTGGTGGGTTCGTTATCGATTGGTGAGTTTGTTAATGGTTGATTAGCTGAATTGATTGGTTGGTTCTGGGTGGTTGGTTGTTGTGATTAGAAGGTTGTCTGTTCTGGCTATTTGGTTAGTAAGAATAACGACAATGAAACAATGTTGAGTCTCCACCTTTAAGTCACAGACGTGCTTGCTAGAATGACCTCAAGAGTTTTGCCGACGGTAGCGCAGCTCCTGGCATTGCCTCCCATGTTGTGCTGGTCAAGGGATAGTAACTAGACACACACACACACACCTGCTGCCTTGTAGATCAACTGCGAACAGTCGAAGGCCATGGAAAGAAACTCCGAAGAACATTATTGTAGAAGTTGGATTACTGAGTCACAGGCTTGGTGAAATATCAATTGAGTTACTTTCAGAGATGCTAAACATTCGATGTTGCATGTTAACCTTCTAACCAGATGCATTTAGTAACGTCAGATAAAATGAAATACCGATACAATAAGAAGCCACACTTTGCATGATTCACACATGCATCAGCTGATTATTAATGGTGGCCTGTTTGTCATGAATGAAGTAAACACCGCCATATCACTTAACTATATTCAACCTACAAACGCATGCATTTAGAAATAATGCAGACATAATCACCATATCACTTGACTATATTCAGCGTTCAAACACATGCATTTAGAATTAATGCAGACATAATCACTATATCACTTGACTATATTCAACGTACAGACACATGCATTTAGAAGAATTAATACAGACATAATCTCAATATCACTTGACTATATTCAGTGTTCAAACACATGCATGTAGAATGAATGTACCTATGTACCTGAAGAACAAATTCCACTTCTATGTTTGCATCGGCCATCAGGACAGTTCACATGACAATGCAGATTGCATTTATAGCCGTGGAAGCCCTGCGGACACGGTGGATAGCACAACCCGGTGACCACACTGCAGACATTGTTAGAGCCCGAACAGTTGCAGTCATGCTCACAGGCAAGTCCCCAATTGCCGTCTAGGCACGCGGTTTCTAGAATCAAGATGTACCATAAAGATGTAATTCATCCATATCAACTCGTGGGCGCTACATGTCCCAAGATGTAAACAGAATCATGCAGTGTAAGGTAAGTATCAATGTGCCTAATGTGGTTGCGGTATCATAACGATTAGTGTAGGCTTAACATCACAGTATGTCACACAGGGGTACCATGAGGTAAGTATCAACTCTCAGCCTAGACCGATCACCATAGTACAAGGAAGCCACAGAGATGTGGTTCATGAGACGAGCGTTTCACATTACTTAGTTGGCAAAGTAACTAACAACTACTGCCTGAACGAGGCAATTGAAACTAAAACAGCATATCCAACAGTACGAAAGAGGCAAACAGCTTTCTTTCATCTTGTGATGAGAAGAGAGGCACTGGATAACGTCATGCCTACTGGAAAGATTAAGTGGAAGAGATGCAGAGGCAGACCAAGGGAAATGATGCTTGATGGACTGAGACGGTGGCATGTAGGGATATCATCAGTAGAATTGATTCAGAACACCAAAGATTTTGATCAGTGGAAAGACATGACAGCGTAACCATATTACAGGCACACGATGATTATTATTATGATTGCTATTTATCAAAGGTGTTTTGTAGTATGAGCGGTATGCCCGATTTTGTCGATAGCGAGGAACTGTTAACACTTTCCTTTTTGATGTCATGAAATGCAGCCTGTGTTTGGATGTAGTGTGTGCACAAGGGATATATCCTTGCTACACGGTCTTTTTTCTATTAGCTCTTGCCATGTGGAGTTGGTGATCTTATCTACCCACAGCGATCTGTTTCGTGTTGTGCCAGTCATTTCTGACTGAGATGATCCTTCATGTCATGACGTCTCACCATCCAGCTTGTACCATCTTAGTTCCCCCTCTCTGTGCCTCTCAACACTTCCAACTGCAAAGATATCTCATAGGTAATGTGTGTCCACGAAATATCCAGATCGTAATCGCTATGACTGAGCTACCGTATGTTTGTAGATCAGTAGTTCTCAACCTTTTTTGGTCCGTGCACATTTTCATCATATGTCAGAATGTCACCCCCCCCCCCCCCCCCCACCCCTTTTTTTGTAGCGAACGAAAGAAGAAGAATTCCACCCTTGCCAATGTGTCACCTTCAAACGGGTTTTATATTCACAATATTTTATTAACACACCAAATTAATTATATTACAATTTTAAAAAAGCAGTTAAACAGTCAAACAATTTTCACTTAATACACGACACATGAATGACAGAAAATTATGCTTCATCAAACAAAACGCTCTATAGAAAACCAAGATATTCTGTCTGAAGCCAGTTTGAATCTGAGTCTGCCAATATGTAGTCTCAATTCTACTCCTGCAAACCCTAACATTCCCACCTCCCTTGGTTTGAAATTCCCCACTGGCTGAGAACCACTGCTGTAGACGCAACTATTTGCTTTCTCGTAGCGCCGAATGTTGGGCGACCCTCAGCAAAACCGACAAAACATTGTGCCAACGGCTTTGGGTGGAGAAACGCAATTGAGAGGGTACAAGCCTGGTGCGAAGAAATACAACCTAAAGACTAAATTTCATTTCACGGCAGACCAGGCCCTAAATCATGTATTTAATCTGGTCTACGATCGAAGCTCAGACAGACGGTTAGAGCATTGCTTTGTTGATCAGGGAGCTTCTACTGCTTGTCTTGTTCCGATTGTTCCAGATGTTTTAGTTTTACCTTTACCCTGGAGTAAACTAGGCAGGCCGAGAGAGGGATCACGTTGCATGGGCAATACATGGTCTCTATAATTCTGTCCTCGTGTTGTTGCCATCATTATCATGTGCTAAACCGGCAAGTGTGGGAGGTCATGTTGTGCCATCTCACACGATCACCAGAGTCGTGGATCAGCCCCATGTTTCTGTCTCGACCATGCCACGTGGCCAAACCATCCAGATATTTACTTCTCTTCATAGTAAGAGTGTTCATAGTGTTCTCTTCCCCTTGATCTTGCCAGTTGTCATCAAGTTCTCCAATTTATTTCTTCTCATAACGTGTCCAAAAAATTGTGAATATCTACGTCTAATTTCTCTAATCAGTTTACGATTTTCAATTGAATCTTGCAGGACTTGGTCATTGATTTTTCTGTCTTCCCATGGTACTCTTTGCATTTTCCTAGGAAACCACATTTCCACAGTCATCATATGTTTTTCATCTTGTCTGCTCATTGTCCACGCTTCACATCCATACAAAAGTACAGATTCTATGTAGCATCTCAACATTCTTTTTCTCGTTGAAAATGACGAGTATGTCTTTCTACTTACAAAAAGCTGCCTTCGCTATGGCGATTCTTTTTATAATCTCGTTAAGGCATCCTCCATGAGATGTTATGACTGTTCCAAAATAATTGCTCCGATTCACATATTTAAGAATATGTCAATTTACTTGTATATTAAATTGTGGTATTTCTTACTTCTTAGTGACGACGAAAATCTGTGTCTTCTGACACTTTAATTCTAACCCAAGTTGTTCACTGTGTGCAACAATCACATCTACTGAATGATGCAGGTCCTGTTCTTTGTCTGCAATGAGGACTGTATCATCCGCATA
The DNA here is from genome assembly GCA_014155875.1 of Cepaea nemoralis. Classification (NCBI taxonomy): domain Eukaryota; kingdom Metazoa; phylum Mollusca; class Gastropoda; order Stylommatophora; family Helicidae; genus Cepaea; species Cepaea nemoralis. The sequence goes on along the minus strand of JACEFZ010004432.1, from coordinate 32,943 downwards.
TCTAATGTTATTGATGTTATGTCCCCCAATGATGATTCCTTTCACATCGTGAACATTTCTGAAAATACTTTCACTGTACAAGGAAAAAGTTCTGGAGACATTACACATTCTTGCCTCACACCTCTCTTAATAGACTGATATTGACCTACTTCGCTATCAATCTCTATGGCAGCTTGTTGTTTCCAACATATGTGTTTTTAAAAATTCGTCTAGGGTCTTTTCCATCAATTTGCAGATATGCAAGCATCCCTATTATGTTGACATGTCTTACTTTATCAAAAACCTTTGTGTAGTCAATAAAGCAAAGATGTAAGTCTTTGTTTACTTCCATAGGACGTTCTATTAATGTTCTCAGCATATACACATCATTTACCTTCTACAAAAACACAATGTTCTTCTTCTATTTCGAGTTATATTTTCTTTCTTACTCATTGCATGCTAATTCATAGCAAAATATGTGTGATGTGGCTCATTATACTAATTGTTCGATATTAATCACACTCCAATGCTCCTGATTTCTTCGGGATCGCAATAAATATAGATTGGTATATTAATGGTCTTTCATTATTACTCCGAATATCATAATGTACTTCTCTTGCATCATAATAAAGATTATTCACATAAATTGCCCATGTATGTATAATTTCAGGTTTTTAAATTATGATTTTTCCATCTTTTGTTTTCAGGCAGCCCGTTGATGTTGGTGTTATTTTATTAGTAAGCTATTGAATTGTTTTGTGCATTAGTTTGATATTTTTACTATTGTGTTGTTTTTCAATTTCTAAGCAATTTTTATTCAATTGTTCTTCAATTATTTACAAGCCATACTCATTTTTTTTTACATAATTTTCTGACTTTTCCTGTTATCATCACATCTCATCTCATCATGTTCCTCTTGTACCTTAGGTGTCGAAGTGAAGTATAAACAGCGGGAGAGTGCCCGCTTATGGGCTTCATGTATGGATATCTGGGTAAAGCTGGGGCGACCATCCCCAGTCCAGCGCGTCCACTGGTGGTGGATCGTGGAACGGCCTCTAGATATAGAGGTTAGCTGCGAATATCGAATAAGCAGCCACGGACCAACTGGCGGTGGGCACAGAGGGCGAGGCGGGATCTCAGGGTGGGATCTGAGTTCCTTAGAAAATACCTCATATGCTCGGAGATGTGCCTGCCAAGCGAGTCGGGGCGCTCTAACCCCTCCCCCGGGTAGATGGAACCCGTTAGCTTTGGACAGCAGTCCATCTAGGAGACGGAAAACTCCAAATATAAACCCCCACGTTCAAGATGGACCAGCGTTCTGAGGAACTGGATGACCATGGGTTAACTAGTCGTGAACGTTGGACGTCTGGCAGGCGTGCGGGGCGGCACCAAGCGTATGGACTCCTGCGGGACATCCCCTGCCCTTCCCTAGCAAGCAGGCAATGCTAGGGTGACCGTTTATTTCCTGCAATATCCAAACTTTGCCTATGGATTTATTTAAACACGGAACCGTCTCCGGAGCTACAGAGCGCGTGCTCTGCGCTTGACACATCCCTCAGAGACTAGCGAAGAGAGAGTGAGGAGGAGAAGACGAGGAAATGGTGTGAGAAGACGGCATATAAATAGGAGGGCAGGCGCCAGGAGAACAAGACGAAATGTGGAGAGACTAGGTTTCAACCATCTAAGAGTGGGATACTGGAATTGTCGCAGTGCCAGACAGAGAGGTCCTGTATTGGAGAGACTAATATATTATTTTGATGTCCTCATGCTCTAGGAACTAAATACAGACTATACCATTGCCCTGGTTACGCCAGTTATATTAACCCTACTGGGCAGAAGAGACATGGCCAAGGTCTGCTGGTGAAGGAAGGAGTGAAGCATGTGGTACTTGACTTGAACCAGTGGCATCACAGTGCAAGAGAGGTCCAGGATATACAAATGAAGATTGGTGGCTTAAGTTGGAACATCATAAATGTACATGCCACAGTGGACTGTTTTGTCAGAAAGGAACACTGGGACTGGCTTAAGGAACTGGAGGAATTACCAGGTGATAGGCTACTCATATGTGGAGTCTTCAATGCAATGAACAGAGATTGGGACAGTAGTGGAGAAAACCGACAGGGAATAGCCCTTGCGAATGCCATGGTGGACTCCGATTTGGTCTGCATAAATGACGGTAGGCCGACTAGAATGGCAATGAGGCCTGGCGATGCGGACACAGCTATTGACTTGGCACTTGTCTCCAGTCATAAGTGCTTGATGTAAAGTGGACTGTTTTGAATGACCAAGGGAGTGATCACATGCCATGCTCAGTCTTGATCTCTAAACCCAGGAAAGTTAAAGCTGGGAGAGCGCGCAAGATCTTCCGGTATGAGTGGACCGATAGCCTTCTTGGACGCCTCAGACAAGGTGCATGCAACAGGACTGTTAAAACTCCATTTTTGAACCCCCCATAGTGGACCCCAGAAGTAGACCATGCTTGGAAAGCAAAGAGAGCTGCAGTGAAGCAGCTAAAGAAAGTGCGACAGACACCACGAAGCTCACGAGAGGAAGTGAAAACAGCGGAAAATGTCAAGTAAGACAAGGTGGAGGTTTTCAAGCGCTTTGCTGCAAAGGCCAAAAAGGCAAAATGGGAATGTTTCGTGAAGGAGATTGGAGGTGATAAAACACTGCGAAAATTCTGGAAACTGCACAGGCAAATGCAGAGAAAAGATCGGCCTATGACAGTGGGACCAATTTATGGAGATGATGATGTGCGCGTGACAACAGACAAAGAGAAAGGGGAGGCGTTTCTCCAGATATTTTTAGAGCAGACCAGTCATAATGATGCGGACACCAGGGATGCAGTTAGAGAGGAGGTATCTGGCACCACGAAGAATATGCAGTATGAAGACATCATACGGGTGGAAGATGTTAAACATATTGTGAAAAAGGCAAAAGACACGGCACCAGGGCCCGATGGGGTCAGGTATGGCCACATGAAGGGTTTGAGCGATGCAGACCTGGAGGAGTTCACCGACTGCTTTAACCAGAGCATTAGGGCAGCATCAGTACCGAAGGATTGGGTACACATCTATCTCATCCCTCTCCCAAAACTATTCAAGGATCATTCAAAGCTTAGCGGCTTTAGAATCATCACCCTTGAAATTACATTTGGAAAGGTTCTAGAGAAGATAGTCTTTGTCAAGCTGCAAGAGATTTTGGAAAGGGGGAAGCTTCTTCCAAGAGGCCTGGGGAGCTACAGGCCAGGAAAAAGATACCTGGTCAAATGTAGGCACTTTTGCCTTTGATGTTTATGAGGGGTTTCAGAGTTAGATAGGAAACGATGGCGGCAGCGCTTGATCTCGAGGATGCGTGCAATAGAGTTCGATATGATATTTTGATGACCGCACTGATTGAGAATTGGGTTAATCCCTGGTTGGTGAAATGGATAGCAGCCGTCTTGCATTCTCGTCGGGTTGCTCTCCGTCTGGGTGCATGGACCTCAGAGCCACATATTTTATCCCCGGGACTGCCACAGAAATCAGCAGTCTCACCGGTGCTCTTTAACGTGAATACGAGCAAGATTGCAAACCTAGAACCACCAGGGGTTGGAAGAATACTAACATTTACAGATGATATTCTTGCATACAGGCAGGGGAGAGATAGGGAGCAAACAGCCCAGGAGTTACAGTCGACAATAGATAAAGTGATTGACTGGTGCTCAGAAATGAATGCTGTCATCCACCCGGAAAAGGCGGCTGTTTTGTGGTGCTCTCTGGACAACATGATTGTGAGAGCTGATGTCCCAAGCCTCACGATAGATTGTAGAAATGTCAGCAGAGAGAACAAACTGAAGTATCTGGGGATCACATTTGACAGGAGCCTATCCTTCAAGGACCATGTGGAGACGGTTGTAACAAGGTCTCAAAAGGGACTCAGTGCACTTAAAACTATGGCTGCAATGGACACAGAGCAGAGAATGCTTTTCACACTATACCAGCACTTGATCCTCTCAGTAATTATGGATTAGGACTGCTCACTGTCTAAGATAGTCAGCTGGTGAAGTTAGAGCGCATACAGAACGAAGCTCTGCGTGTCATTCTGGGATGCACCAGAGACACCCCAGTAGTGTGAATGCGTTAATTCCTTGGTCTGCGACTGTTGCTGGTAGGCTCAAGGTGATGCAGGCGAAGGCATACCTCAGAGTAGCTGCAGACACAGACCAACCACTGCATGATGCGCTGGACGCAGTTAAGGGTCAGCGACTGATAAGAGGGAAATCATGGATGGCTCAGGCGGAGGATACGATCAGACAGGTGTGCCCCTTGGAGAACATTAGGCGAGGAGAGGGGTGGGTCAGAGTGCCAGTGGAGCAGTCAGACGTGTGCAGAGTTATAATCACATTAAGCCGGGAGTGCAGGGAGTGGCCACCAGGGGCCACGGAAGAGGAAATCCAGCAACTATTTCAGGACAATGCTCACTCGGGTGATGTGATTATCTACACAGATGGTTCGGTGTCAAGAGGTGAGAGAAGTGGCTGGGGAGCTTCATTTCTGATCTTATCTCTTCTTGATACGTTGAGTATTCTTCTCAGTAATATAATTTCTGCTGTTGTGATTTTTCTTTTCTCTTTTTCTGTCATTGTCCATGCTAGGCATTGATAGCATAGAGTTGGTAGGAAGATTGTGTTGTAGAGTGCTTTCTTAGTAGTTATTATTAAACGTTTGTTCTTTAGTATTGGTGCCATTTGTCCAATGAGTTGGTTTGCCTTATTGCATCTGTTTTCGATTTCGTCTTCTGATCTGCCATTTGATGCTATTATACTTCCTAGGTACTTGAAACTCTTCACCTATTTCAAGGGATGTTCGTTTAGGTGAATCGTTGCTGCTTTTGCTTCTTTAGTTACAGTCATTACTTCTGTTTTAATTATGCTAATTTTCATGTTATGTTCCCTACACATTTCGTTTAGACTATTCATGTGGTATTGTAATTCAGCTTCTGAGTTTGCTATTAGTGCTTGGTCGTCCGCAAACAGGAGTTCTCTAATGGTTAGATTTGCAGATGGTTCTTCGTCTGTGTTTCGTCATGCGTGTTTTTGTGGTCTCTGTTTGGCTAGTTTATTTACATATGTTGTCTATATATGTGATGAACAAGAGAGGTGACAAGACACAACCGTGTCGTACAATGGATCCTATGGTGAAGGGTTCTGACTGTACTCCAGTTGCTCTCACTAAGTATTTATTGTTGTTGTATAAGCGTCTACATAGGTTTGTTAGATGTGTACCCATTCCATATTGTTTAAGGATTTCATAAAGCTTGGTTCTCTTTACTCTATCAAATGCCTTTTCTTGGTCGACAAAGGCTAAGTAGAGTGTTACATTGAATTCGATTGACTTTACTACAATTTGCCAAATTGCAAAAATGACATCTGTGCATCCTTTGTTTTTCCTAAATCCAAGTTGTGTTTCGCTTAGCTGGAGTTCTATAGTAGTTCGTAATCTTTTCTCAAGACTTTTGCAAAATATCTTCCCAGTATGGCCCAACAGTGAAATGCCTCTGTATTGTGTGCAGTCTCTTTTGTGCTTTTGTTTTTTTTCCAAATTGAGATAATTATGGCGTTTCCCCATTTACCTTCCTGTTAATCTCTTCATATGTGTCAGAATTATTTTTGTTTTGTCTTCTTGTTTCCATTAGTCTTACAATATCTTCAGTCATCCATTTCTTACGACACACGTTCTTTAATTTTGGGATAGTTGTTCCTGCAGACTTCTTCAAAATTTCCCATTGATCATCCACATTTTAAAATAAGATCTCTAGATCAGACAATGCATTACATTTGTTCTTTACTTCAATGGTAAAATTGTCTTGTATTCCCGTGTCACATTTTTTATGCACACATATCATATTTAGTGTTTCCTGGTGTATACTTCTTCTTCTTCTTCTTCAGTGTTCCGAGCCATTGAATTTCTTTGCTGCAGATACAATCCGTCTCCATTCGTCTCTCTGGTTGACCTTCTCTTGCCAGTCGTTGATTCCAAGTGCTTGTAGGTCTGTACATGTGTAGCGAAACGCCAGTGGCCCATGTCCTTATGTATTCTGTTATTCTTGGTAAACAGGGGGAAACGGCTTTCGGAAGCTCTCAGTTCTCTTGTTTGCTCAAATCTATATGAAAGATAGTTCTTTGGGGTATTTTCATACCACAATCTTTACATGGAGCGAGTAGCCAATGTCTTTCCTTTCGGGGAGACCCGATCGAGCACCTTGCGCCAAATGTGCACTGGTGCGGCTGCTGGGAATTAATGGCAGGGCCAACACCTACCGTTTGCAAGTTGCAACTTGTCAAAGTTAATTAAAGATAACGACAGTAGTGCAACTACTACTGAGACATTTTGAAAGGTAAACGTGGGTTGTGGGTGGTCCAGACAGACCTGGACTTATAAATGTATTTTGTCTCAAAGGGGAAGATGAATTGGCGAAAAGCCAATCATAACCAACGAAGAGTTGGTTGACCGTTGGCAATCTAAATGGGCGTCTTGTTCTTGGCATAGCCGGGGAAGTGAAACGGAACAATATATCTCCCCAGAGGATTTCATTTGTTCTTGGCGTCAGTTTTGCTACCATTTTTCCCTTTTCCCACACTGTGCATTCATTCTCTTGAAAAGAATTTAGAAAAGATGTTGGGATAGAAGAAATAACCTTATCTCGAATAATGAGATCTTCTAATTTATCATAATTTTTGTTAATTTTGGGCTGATGAAGTCCATTTGCTGAAAATATCTCGGACTAAACAGAGGTAGTCAGAGAACGTTTGAGTTGATTTGGACTCAGTTTACTGAATTGTTCTCTGTACCCTGCTTCATCTAGCATGAAATGTGCCATTATTTTAGATTTAATGTAATGGTACTCTTTTCTGAGGTCTTTGGGGATGGTTTCAATGACTTTCAAAGGTTCCCCAGAAAGACTTCTCATATATAAAATATTCCATTCCGAAAGTGGAACTTGGTAGTGTTCCATTAATGTCTCAAAATTTTGGGTAAAGGCTGCTATGCAGTCACCCGAGGTATAGTTACGAACGATACCTTGGTACTTTTTATACTGGTTTTCTTTTTCCAGTCTTTCAGATTTCTTTGACTCTTTATTCATTGCAGTCTCAGTGTCCAGTTGTTCATTTTCACTGTAATTCTAGTTCTTCCCTCTTACTCTGTGCTGCTATTTCTGCTTGCTTTAGAGCTGTTTCTGCTTCTATCTGCTTGGCAGCTTTTCAATTTCAGCATGTTTTCAGGCTGTTTCTCTGCCTCTGCTTGCTTGGCAGCTCTTTCAGCTGCTCTATCTTCGCGTTCACAGTACTCAGCGTATTTCTTCTCACTCCATTGTGTTAATTCATCACCTTCTAACTTTAATTTTAAACCCATATCGATGAAATCAAATAATGACGACATGATGGAGAAAATATGTCAATGAGAATCAACCACACAAAATATGTTGTAAATGGTTAGTAGAAAAACAACTTACACTTGATTTGACTATACGATGCGTGCCCACTAATGCATACGTAAAGTTAAAGTAAGAAAAAATATACTCAAGTGCCCTTGGATATGGTGACGAATGGTTGGGTAATCGGGCTAGAAAAACTGTAATGTCGTACTTCGGAACCACTAATGACCTCTACGGCAGGGTTATGGATGGTACGCAAAAACCTGCTTTGTTTTGGAGAGAATAAGTTAGCGTGTTGTTTGTTGGTGTGTGCCTGTAAGTCACTAAGTGTTGATTTGGTTTGGATGGCGTTGAGTATAATTGTATGTCGTAAATTGTCGTCAACAGTGTTTCTTTCAACAGAAAGTTACACTCTTTCCAAAACTCTTCGCGTTCCACAACTCAATACACAAAAACAATCTATCTGTATTTGAACACTCAATAACATTGATGACACATCACTTACATCAAGATGACATTCAGTAAGGACAAAGACATCAAGTTTACAAGATGGCGACAAGGTCAAAATGGCGGCAAAATCACAAGGTTGACAAGGTCAAACGATAACAAGTTTCACAATTGACAAATGTTTAACACGTTTACAGGATCAAACAATATGTACTGTACATTTACTAATGATTCTAAACATATTTAGACAATGTAGTAATGGATCACACTGAGACTTTTCCGATCACATGTACATCACTATAACCTTGACAAATTTTACAAGTACAAGAATTATAGTTTTAAATCACAAAGACGAACAACACACGTCTAAATATATTAGGTTCTTAAATAATGACGAGCAACCCACGTCCACACATGTCAGGATCTTATATTAGGCTCGTTGGCTAACACATGTGAGACAGTACAAGTACAACGTAAGTCGACGTAAGACACAGCAACAAGTTCAATGGATTTATTACCACGTTAAATACATAACAATAGTTACAGCAATGTACAACATATAACAATCTCACAACCACAAAACAGCTCATAGGTCTAACGCTCACGATATCAGTCGTTCAGCTCACAACCACGGAGATTCACACAAAACGCCTTGCTCTCGACACACACGTCCGTTCAGATGTCCAGTCCTAGCTTGGTCTGAGATTAGCACACACACTGCCCACTGCCTCAGGTGGGGTCACGTGGCTTTGCGTCGTCTGTCGTCAGCGCTGGTCGCGTGTCAGGTAAGAAACTTGCCAGCCGACAACTCTTGTCCGCCGGGCGCCGTAACGATGTTGCTGCTAGGCTCTGACACCCCCAACAAAAACAAAAATGTCACGAAGATGATTCCAAATATGGTGTGTGAAGTGATAAGGCTGGAATTCTCTAACGTTAATCGTTAAAGGTAACTGTTGTTCAATACGCTCGAAAGGTAATCAGTAGAGGTAACATGTGTTCTATACACGCGAAAAGTAATCACTAAATGTAATTATTGTTCTATAAGCTCGGAATGTAATCAATTATTTAGTTAGTTAACTGGTTGGTTGGTTAGTTAGTTAGTTGGTTAATTAGTTAATTAGTTAGTTAATTAGTTAGTTAGTTAGTTAGTTAGTTAGTTAGCTAGCTAGCTAGTTAGTCGCGCTTTCAGCTCCACGGCAATGGGTCGTCCCCATTATGATCCGTTCCTGTGCCAGTGAAATTCACATGCAATTTCCCACACTCCCCCATGTGAAAAGTGGAATAAACAGGAGTCTCGAAAAGCCAACAGCCCACACTGGTACACTGTGCATAATGCCGCCGTCAAAATGCTAACAAAACAGTCCTGCACGGAAAATACAGTTCATCGTCTATGGAAGATACGGTCACTAGAAATCAGCAGCCACACATTACGTCATTACAAGACGAGAGGATCGAATTCATTACCCGGGATTTATCACTAAAGGTAACTAGTGTTCTATACGCTCTAAAGCAGTGGTTCTCAACCTTTTTTTTGCCCGTTCCCCCCTTCACCATATTTTCAGAACGTCATTCCCCCCCCCCCCCTCCTATCAAAAATTTAGCCCGTTCCCCCCTTCATGGTATTTTCAGAACGTCATTCCCCCCCTTTCATATATCCTATCTAACAATCCCCCCACCCCTATACAGTATACGTAAAAATGTAAGGTAAATTTAATAGCACATACTAACACAAGTCTAGACATCCACATAAAACATGATTTGTGGGTCTACTGACTTTATAAAATGAATTTTCGAAGGATGAGACTGTACTTAACTGTAAAGTATGAAGGGAAAAACAATATCAAGTAATCGGTTCTTGTATTAACGTGATCTTGAAATGGTCTTCATTCCCCCCCTGGAAACCCTAAAATTCCCCCTGGAGGGGGGGGGGGGAATTCCCCACTGGTTGAGAACCACTGCTCTAAAGGTATTCAATGACGGTAATTAATGTTATATACGATGGAAAGGTAATCATTAAGGTAATCAGTGTTTTATACGATCAGAAGGTAATTAATTAAAGTAATTAGTGATGTGTACACTCGCAAGGTAATCAATGAAGGCGGCAGCTTGTCATTTTCACGTTTGGCATACATAGCTGTATTGTTGAATGTCAAGAGTTCGAGCCTCTCTCGCATATCACACACACACACACACACACACACACACACACACACACACACACACACACACACACACACACACACACACACACACATCTACATAGAATAATGCATGGGGCTTGTAAATACTTTTCTCACACACATTGCCTATATTGCAGAATGTCAGTCCTCACTTCTCACACACATTATTTACATATTAACATAACAGAAACCATTCTCCATCTTTTGAACACACATTGCCTACATTTTAATTTGCCTGGTATCTGTCCAAGACAACAGAAACAAAACCCCATGGAACTGACATGCATTTACTATATTGCTGGCATGCATACAATATATCCTTAGCAGTGCAGCACACATTATCTCATCTCATCTCATCATGTTCCTCTTGTACCTTATCTAGATTTAAAAATGCCTAGAATACGTCCTTAGCACAGCAACATACATTATCTACATTGCAACATGCCTACACTATGTCCATAGCGCTCTAGAATTGCTTCGTAAGAGATGTTGAATGAAAGAATGTATGAGAGGAAATAGAAAAGAAGGACAGAATGTAGGACGGGCCTGCGTGCCCAATTTTAACCCTTTGACAATAAAGATTTTCGTTCGTTAAAAAAAAAATTAATTTTTTGTGAGAGAAAGTTAGTTGCATATCGCTTGCAGTACTCTGCAGTCAATTTATTGGCTGTTCGTGATATCTTTGTAAGTTTACTTTAGACAGATTTCTTCCAATCATATTTTCTACTATCAATCTATCTATTCTTCTATTCTATCTATATTTTTAACGGGAACGGGCCGAACATAGACAGACAGACAGACAGACAGACAGACAGACAGACAGACAGACAGACAGACAGATAGACAGACAGACAGACAGACAGACAGACAGACAGACGGAAGGACGGACGGACGGACGGACGGACGGACGGACAGACAGACAGACAGACAGACAGACAGACAGACAGACAGACAGACAGACAGACAGACAGACAGACAGACAGACAGACAGACAGACAGACAGACAGACAGACAGACAGACAGATAGATAGATAGATAGATAGATAGATAGATAGATAGATAGATAGATAGATAGATAGATAGATAGATAGATAGATAGATAGATAGATAGATAGATAGATAGATAGATAGATAGATAGACGGATAGACAGAAAGTCGGGAACGGGAACGGGAGCTTATATGACTACTTATATGAATTAAATGAAATTGTTAGTTAGTTAAGTAGTCGACAGATCATCCTCACATCGAACAATTCAGTCCATAAGTGCTCGGATCCCCTCCTCAGCAAATCCCGCAGCGTGTAGCGGCTAACGATGCCAGTTCTGTGTTGGTTTATCAATCTTCTTTGGCTTCCTGCGTAGTGTTCTTGTTTGGCCTCCCCTCTTTTAATTTGCTGCTCCCGCAGTCTGGCCATTGTTGTAGATTCACAGTCATCACTTGGTTCTCGCAAAAGTCTCACTTCTCGTAGAGCATTCAGAATGTCAGCCTGGTTCATGGCGCGTCCGCCCTCCACAGTAGCCTCACCTGCGAGCTTGTCAGCCCGCTCATTTCCTTGGACACCCGCATGCCCCGGCACGAAGATGAAAATAATCTTTGTCAGCCGAGACCGCTCCAGAGGCAGCAACCATTCTCTTCGGATCGACCCCTCCTCTATCCTCTTGATCATGTTCATTGAGTCGCTAAGGAAACACGCCCTTGTGAATGTCTGTGTCTCGAGCCATGTTATTGCTTTACTTACTGTCATGACTTCCATAGTCAGGCTGCTTGTGGTTTCAGTGAAAGCACTAGATTCCTCCTTCCCAATTCTCCCTCCGGCCCGAGCTGTAAAGGCCCATGAGCTTCTCACATGTCGGACGACCGACTCGTCTGTGTAGATGACCACATCACCGTCTAGCGAATACTCGAAAATCAACGCTTGTACTTCAGCCTCCACAGCAGCCGGATTTTCTTGTCTGTATTTTCTATCTAGTTGGATGCAAACTGAAAAGGATGTGCAGAAATATGTTGGCACTTGCACCCACTCCTCGCCAGGTTCTAAGTCCTCAAGTGAACACACCTGTTGAAGAAAGTCTTCGGCTTGACCCATCCACGACCGTCCTCTTTTTAACCTGCTGCCCTTCACCTTCATAATTTCACTATGCAGTGGATGTTGTGTGTTTGCGTTAACTCTTAGGTAGGCGAGTGCCCTGCAAACTTGTATTCTCTCTCCAATGGTTGGAAAATCAAGAAGGTAGCGCATCGCCCTGCATGCTGTATCTCTTGTACATCCAAGAATAATACGCATAGCTTCATTCTGTATCCTTTCCATCCTTCCTATCTGCTTACGGCTGAGAGTCAGGATTGCCATTGCATACTCCAAAACAGACATGACCAGCCCCTCGTACAGAAGACATTGATGGCGCTGCTCACAGTCAATTATATGATATTTAATTATGAAATATGTATGAAATAATTATGAAATTCGCAACATTCGTCACAGAATTAAATGAAATGCTCCCCTCTAGGGACTAGGCGAAGCCGGGCCGGGTCAGACAGACTGACAGACAAACAGACAAACAGATAGATAGACAGACAGTCAGATAGTCGGGAACGGGAACGGGAGCTTATATGACTACTAATATGAATTAAATGAAATGCTCCCCTCCAGGGGCTGAGCGAAGCCGGGCCGCGTCAAAGAGACAGACGGACGGACGGACGGACGGCGGACGGGCGGGCGGACGGACGGACGGACGGACGGACGGACAGACAGACAGACAGACAGACAGATAGATAGATCCCCGCCAGGGCCTGGGCGAAGCCGGGTCGGATCAACGAGTATATATATATTATATATATATATATATATATATATATATATATATATATATATATATATATATATATATATATATATATATATATATATAAGCCTACACTACGTTCTTAGCGTTACAACACACATTATCTACTTAGCACTACAACACACAACATCTAGTTTACAGTTATCATCATCAAGTGCCGTGCCGACTGGCTTAGGCGTACATGACTCTCCACAGATCTCTGTCTTTGGTTTTCTGGATCAACTCTGCCGTTGATATTCCTCCATGTCACCGTCGCAATCCATCCAGCATCATTTCTCCTGGTCTGCCTCTGCCTCTCTTTCCCTCGATCTTTCCAGGTGTCAAGATGTTCTCTAGCGCCTCTATTCTCATCACATAACCCCCCAAAAAGCTGTTAGTCTCTTTCTTATTGTTGTATATAATGTTTTAGTTTCGCGAGCCTCTTTAAGGCATTCGTCGCTAATTACGTTGGCTGTCCAAGGAATTCGCAACATTCGTCTAAGGAACCACATCTCTTTTGCTTCTAATTTCTTCCTAATTTGCTCATTTATATTCCAAGATTCAGAACCATACAGCAAAGCAGGTTCTATAGAGCTCTTCAGCACTCGCTTTCTTACATTCAATGACAGCGACTTATTGCATAAGATATTCTTAATTTTTTTGGCATGTAGCCTTCGCTTGCCGTATTCTGCTCTTGATCTCTGTTGTGCATGTCCCATATGATGTTATAAATGTCCCTAGATATTTAAAACTATCCACTTGAGAGAGTTTCCGGCTTGGGTTAAGATTGCGGGGCGTGTTTTTCTTCTAGCTTGACTAAAGACGGTTGATCGGCGGCTTGACAATTCTCCATCATAAAACTCCCGGCTGTTACAGAATCAGATTTCTGGCTCCAAATGTTTGACGCTTGGCACAAACATAGAGAGCCACGACTTCTGCCCTATGCGCTGCCTTAGGCACGAGAGGAAAGACACACACACACTTGGTGAAGAATGTTCCCGTCTATCTCTATTTCACATTTGGGTGTCATCTGTTTCTTTGGTATCACCAGTGTTACTGTTTTCTTGATATTCAAGGAGAGTCCTTTCTTTGCACTCTCTGTTACTACAATGTCCAACAATTTGTGTAGGTCTGTTGCATTATCCGCTATCAATACCGTGTCCTCTTCATAGCGTATATTATTTATACTATAACCTCCAAATATAATCCTGGCTTTTTTTGATCTCTCTCATCATTACTTTGCTATATACCATCGCCATCACATCACCATCACCATCACATCACCACCACCACCATCGTCATCACCATCACATCAGCATCACATCACCATCACCATCATATCACCATCATAATCACCATCAGGACAAACGCAGTCCTTTGCTTGTGTTTGCGCTTGCAATCTTTCTGCCTCAGTCACAGTACACTTGATTAAGCCAGTGTACATTTAGAGTGTGGATGTGGTTACAGGCAGTACATTGTATGTTCTATGCTACTACTGCTAACACCTTCAGTCTGGATAGACGATAGTTTGTTAGATTGTGCTCCAAAAAAAGGTTTATTAACTGTAACCCATGTGGGTAGCGAATGTGAACGGACAGATCGATTCGCGCTTCACATGTTTGTCCATAATCGATGCATATTAAGACATGGTAATTTCCACCACCAAGCACTATCTGACGTCCCACGAGCTCAGTATCTGAAGTATCTGCAATCAATTTATCATTTGTCTTTATTCCAATCCTTATGGTGTCACACCACGCAAAGTGATCAGAGGTGGCATGGAGGAATATCATCGCCAGTTCTGATCCAATACACACAAGACCGAGATATGTGGAGAGATATGAACAATTAACCCCAGACAGCATGGCATTTGATGATATATATATATATCATCATCATCATCATCATCATCAAATGCCATGCCGTCTGGGGTTAATTGTTCATATATCTCCACATTGGAAATATTGACTCACTTAAAGGAAAAAGCCCAACAGGTGGGGCTGGTTATCACCCAAGATAAGACAGAATATATGGTAATTTCAAGAGAAGCAATGTCTAAAAACTCTGGCCACATACACATAGTTAATATGACCATTAAAAGAACGGAAACATACAAATACCTTGGGTACAATCTTCAACTGCTCCAACAGCATAAGGGAAGAAATACAAACTAGAATCAATTCTGGAAATAAGATATATTATGCACTACAACATCTACTAACATCAAATGCGCTATCTCGTAACACCAAAATCACAATATACAAAACACTGATCAGACCGGTTGTGCTGTATGGCTCTGAAACCTAGAGTACAACGAAAGGAGATGAAGCCTTGTTACAAACCATTGAGAACAAAGTTTTAAGACGCATCTTTGGACCCATTAGGGATACACAAAGCGGAGAGTGGAAAAGAAGAAGTAACAAAGACATTTATGATCTGTTTAAGTCCCCGCTAATCACTGGTATCATGAAGGCTAATAGACTACAATGGCTAGGACATATAGAAAGAATGGAAGATAATAGGAAAACAAAACTCGCTTACACTCAGGAAATTAATGACCGTAGACCCCGAGGTAGACCAAGAAGACGGTGGAGAGATAATACATATACAGACCTGCAATATATATATATTCTTCATCGCATACCCATACTCAATCACAATCACAAACTCACTAACAAAAACTTACTTATACATTCATGCTTTCTCTCTCTCTCTATCTATCTCTTTCTCTCTCTCTGTCTGTCTGTCTGTCTGTCTGTCTGTCTCTGTCTCTCTCTCTCTCTCTCTCCCTCTCTCTCTCTCTCTCTCTCTCTCTATATATATATATATATATATATATATATATATATATATATAGAGAGAGAGAGAGAGAGTATGAATGTATAAGTAAGTTTTTGTTAGTGAGTTTGTGATTGTGATTGAGTATGGGTATGCGATGAAGTGTGTATTTGTACGTTTCTGAGTGGGTGGTGAGTAAATGATGTAAGTATGAATACAGGTATGCATGTATGTGTTTGTGCATGCGTGTGTATATGTGCCTTTCTGTCTGCCTATCTTATAACATGATAATATGCGATGTTTATGTTCTCAAAATGCATTTGGCAATAATTTTCTCTATGTGAATGTTACATGCACAATATATAATTGATGTACGAAAGATGAGTCATTGGAATGGCTGAATGCAGGACGGGCCTGCGTGCCTAATTTGTGAACCTTAGAAAATACAGTTCCTTCATTCGTTCGTTAGCATGGCCAGGTTAATAGCATCCAATGCGTGTGTGTGCGTGCGGGCGTGCGTGCGAGCATGCTTGCATGTGTGTGTATGTGTGTGTGTGTGTGTGTGTGTGTGTGTGTCTCAATGTAGATAATGTCCTTGCTCGACTGAAGTGGATCCGTATCAGGTCCCGCTTACATCGGGCCCTTGATGAGCTCGGTGGGATAGAATTTTAACGTGACCTCTCGTCGTTCACTAAAGGGGAGAGACTGGCTACTTAATTCCCCCTTGCACTGTGATACTGTGATTATTCTAGCATGTCCTCGCTTCAACGATTCATGTGATTACGAAGTTGTTTATACTAATTATAAATGTGACGACACAGTTGCATAATTCATTTGACATGTGAATACACGGTTTTGAAAATTACAATGAAATTGTGATTAAACAAATAGTGAAGACACAGACAGTATATTAAACAGTTTATTGCCATACATAGTTAGATGTGCCCCCTAGAAGCATACTATAGAACAATACACAGTTCATCATAAGAGGGGCTTCAAATAAACACTATTAAAGTGTGATAGAAATTACCAACCACATGCCTTTGTCTTCAAACATGTCAATATTGTTGTTAAGGATGTAAGTAGGGGTTAGCACATGGCATCACGGTGCAGACGAACACGGTGACGTTATAAGGACGATTTAGATATGACCGGACCCCTTTTGATATGCACCAAAAAGGAACAGATGTTTGTTATCCGTTTTTTTTTTAAATTAGTGAAATGGTGAAATGTATAGACGTTCATCTGCGAATGAAGGTCATTTATGATGATTCATGATGAAAGTGTATAAGCTGAGTAGGAAGTTTAAACATGGCGTGACATCTGTGATAGACTGTTTACGGCCGGGTCAGGCACACCGAATAAGGACCCCAAGGTGGGTAATACGCGACCCAGAGAAGTTTTTTTTTTCTGCAGGATACCAGTCACTTTATCTGCGTTGGGGGATTCGCATGGAACGCAGCAGTGACTGCCTCGAATATTATTCATTTGTTCTATACTTTTTCAGAATATACGCACACCCACTATTTATAAAAAAAATGCATGTAAGGTTTTCATGTGAAGCCACTCGTATATTGCAACAGCTAAAGACATCAAATACTTCGAAATGAACAAACAGCAAATAAAGGAAACATTATATATGTCAATGTGACCACTGTAGTTTTGCATTGTGTTTTGCTTACAAATATGTGCTTTACTCAAGTGAATAGCAGACGCCTCAGCCTATCTCTTGTAACAGAACACACGTATAGTATCCCAGAATAGATCTCGTTCTACAATCAAGATGGGTAAATTCGGGTATACAGGAGGAATGAGCAGAAGAATAAACGGTATAAAGGCTATGTGATTCTAATGGTCAATATATTAACCCCCTATTGAATATAGTATGTTACTAGCATGGTTGTGCTTGAAGGAGATGTGGAGTGGTGTAGACATTACCCAACCATGTAACGTCTTTATGTTGTTCATTGCAAGTGCTTGTTGAACGAGCGTTCATCATAACTCACTGGAGCTGAACACAGAGACCGATCACCGGTACCTAAGTCCAATGATCAGACACTCGTGTAATAACAAAACTGATCATTTGATCTGCTGAAATAATGTTTGACGGAGCGTCTACAAGGAACGGGTGTCTAAATAGGTGACATGGACTTGTGGCATTTCATTTATCATGTCGGTACCGGTAAAAGAGAAGACATGGGGTGTAACTATGTGCATGTTTGATTACTGGTAAAGTCCTCCCCGGCTAGATAGTATGAAAGATATGTAAATGAGAGAGATAGAGATAGAAAGCTGAGAGTGGATGCAGTACAGCTGGAAGAGATACACTGACAGACATCTCACTGTGTGTGTGTGTGTGTGTGTGTGTGTATGTGTGTGTGCATGTAGGAGAGAGATTGTATGTATTATCCAGGATTGTGTTGGTATAGAACATAGACACTACCCATTCTTAAATATGTATTCCGAGCTCTCGACAAGACTGCCAGGTTGCAGATCCCGTCATTGAGGAGAGATCAGGTAGTGTTCGGACTGGATACGTGTCCAGAAATCTGACGGGCTGATCTTAGCTGACCATAGTGGATCTTAGCTAATCAAAGCGGATGCTAGCTAAGCCTATTGCTGCCAATTGGATCTGTACGGAAGTTAACTGAGGCATCTTCCCACCTGAACTGCCAATGTCCTACACACATCCACAGCAGTTATGCATTATATTGCATTGGTGATGCATGTTTACATTATTCATTATAATTAGTATCTTGGAAATAATCTTTTTTTTTCACACAGTGATAGTAATAAAGAGTGGTGGCTTGTTTTACCTCAGTTATCCGTTATTTTCTAAGTGTGCATACTCATGCGTGTATCTGAATGGGGCTTAATTAGAAACAAGATCAGGGAATATTGTCAGGGGGAAAATATGCCATGCCCAGTAGTCCATTAGTCGACATAAACCGTCTCCTCGCCACTCCTTGAGGGGTATCAAGATTTGCTATTTTTACCTTTTAAACGAGACAATTTCTTTGTACTCTTGGGTATCCAGGGACTTAATTTTTCCCTCTGCGATCTGGAGCATAAAGGATCTTATCCGTCACCCAAAAGAAACACCAGTGTGAGGAACAGTGACAACTGACATATTGGACAGCAAGTCTGGAAATTAAATTAGTCGTTAGACAAAAAGGTTACCTGTCCGCTGACAACAATAGCCACTTCTAACAAATTGGCTTGCTCATCCGTGATAGTACTTAACCTGGCTGCAGCGCAGTATGATTTATTACACTTAAAAACTATTGTTTATTTGTAGTGCAAAGCACAATTCATGTCTGTAGGTCTGCAATTACACCGTTATGTATACTCAAACATCTTCCTAATCACTACCTCAGTAAAGACAACTAGACATCTTTGTATCTGCCTACCTGAACAGAGTGGGGGAATGCCAACACTACACGCCAGGCAAACACCCGTTGTTTGATTACATTCATTGTTTCCACATTCCTTTGGACAGCGTGAACGGCAGGCTGGCCCATAAAAACCACTGACACATGCTGAAATATCATAACAGAGACACTGTTGCCGTGTTCACAAGCTTGTATCAGGTTTGGTGGACAAAGGCTCTACAGTACGTTGTGTTTAACCCCCCAACAAAAACAAAAATGTCACGAAGATGATTCCAAATATGGTGTGTGAAGTGATAAGGCTGGAATTCTCTAACGTTAATCGTTAAAGGTAACTGTTGTTCAATACGCTCGAAAGGTAATCAGTAGAGGTAACATGTGTTCTATACACGCGAAAAGTAATCACTAAATGTAATTATTGTTCTATAAGCTCGGAATGTAATCAATTATTTAGTTAGTTAACTGGTTGGTTGGTTAGTTAGTTGGTTAATTAGTTAGTTAGTTAGTTAATTAGTTAGTTAGTTAGTTAGTTAGTTAGTTAGCTAGCTAGCTAGTTAGTCGCGCTTTCAGCTCCACGGCAATGGGTCGTCCCCATTATGATCCGTTCCTGTGCCAGTGAAATTCACATGCAATTTCCCACACTCCCCCATGTGAAAAGTGGAATAAACAGGAGTCTCGAAAAGCCAACAGCCCACACTGGTACACTGTGCATAATGCCGCCGTCAAAATGCTAACAAAACAGTCCTGCACGGAAAATACAGTTCATCGTCTATGGAAGATACGGTCACTAGAAAATCAGCAGCCACACATTACGTCATTACAAGACGAGAGGATCGAATTCATTACCCGGGATTTATCACTAAAGGTAACTAGTGTTCTATACGCTCTAAAGCAGTGGTTCTCAACCTTTTTTTGGCCCGTTCCCCCCTTCACCATATTTTCAGAACGTCATTCCCCCCCCCCCCTCCTATCAAAAATTTAGCCCGTTCCCCCCTTCATGGTATTTTCAGAACGTCATTCCCCCCTTTCATATAACCTATCTAACAATCCCCCCACCCCTATACAGTATACGTAAAAATGTAAGGTAAATTTAATAGCACATACTAACACAAGTCTAGACATCCACATAAAACATGATTTGTGGGTCTACTGACTTTATAAAATGAATTTTCGAAGGATGAGATGTACTTAACTGTAAAGTATGAAGGGAAAAACAATATCAAGTAATCGGTTCTTGTATTAACGTGATCTTGAAATGGTCTTCATTCCCCCCCTGGAAACCCTAAAATTCCCCCCTGGAGGGGGGGGGGGGGAATTCCCCACCGGTTGAGAACCACTGCTCTAAAGGTATTCAATGACGGTAATTAATGTTATATACGATGGAAAGGTAATCATTAAGGTAATCAGTGTTTTATACGATCAGAAGGTAATTAATTAAAGTAATTAGTGATGTGTACACTCGCAAGGTAATCAATGAAGGCGGCAGCTTGTCATTTTCACGTTTGGCATACATAGCTGTATTGTTGAATGTCAAGAGTTCGAGCCTCTCTCGCATATCACACACACACACACACACACACACACACACACACACACACACACACACACACACACACACACACACACACACACACACATCTACATAGAATAATGCATGGGGCTTGTAAATACTTTTCTCACACACATTGCCTATATTGCAGAATGTCAGTCCTCACTTCTCACACACATTATTTACATATTAACATAACAGAAACCATTCTCCATCTCTTGAACACACATTGCCTACATTTTAATTTGCCTGGTATCTGTCCAAGACAACAGAAACAAAACCCCATGGAACTGACATGCATTTACTATATTGCTGGCATGCATACAATATATCCTTAGCAGTGCAGCACACATTATCTCATCTCATCTCATCATGTTCCTCTTGTACCTTATCTAGATTTAAAAATGCCTAGAATACGTCCTTAGCACAGCAACATACATTATCTACATTGCAACATGCCTACACTATGTCCATAGCGCTCTAGAATTGCTTCGTAAGAGATGTTGAATGAAAGAATGTATGAGAGGAAATAGAAAAGAAGGACAGAATGTAGGACGGGCCTGCGTGCCCAATTTTAACCCTTTGACAATAAAGATTTTCGTTCGTTAAAAAAAAAATTAATTTTTTGTGAGAGAAAGTTAGTTGCATATCGCTTGCAGTACTCTGCAGTCAATTTATTGGCTGTTCGTGATATCTTTGTAAGTTTACTTTAGACAGATTTCTTCCAATCATATTTTCTACTATCAATCTATCTATTCTTCTATTCTATCTATATTTTTAACGGGAACGGGCCGAACATAGATAGACAGACAGACAGACAGACAGACAGACAGACAGACAGACAGACAACTAGACAGACAGACAGACAGACGGAAGGACGGACGGACGGACGGACAGACAGACAGACAGACAGACAGACAGACAGACAGACAGACAGACAGACAGACAGACAGACAGATAGATAGATAGATAGATAGATAGATAGATAGATAGATAGATAGATAGATAGATAGATAGATAGATAGATAGATAGATAGATAGATAGATAGATAGATAGATAGATAGATAGATAGAAAGTCGGGAACGGGAACGGGAGCTTATATGACTACTTATATGAATTAAATGAAATAGTTAGTTAGTTAAGTAGTCGACAGATCATCCTCACATCGAACCATTCAGTCCATAAGTGCTCGGATCCCCTCCTCAGCAAATCCCGCAGCGTGTAGCGGCTAACGATGCCAGTTCTGTGTTGGTTTATCAATCTTCTTTGGCTTCCTGCGTAGTGTTCTTGTTTGGCCTCCCCTCTTTTAATTTGCTGCTCCCGCAGTCTGGCCATTGTTGTAGATTCACAGTCATCACTTGGTTCTCGCAAAAGTCTCACTTCTCGTAGAGCATTCAGAATGTCAGCCTGGTTCATGGCGCGTCCGCCCTCCACAGTAGCCTCACCTGCGAGCTTGTCAGCCCGCTCATTTCCTTGGACACATGCATGCCCCGGCACGAAGATGAAAATAATCTTTGTCAGCCGAGACCGCTCCAGAGGCAGCAACCATTCTCTTCGGATCGACCCCTCCTCTATCCTCTTGATCATGTTCATTGAGTCGCTAAGGAAACACGCCCTTGTGAATGTCTGTGTCTCGAGCCATGTTAGTGCTTTACTTACTGTCATGACTTCCATAGTCAGGCTGCTTGTGGTTTCAGTGAAAGCACTAGAATCCTCCTTCCCAATTCTCCCTCCGGCCCGAGCTGTAAAGGCCCATGAGCTTCTCACATGTCGGACGACCGACCCGTCTGTGTAGATGACCACATCACCGTCTAGCGAATACTCGAAAATCAACGCTTGTACTTCAGCCTCCACAGCAGCCGGATTTTCTTGTCTGTATTTTCTATCTAGTTGGATGCAAACTGAAAAGGATGTGCAGAAATATGTTGGCACTTGCACCCACTCCTCGCCAGGTTCTAAGTCCTCAAGTGAACACACCTGTTGAAGAATGTCTTCGGCTTGACCCATCCACGACCGTCCTCTTTTTAACCTGCTGCCCTTCACCTTCATAATTTCACTATGCAGTGGATGTTGTGTGTTTGCGTTAACTCTTAGGTAGGCGAGTGCCCTGCAAACTTGTATTCTCTCTCCAATGGTTGGAAAATCAAGAAGGTAGCGCATCGCCCTGCATGCTGTATCTCTTGTACATCCAAGAATAATACGCATAGCTTCATTCTGTATCCTTTCCATCCTTCCTATCTGCTTACGGCTGAGAGTCAGGATTGCCATTGCATACTCCAAAACAGACATGACCAGCCCCTCGTACAGAAGACATTGATGGCGCTGCTCACAGTCAATTATATGATATTTAATTATGAAATATGTATGAAATAATTATGAAATTCGCAACATTAGTCACAGAATTAAATGAAATGCTCCCCTCTAGGGACTAGGCGAAGCCGGGCCGGGTCAGACAGACTGACAGACAAACAGACAAACAGATAGATAGACAGACAGTCAGATAGTCGGGAACGGGAACGGGAGCTTATATGACTACTAATATGAATTAAATGAAATGCTCCCCTCCAGGGGCTGAGCGAAGCCGGGCCGCGTCAAAGAGACAGACGGACGGACGGACGGACGGCGGACGGGCGGGCGGACGGACGGACGGACGGACGGACGGACAGACAGACAGACAGACAGATAGATAGATCCCCGCCAGGGCCTGGGCGAAGCCGGGTCGGGTCAACGAGTATATATATATATATATATATATATATATATATATATATATATATATATATATATATATATATATATATATATATATATATATATATATAAGCCTACACTACGTTCTTAGCGTTACAACACACATTATCTACTTAGCACTACAACACACAACATCTAGTTTACAGTTATCATCATCAAGTGCCGTGCCGACTGGCTTAGGCGTACATGACTCTCCACAGATCTCTGTCTTTGGTTTTCTGGATCAACTCTGCCGTTGATATTCCTCCATGTCACCGTCGCAATCCATCCAGCATCATTTCTCCTGGTCTGCCTCTGCCTCTCTTTCCCTCGATCTTTCCAGGTGTCAAGATGTTCTCTAGCGCCTCTATTCTCATCACATAACCCCCCAAAAAGCTGTTAGTCTCTTTCTTATTGTTGTATATAATGTTTTAGTTTCGCGAGCCTCTTTAAGGCATTCGTCGCTAATTACGTTGGCTGTCCAAGGAATTCGCAACATTCGTCTAAGGAACCACATCTCTTTTGCTTCTAATTTCTTCCTAATTTGCTCATTTATATTCCAAGATTCAGAACCATACAGCAAAGCAGGTTCTATAGAGCTCTTCAGCACTCGCTTTCTTACATTCAATGACAGCGACTTATTGCATAAGATATTCTTAATTTTTTTGGCATGTAGCCTTCGCTTGCCGTATTCTGCTCTTGATCTCTGTTGTGCATGTCCCATATGATGTTATAAATGTCCCTAGATATTTAAAACTATCCACTTGAGAGAGTTTCCGGCTTGGGTTAAGATTGCGGGGCGTGTTTTCTTCTAGCTTGACTAAAGACGGTTGATCGGCGGCTTGACAATTCTCCATCATAAAACTCCCGGCTGTTACAGAATCAGATTTCTGGCTCCAAATGTTTGACGCTTGGCACAAACATAGAGAGCCACGACTTCTGCCCTATGCGCTGCCTTAGGCACGAGAGGAAAGACACACACACACTTGGTGAAGAATGTTCCCGTCTATCTCTATTTCACATTTGGGTGTCATCTGTTTCTTTGGTATCACCAGTGTTACTGTTTTCTTGATATTCAAGGAGAGTCCTTTCTTTGCACTCTCTGTTACTACAATGTCCAACAATTTGTGTAGGTCTGTTGCATTATCCGCTATCAATACCGTGTCCTCTTCATAGCGTATATTATTTATACTATAACCTCCAAATATAATCCTGGCTTTTCTTTGATCTCTCTCATCATTACTTTGCTATATAGGGAGAAGAGATCCTATAACAAAACACATACCTGTCTTACTCCCAACTTTATATGTTCATAATTTCCTTCTTTATTTCTTATTTTAATTGTTGCTGTTTGGTTCCAGTAAATATGTTTTTTTATTATTATTCTGAGACCTATCCCATCAATGTTAATATTTTAGTTTACAGTATGTTTATAATATTACCGTTATGGTTATACAACTTTATCTACCTTGCAACATGCCTAGAATATAGCATTAGCACTAGAAAACACATTAAGTTGTTTGTAGATGACCTAGCCTTGTCCCTAGCACATTAACCAAATCATTCTCTACATTGCCTGCCACTATACACATGGGCAAGCTTACATAATAAAACGTTCTTGCACGAAAGAGATAAGTGATTGTGTGAATGAATCAGAACATTTGAGTCAAAACTCAAACAATCTCTCAGAACTTGACGTAAGTCCAAAGAATCTCCAGATGTTTGAGTCAAAACTTGAAAGATTCTCTTAAAGTTTGAAGTCCATAGAGTCTCTCGAAGTGTGACACAATATCGAAAGATCTCTCGAAGTATGATTACAAACTTGTAAGAATCTATCCACAATTAAGACACAGCCCTATGAATCTTTGAACGTTGCGTCTAACTCCTTCGTTAGCACACAAATAACACACGTATACTGATAAATAAATAACGGTAATACGTTACCTGTACAGCGTCCCGTATACCTCTGGCAAGTGTTGTTTTTGCAATTGGCTGGGCATACACCTTTACAGCTCAGACCGAACTTCCCATTGGCACACACTAATTAAACAAAATACAAACACCAATTTATGAAGACTAGGTACACATAGTCAGGTCAACCAGAGAGACGAAGAGAAAGAGAGAGAGAGAGAGAGAGAGAGAGAGAGAGAGAGAGAGAGAGAGAGAGAGAGAGAGAGAGAGAGAGAGAGAGAGAGAGTAAAAATGGTAAACCTGGACAGGAGACATTACCAGACACTATGTTTGAATGTCTATGTTGGTATATGTATAGATGCGATAGATCTTAGAAACTACCCATTCTTGATTGTCTATTCCTAGCTCACAAACATAGCACCTGGTTACATGATCCTATTAAATGACAACAAGGAAAACCCAGGTAGAGAAAAGGCTTGCATTAGTTTAAAAAAAACGATGTCTCACCTGACCCACGGCAAAATCTCACTCTGAGACATGTAATCCCGCCACAAGTAACATTTTAATTTACGTATTTTATCGCCCATGTTGATGTACATCCACATTTTTTACATCATTGCATATCGGTCTCTGTGGCTAAGGGCTTGCGAACGCGGTTTGTGAGCCCGTATACCCGGGTTCGAAACACAGCGGTGCTGTTTTTTTTGAAATAGGTATATAGGTTCCGGTCGTTCAAAATACAATGGCAAACTACTGAAAGTAAAATTTGCCCAGGATTCACGAACAGCAAAAATGCTGGGGTTGACTGCTGCGTCCTGTGAAGGACATGCAACTAAAAATATGGCAATCATTTCAGATCCCTACCTAGTATATGTGACTATCTTGTGTCTCGAAATCACCAGTTCACTATCATCAAACCGCAGAACTTCATGTTTTTAATGCTATATCTTGATAACAAATAAAGGCAGTGGTAAATTGTTTTAACCCATCGTTCTATTTTAACATTTTCCAAGTGTACGTAATTGTGTATGTGTACCTGTTACTTACAGTACATTGTGGAGAACTGGTTATTTTAACCAGGGAGGAAGATTGTCAGGGAGAAAACATGTCCTGCCTAGCAATATAATGACAAAAGTAAACCTAGGCATCTAACCTTCTCCTTCCCACTGCATGTGGGATGGCATGACTAGCTACCTTTACCTTTTTACGACCCATTCCCAACAGTGTGCTTGCGTTTCTGGGGACTCGATCTCTATTCAACCTGCAAGAGTCACTTGTCCCAAGTCTGCTTGTTTGGACTGGGTAAGTGAACACGCATCCAGTACAACACCAGTGTGAGTGCTAACTCAATAAGTTAACCAAGAGGAGCTCACAAAACTGTTATCTAATTAGCAGCTTCAGACACATATAGCTCTCATATTGCACACATATCCTACATTCCACACATTTCTCACATAAAACAAGTTGCTCACCTTCCACACATCTCTAAAATTTAATACACGCTAACATTCTACAGATCTCTGTGATTTATCACATCGCTCAACTTCCATACATCTCTCACGTTGAACACATCTCTCGCCTTCCCCATATGTCTTACATTGAAAACATCGTTCACCTTTCACACACCTTTCAGCTTTCACACATCTCTCACATTGCAAACATCGTGTACCTTCCGCACATCTCTCACCTTCCACACATCTCTCACATTGCAAACATCGTGCACCTTCCACACACCATTTACCTTCCACACATCTCTCACATTGAAAACATCGCTGACCTTCCAGACATCTCTCACCTTGCACACATCTCTCACCTTGCACACATCTCTCACCTAGCACACATCTCTCACCTTGCACACATCTCTCACCTAGCACACATCTCTCACCTAGCACACATCTCTCACCTAGCACACATCTCTCACCTAGCACACATCTCTCACCTAGCACACATCTCTCACCTAGCACACATAGCTCACATTGCACACATCTCTCACCTTGCACACATCTCTCACCTTGCACAAATAACTCACATTGCACACATCTCTCACCTTGCACACATCTCTCACCTTGCACACATAGCTCACATTGCACACATTTCTCACCTTGCACACATCTCTCACCTAGCACACATCTCTCACCTTGCCCACATAGCTCACATTGCACACATGTCTCACCTTGCACACATAGCTCACATTGCACACATCCCTCACCTTGCACACATCTCTCACCTTGCACACATAGCTCACATTACACACATCTCTCACCTGCCCATATCTCTCATCTTGCCCACATCTCTCACCTTGCACACATAGCTCACATTGCACACATCTCTCACCTTGCACACATCTCTCACTTTGCCCACATAGCCAAAATTACACACATCTCTCACATTGCACACATCTCTCACCTTGCCCACATCTCTCACCTTGCCCACATAGCTCACCTTGCACACATCTCTCACCTTGCCCACATAGCTCACATTGCACACATCTCTCACCTTGCTCACATAGCTTACCTTGCCCACATCTCTCACCTTGCACACATAGCTCACCTTGAACACATCTCTCACCTTGCACACATAGCTCACCTTGAACACATCTCTCACCTTGCACACATATCTCACCTTGCACACATCTCTCACCTTGCCCACATAGCTCACATTGCACACATCTCTCACCTTGCACACATATCTCACCTTGCACACATCTCTCACCTTGCACACATCTCTCACCTTGCACACATATCTCACCTTGCACACATCTCTCACCTTGCCCACATAGCTCACATTGCACACATCTCTCACCTTGCTCACATAGCTTACCTTGCCCACATCTCTCACCTTGCACACATAGCTCACCTTGAACACATCTCTCACCTTGCACACATATCTCACCTTGCACACATCTCTCACCTTGCACACATCTCTCACCTTGCACACATAGCTCACCTTGCACACATCTCTCACCTTGCAATCATAGCTAACATTGCACACATCTCTCACCTTGCACACATCTCTCACCTTGCCCACATAGCTCACCTTGAACACATAGCTCACCTTGCACACATCTCTCACCTTGCACACATCTCTCACCTTGCACACATCTCTCACCATGCACACATCTCTCACCTTGCACACATCTCTCACCTTGCACACATCTCTCACCTTGCCCACATAGCTCACCTTGCACACATAGCTCACCTTGCACACATCTCTCACCTTGCACACATCTCTCACCTTGCACACATCTCTCACCTTGCACACATCTCTCACCTTGCACACATCTCTCACCTTGCCCACATAGCTCACCTTGCACACATAGCTCACCTTGCACACATCTCTCACCTTGCACACATCTCTCACCTTGCACACATCTCTCACCTTGCACACATCTCTCACCTTGCCTTCATAGCTCACATTGCACACATCTCTCACCTTGCACACATCTCTCACCTTGCCATCAAAGCTCACATTGCACACATCTCTCACCTTGCCCTCATAGCTCACATTGCACACATCTCTCACCTTGCACACATCTCTCACCTTGCACACATCTCTCACCTTGCACACATCTCTCACCTTGCCCACATAGCTCACCTTGCACACATAGCTCACCTTTCACACATCTCTCACCTTGCACACATAGCTCACCTTGCACACATCTCTCACCTTGCACACATCTCTCACCTTGCCCATATAGCTCACCTACCACACATCTCTCACCTTGCGCACACAGCTCACCTTGCACACATCTCTCACCTTGCACACATCTCTCAAATTGCACACATCTCTCACCTTGCCCATATAGCTCACCTTGCACACATCTCTCACCTTGCACACATAGCTCACCTTGCACACATCTCTCACCTTGCACACATCTCTCACCTTGCCCTTATCTCTCACATTGCACACATCTCTCACATTGCACACATTTCTCGCCTTGCACACATAGCTCACCTTGCACACATAGCTCATCTTACACACATCTATCACCTTGCACACATAGCTCACCTTGCACACATTTCTCACCTTGCACACATTTCTCACCTTGCACACATTTCTCACCTTGCACACATCTCTCACCTTGCACACATCTCTCACCTTGCACACATAGCTCACATTGCACACATTTCTCACCTTGCACACATAGCTCACTTTGCACACATTTCTCACCTTGCACACATAGCTCACCTTGCACACATTTCTCACCTTGCGCACATTTCTCACCTTGCACACATTTCTCACCTTGCACACATAGCTAACCTTGCACACATTTCTCACCTTGCACACATAGCTCACCTTGCACACATAGCTCACCTTGCACACATAGCTCACCTTGCACACATCTCTCACCTTGCACACATCTCTCACCTTGCACACATTTCTCACCTTGCACACATCTCTCACCTTGCACACATCTCTCACCTTGCACACATCTCTCACCTTGCACACATCTCTCACCTTGCACACATAGCTCACCTTGCACACATTTCTCACCTTGCACACATAGCTCACCTTGCACACATTTCTCACCTTGCACACATTTCTCACATTGCACACATCTCTCACCTTGCACACATAGCTCACCTTGCACACATAGCTCACATTGCACACATAGCTCACCTTGCACACATAGCTCACATTGCACACATAGCTCACATTGCACACATAGCTCACATTGCACACATCTCTCACCTTGCACACATAGCTCACCTTGCACACATCTCTCACCTTGCACACATAGCTCACCTTGCACACATAGCTCACCTTGCACACATCTCTCACCTTGCACACATAGCTCACCTTGCACACATAGCTCACATTGCACACATCTCTCACCTTGCACACATATCTCACATTGTCACACATAGCTCACCTTGCACACATCTCTCACCTTGCACACATAGCTCTCACCTTGCACACATAGCTCACCTTGCACACATCTCTCACCTTGCACACATATCTCACCTTGCACACATAGCTCACCTTGCACACATCTCTCACCTTGCACACATCTCTCACCTTGCACACATAGCTCACCTTGCACACATCTCTCACCTTGCACACATCTCTCACCTTGCACACATATCTCACCTTGCACACATAGCTCACCTTGCACACATCTCTCACCTTGCACACATAGCTCACCTTGCACACATCTCTCACCTTGCACACATAGCTCACCTTGCACACATAGCTCACCTTGCACACATCTCTCACCTTGCACACATAGCTCACCTTGCACACATAGCTCACCTTGCACACATCTCTCACCTTGCACACATAGCTCACCTTGCACACATAGCTCACCTTGCACACATAGCTCACCTTGCACACATAGCTCACCTTGCACACATCTCTCACCTTGCACACATAGCTCACCTTGCACACATCTCTCACCTTGCACACATATCTCACCTTGCACACATCTCTCACCTTGCACACATAGCTCACCTTGCACACATCTCTCACCTTGCACACATCTCTCACCTTGCACACATCTCTCACCTTGCACACATAGCTCACCTTGCACACATAGCTCACCTTGCACACATCTCTCACCTTGCACACATCTCTCACCTTGCACACATCTCTCACCTTGCACACATAGCTCACCTTGCACACATCTCTCACCTTGCACACATAGCTCACCTTGCACACATCTCTCACCTTGCACACATAGCTCACCTTGCACACATCTCTCACCTTGCACACATAGCTCACCTTGCACACATAGCTCACCTTGCACACATCTCTCACCTTGCACACATCTCTCACCTTGCACACATCTCTCACCTTGCACACATCTCTCACCTTGCACACATCTCTCACCTTGCACACATAGCTCACCTTGCACACATCTCTCACCTTGCACACATAGCTCACCTTGCACACATCTCTCACCTTGCACACATAGCTCACCTTGCACACATCTCTCACCTTGCACACATCTCTCACCTTGCACACATCTCTCACCTTGCACACATAGCTCACCTTGCACACATCTCTCACCTTGCACACATAGCTCACCTTGCACACATCTCTCACCTTGCACACATAGCTCACCTTGCACACATCTCTCACCTTGCACACATAGCTCACCTTGCACACATAGCTCACCTTGCACACATAGCTCACCTTGCACACATAGCTCACCTTGCACACATCTCTCACCTTGCACACATAGCTCACCTTGCACACATCTCTCACCTTGCACACATCTCTCACCTTGCACACATAGCTCACCTTGCACACATATCTCACCTTGCACACATCTCTCACCTTGCACACATAGCTCACCTTGCACACATAGCTCACATTGCACACATCTCTCACCTTGCACACATAGCTCACATTGTACACATAGCTCACCTTGCACACATTTCTCACCTTGCACACATCTCTCACCTTGCACACATAGCTCACATTGCACACATCTCTCACCTTGCACACATAGCTCACATAGCTCACCTTGCACGCATCTCTCATCTTGCACACATAGCTCACACTGCACACATAGCTCACCTTGCACACATCTCTCACCTTGCACACATAGCTCACCTTGCACGCATCTCTCATCTTGCACACATAGCTAACACTGCACACATAGCTCACCTTGCACGCATCTCTCACCTTGCACACATAGCTCACCTTGCACGCATCTCTCACCTTGCACACATAGCTCACCTTGCACGCATCTCTCATCTTGCACACATAGCTCACACTGCACACATAGCTCACCTTGCACACATCTCTCACCTTGCACACATAGCTCACCTTGCACACATCTCTCACCTTGCACACATCTCTCACCTTGCACACATAGCTCACCTTGCACACATAGCTCACCTTGCACACATAGCTCACATTGTACACATAGCTCACCTTGCACACATTTCTCACCTTGCACACATAGCTCACATTGCACACATCTCTCACCTTGCACACATAGCTCACACTGCACACATAGCTCACCTTGCACACATCTCTCACCTTGCACACATAGCTCACCTTGCATACATTTCTCACCTTGCACACATAGCTCACATTGCACACATAGCTCACATTGCACACATAGCTCACATTGCACACATAGCTCACCTTGCACACATATCTCTCATTGCACACATAGCTCACATTGCACACATCTCTCACTTTGCACACATAGCTCACACTGCACACATAGCTCACCTTGCACACATCTCTCACCTTGCACACATAGCTCACCTTGCATACATTTCTCACATTGTACACATAGCTCACCTTGCACACATAGCTCACCTTGCACACATAGCTCACATTGCACACATCTCTCACCTTGCACACATAGCTCACATTGCACACATATCTCTCATCTTGCACACATAGCTCACATTGCACACATCTCTCACCTTGCACACATAGCTCACATTGCACACATCTCTCACCTTGCACACATAGCTCACATTGCACACATATCTCTCATCTTGCACACATAGCTCACACTGCACACATCTCTCACCTTGCACACATAGCTCACATTGCACACATCTCTCACCTTGCACACATAGCTCACATTGCACACACATCTCTCACCTTGCACACATAGCTCACATTGCACACATCTCTCACCTTGCACACATAGCTCACATTGCACACATCTCTCACCTTGCACACATAGCTCACATTGCACACATATCTCTCATCTTGCACACATAGCTCACACTGCACACATAGCTCACCTTACACTGCACACATAGCTCACCTT
>JACEFZ010004431.1:37500-40311 GCA_014155875.1 Cepaea nemoralis | reverse complement strand
TACTGGCGCCAGGGTTAGACTGTACCCGTTGTCCCTGAAGCTTGTGTTTAAGGATCACAGAAAACGCTACACAGTTGTGGTAGGTGTAACCACAGTGTAATGAAGGTTTCGCGAAATGCCGGATGTACGTCCAGCAATAGGAAGATGAAGGAATAGGAAGTTTCCGTGCCGTCATAGGTATACTGGGAGCATACAGCTAGGTCTTAACTTTCTTGTTCAAACATTACCTGATGGCTTTTTATTTAGCTAGCTTACTGGCTGCCGTCTCCCTGGTCTAGTTGTTACACGACTTTCTCCATAATCCCGTATACTCTCGTGAGTAACGTGACTGATAACTTAGGGGTATGTGAGCCGATCGCTCAGAAAGCAATGGCAAACTACTGAGCGTAATCTTGCCAAGAAATCGACAATCAGCTGAAAGATGCTGATATTGACAGCGATGTCCTGTAAAAGGATATGCGAACAACACACACACACAAAACTCACTACAAACACAACACACCACACACACACACACACACACACTCACCACAACACACCACACACCACACACACACACACACACAAAAGCATCCTGGCTGTCGCCTTGTCTCAGAAAATTAACTGGCAGCTTTCTCGATCTTAGACTGGGTCACCCTCGAAACCATTTTCAACATAAGGTAAAGTGTCCGGTACACGCCTTGGGGCGTACTGGTATGTTGTAAAAGTAAATGATCATTTTACAGGTTTTATGGCGTATTCGTATATGGTAAAGGTACAGTAAATGACCCATTTACAGATTTTAAGACGTATTGGTATATGGTAAAGGTACAGTAGATAATCCTTTTACAGGTTTTAAGGCGTATTGGTATACGGTAAAAGTACAGTAAATAACCATTGTCCACGTTTTAAGACGTATTGGTATGTGGTAAAAGTACAGTAAATAACCATTGTCCACGTTTTAAGACGTATTGGTATGTGGTAAAAGTACAGTAAATAACCATTGTCCACGTTTTAAGACGTATTGGTATGTGGTAAAGTACAATAAATAACCCTTGTACACATCTTGAGGCGTATTTGGGATATGGTTCTAGCTGATATTTGCATAGACCCATCAGCACCGGAGAATATGTTGCTTTTACTGGTGCCTTTACAGGTGCCTTTACTGGTACCTTTACGTCCCACGACATTTCCCGGTACACATTATAGGAGGTGACGACCTCGGATCGCGGGTCAATTTAAAAAAAATTATCGCCTCGACAGAAACTCGAACATATGACAAAAGGACCGGTAAGGAAGCATGCTAGCCACTGCGCTACCTTGGCCTCCCTTCAAAGATCTGGTGACCTCAAAAAAACATTCTAACTCTAAAGGGATTGAAATACATGACATCCGGGAAGGTTAACCCGGTCAACAAATGCCCGCAGAAGTCGGATGTGTCGGCCTAACTGCGCAAGAACGCAGCTCTGCTGTAAACAGACACAACGCAATCACGTCCGGAAAAAAACAAACTCCGGATGAACGAAGAAGAAGAAGAAGAAATACATGACATATGACCATCAGGTGAGTGCACTAACCAACATGTTATGGAGGTTCCGAAATTATCAAGCAATCTTCACAATGACCATCATTTTAAATGGCGGTTTATTCTTTGCCAGAGCCCCCCTGGTAGAGGCCCAGTTAAGTGATTGGGTATTGGTCCATAGTTAAGAAGGACTTGGAGGCAGCGGAGATGTGATTTCTGAGACGTATGTTGGGGATAACTTGAACTGCCAGGGTAACTAACAACGAGAGCCTGGAAAAGTCTGATGAAACTAGAGCATGATCAACATCAGCGTCAAGTGCCTGCTGACTGACCTGGGCGATCATGTTTCTTCACATCCTTGCTATCTCCAATAGAATGTATTTAAAAAAATGAATGGTTTAAGAACATAGTGAACGACTAAACTGATTCCAAATGAACTACAAACATTCGTTAATTTGTTGTTGTTGTTGTTGTTGTTGTTGTTGTTGTTGTTGTTGTTGTTGTTGTCGTCGTCGTCGTCGTCGTCTTCCACTTAATGCAGTTAGGCGTCGTCGGGAGAAGAAATTTGAGTTCCAACGCCTCACCAGCGCCACTCCTTCAATTTCCACAAAATTGCCGTGATCAATATTTAGTTAGTCTTTCCTCTTGGGCCTAAGGCGGCGCATAGGGCCGAAGTCATGTCTCTCCATGCTTGGCGGTTCGCTGCTACCTGTTGTAGATCCTGGAAGTTCACTTGGCCATTGAATGAGCCTTCTCTGATGATTGGTTCTACGCAGGGTCTCTCTTGGTCTTCCCCGTTTTATTTTCCCTACCGGTGACCATATGAGGGCTTGGTAGGGGAGCCTTGTCTTGTCCATTCTGAGTACATGGCCGATGTAGTTCCAACGGCGTTTTCTTATAAAATTGGATATAATATCTTGCTTAGTCTCTTGTCTTATTTGCGCATTGGTTTTGAAATCTGTCCAGTGGAGGTTAGGAATTTTTCTAAGACATTTGTTCTCAAAATTGTCTAATTTTTTATCTAAAGCTACCGTTGATTTCCAACTCTCACATCAATACGTTAGCACTGGAATCACACAAGAATTGAAGATTTTAAGTATCGTATGTTGGCTGAGTGTCTTTGACTTCCAGATGTTTGACAGTTTATTGAAGGCACCAGATGCCAGTGCGATTCTAGATAATATTTCTGGTGTTGAGTCCCCAGTAGATGTCATTTTGCTTTCCTAGCTATGTGAAGCTGTTGACTTTTTCAAGAACATGGTTGTTTAATTTGGTATCGTCTGAACTGTTGGTGAGATCAATAGTTT
>JACEFZ010004431.1:0-32500 GCA_014155875.1 Cepaea nemoralis | reverse complement strand
TGCGACGAGACCACGAAGACGTCCAAGAAGAAAATGGATTGACGACATCAAAGACATTGTACAACTACACGGAATGACACTATCCAGTGCCGCCCACAGGGCGTTGGAACGCAAATTATTCCTCCCCACGATTCTTGACAGCAGAAGTGGAAGATGATGATGATGATGATGATGATGATGATGATGATGATGATGATGATGATGATGATGATGATGATGATGATCTATGACTTTTGGGTAGTGAATGCAGCTTCAAAATCTCGACATACCGGGCCCGAAGTCAGCAGCAGACGAGAAGTGAGCATATTGATTTTCGCTGCTTTTCGCAATGGTATGAATGTCGGCCGTTCAGAAAGCAGTAGCAAACTACTGAACGTAAAATTGCCTAGAATAATCACAAACAGCCAATAAATGCTGGGGTTGAATGTCACGTACTGTAAAGGACATGCAACTTCCTTCCTTTCACGTAATGTCAAAATGAAGTATTAACTCAAGAACAGTCCATACACATACTACTGTTCTAGTACACTATGTGCGTGTAGATTAGCTTTCCATGTTTACCAGTGTCCCTCGCCCTCTGGTGAACCCACTACGACTTCAGAGACACTCGTAATTTACGTCCCCAAGCATTGGATGAAAAGTCAATATTTTAGTCCAATAAACTGGTGTAGGGGTTGAACCAGCTACCTCAGCATCAACACATCAGATATTTAAGAACGTGGGCTCTTACCTATTCGACTTATAATTTATTTATTTGAAAAAACCATGAATAACATTTTCCGTTCTCGTCTGTCAACAGTTAAGCACCTTCACAGGCAGAATGCGTTGTGTGTAGCCAGAGAGAGAGAAATACCCTGTGACAAATTATCCAAAATAATTCTAGAAGAAACCAACAAGGTGAGAGAACCAAGTGTGAAAGTTCATCAGCCCGTGCACAGACTGTGTCGCATCGCCAGAAAAAGAACACGTTTAAAACTGTCGCCATGCTTCTGGTGTTAAATCAAGAGCTATATTAATTTTTTGGGGCATGTTATGAGAAGGAATGAATTGGAGAACTTGATGACAACTGGCAAGTTCAAAGGGTACAGACTAAAGGGGAAGACTGACAAGTAAATACCTGGATGACTTGGCCACATGGCATGGTTGAGACAGGAACACTTAGCTGATTCACGACTCTGGTGATCGAGTGAAATGGCGAGTCATGACAGTCACACGCTTTCCGGCATGACACACAATGGATGGATGGATATTAAGGTACTATGAACCTCAGACATGCTTTCGGATGGATGGAAACATTAAATTCCAAGAATGAATACTTTTATGACAGCAAGCTTCTGTATACATATTTTATGTCATGATATTCTTAAGTGATCTCTTTGAAGAAAATGCTAATATGTGTTCTTTGTGTAGAGGAATGACACGAAGCAGACTAAAATAAGTTAACATTACACAGTGTGTTATTACGTTTTCTTTTTCCGTTTAGTTATTGTTTGGTTTTATTAGTTCAGAGCCACTTTCAATGGCCACCAATATTGCTATAAGCGTCTGTCTCCTCACGTAGTTCACACAAGGAGTATTTTATCACAGGACACAAACTTGATAGCAGCGGTGACAATCCACAGAGGTTTAGTACTAAACTAATACGTTAGTGAGTGAGTGAGTGAGTGAGTGAGTGAGTGAGATAGTGAGTTAGTGAGTGAGTTATTTAGTTAGTTAGTTAGTTAGTTAGTTTAGTTAGTTAGGTAGGTAGGTAGGTAGGTAGGTAGTCGCGGTTCCAACTTCACGGCAACGGGTCGTTCCCAGTATTTTTCGTTCCTGTGCCAGTGAATATCACACGAAATGCTCCTCACTGCCCTATGTGAAAAATGAATAGACAGGAGTCTCGACAAGCCAACAGCCCGCAAAGGTACACTGTACATAATGTCGCCGTCAGAATGTCAACAAAAAAGTCCTCCACGGAAAATACAGTTCATCGTCGATAGAAGCGGCAGTCACTAGAAAAATCAGCAGCCACACATTACTTATCATCGACTTCATTGCCCCAGGATTTATCCCATATGATTCGGCAAGGCGACACGCTGAAAGGATCACACAAATCACGAACACCGTAGCTCCGGCGACGACCCCCTGGAGTTTCCGAGAAAAAAATGCACTCGTGAACCTGAAACACGTACATGTAGTATAAATATTGTTTCGTGGGTTGCATATCTCATTTTGAAATGTAGCCGTCCATCTGGCCTGTTCTTTTCGTTCTTCAACTAACGATGAGTTTTTACGTGCACAGCATGTTCAGCTGTCATCTTAATGTCTCCCTTATCCATCATGGCGAGAGGTTCGATTTTCTACGCCACGGTCAGAGAGAATGTAAACTATCTTTGTCTAATTTTATTAAAATCCATAGCCCAAGAAAAGATCCGAACTCATTCTGTTCAGAGGCGGTCGTCATTCCTCTAACTACTTCACTTCAAGTTATTTATTGTATTTGATCATAAGTATAGTGTAAATGTTGACTTGGGGACGTAAATTACAAGAATGTCAGAAGTCGGAGTGGGTTCTCCTGATAGCGAGAGACACTGGTAATAGGGAAAGCTAATCAACAAGCGAAGTTCAGTCCAGTGCACTAGAGGCTACTGTAGCAGGCAAGTGTCTGTAATAAGCTTGAGTTAAAAGCCAGCGAGCGAAAAAATTAAAAAAAATAAATTAAAAACGCATGTACTGATGCATTGGCTTTAGGGTTGTTCGAGCGTTGAAAAGGGTTTGGTCCTATCGGAGTGAATTTGGTGTAAAGACTCTCCTCCCGACCCGATACAGAGGTACCATCTCGACGGAACTTAACGATGAGCTCTCATTCCCTTCTCAAAGTTGAGAAACTAACGGGGTGTACAAGATTGATGCCGATCGTAACGTCTCTAGAGAGATATATTAGGATGTAATCCAGGGCGTGATTCAGCACAGGAGATGCGAACTGGTTGAAATAAGGCCTAACTTGCTCATTCAAAATAGTGTTTTCCCATTTAAACACAAAAGCCGCTAACAGTGTGTTACACGATTTATTGCCTGGCATATTTCACTGCATCTCGTCGGGTGCACACTGTAGAGTTATATATCATATGTAGAGTTATATATCATATGTAGAGTTATATATCATATGTAGAGTTATATATCATATGTAGAGTTATATATCATATGGAGAGTTATATATCATATGAAGTGAATAAATGAATAACACTCTAGCTGAAACAATTAAAACACACTGGTCCACTTCAGCGTTTCGTAGACAATGTTCGGCGAATAATAAACGATTGCTTAAATATAGTGAGGCATTAGCTACAAGGCGGTTCCAACCCTGGAAACGACATTGAATATAAATGTTAGTGGCGCATATTAACAATTATTTCTCATCGCGCGCGCACCGAAAAAACTCTTTTGCCCATTCTTCACTGCTCATGCCCAAGGTGTCCGCGATGTCCTATGTCCATCTTCGTGCTGGATAATCACCCGCCTCTTCTTCCCGGAACCACGCCTTCCATCGCCTTACTCTCCAAGCCACTGTGACCTTTAATATGGCCAAAATGAGGTCAGCATGACCGAATGGATACGAGCACTCTTTCTTAAACATCCGGTGTCCTGATGCCGAAGTAGCGTGTTCAACCCCTACACCGGTCAGTTGGAACTAAAATGTTGACATGCTCGTCCTTGACTTGGGGACGTAAATTACAAGTATCTCAGACGTTGGAGTGGTTACACCTGATGGCGAGGGACACTGGTAAAAAGGAAAGCTAATCCACACGCAAAAATCAGTCCAGTACACTAGAAGTAGTAACATGTGTATGGACTACGCTTGAGTTCAAAGTGAGAGAACGCAATAATAATAATAATAATAATAATAATAATAATAATAATAATAATAATAATCTCTCAAGTCGTAGGTCTAATTTTTTTTTTTTTTTAATTTCGCATATCCTTTTACAGGACTTAGCTGTCAACAGCAGCATCTTTCAGCTGTCTGTTGATTTCTTGGCAAGATTACGCTCAGTAGTTTGCCATTACTTTCTGAGCGGCCGGCTCAGTTATCCCGCAAGTCACCAGCGGGGGACGAACCGCTCCCAGTTCTCGCCCGCTACGAGACTGCGTGATAAACGGGATTACGGAGAAAGTGTTGTAACCCGGAGGTCTAATAGTAAATGGAAAACCAGAAGATGATATCGAGAACAGAGGAAACAAGGGAAATAAACTCATTGGACAAATGGCGCCAATACTAAAGAACACATACTTTATTAATAGATACTTAAAAAGCAGGCTATAACATAAGACTGCCAGAGTAACTAACGACGACTGCCTGAAACAGGCTAATGAAACTAGAACATTATATACAACAATAAGACAGAGACAAACATCTTTTCTTCGGTCACGTGATGAGAAGAGAGGCATTGGAGAACATCGTGACAACTGGAAAGATCGAGGGGAAGAGAGGCAGAGGCAGACCAAGAGAAATTATGCTGGATGGATTGAGACGGTAGCATGGAGGAATATCAGCAGCAGAGTTGATCCAGAAAACCAAAGACCGAGATCTGTGGAGAGCCATGAACGCCTACGCCAGCCGGCACGGCACTTGATGATGATGATGATAACATAATTTGTATATCAACTCTATGCTACCAGTGTCATACTTCGACAATGGCAGGAAAAGAGAAAAGAACATTACAGCAAAGGAAATGAGATTCCAGAGGAGATTGCTAAAAGTATCAAGAAGAGTGAACATCAGAAATTATGAAATCAGGACTAAAGTGGGTTTAATTGCAGCGCTATATTTCATTGGAAAACAGCAAGTGAAATGGTTCGGCCACATAACTAGGCTTCCAACGAGAAATATACTACAAGAAGCAATGATGTACAGGACCAAATGGAACCAGAAGAGGCCGACCATGTTAACGATGAACAGAGAGAATAACAGAGTCCAGGGGAATCTCGATATTATATGTAACTCATAAACGGGTACTAGCCCACTGTTCATGCTGCACATCGACACCGCAATATACAAGTGGATCAAGATGAGATGATGATAATGAGATAATAAATGGAAAAGATAACTATGGAGGGCGGTGTGCCGGCGAAGAGAAAAAGGGGACCACGACATAGGCGGATTAAATATGGCACAGATCATTATTTTATACATGACAGCGACAGAAGCACACTGTTACCGGGACTCCGGACACAGTTTTGCAAACAACAAGCTTATTCCCATTATTATTTATGCTCTTCTAGCCAACACACCATTAATATGACGATCCTTCATATATATTCTTATTCTTGGTGTTATCTCTATTAATATCGTATCCTGTATTTATTGTTATTGTTCCTGTTTTCGTGACTGTTTCATTTCATCCTTATCTTAAAGTTTTATGATCCCACTATAAATAATTTCCCCGAGAAATTTGACACGTTTGGTTGTATAGTTGATTTCATGCTAGTGCTCTCCCCTTTACCTAGTTTTGCCCAAGGTAACCTCAGGCGGGTCAATTAAGGACAGTACGGAACGCCCTCTTCACTTAAAAACAAATAAACATCACTTTGTCGAGCCAGAGAGAATCTGGGACACACTGAAAACAGTATATTTCGTTCTTCTAGAAGCTTTTGAGTTTTGGTTTCTTTTCTGCAGTCCTTTTTTTTTCCCTGCAGTTTCAGTTAAATTTCTAGACAGCCTTCGGTAAATCATGATTATTACTAGTACATCTCAAAGCCCTTGCTAATTCAACTATACTATACTGTATGTCCATCATCAACACTTTTCTTCAAGTGCTACTTGTGTGATTCAACTATCCCTCCTTGATGTTTATCCCACTCCACACGTATGTTGTGCGTAGGTTAAACTCAAACACTCCTAACATCATATATATAGTAATATTTAGCCTGTCCCAGACCTGTTTGATGACGCGGAAGTGACGTAATCGCATCAGCTGATTTGTTTACTGTGGCCTATTTCTGGTAGGCGTTGAGTAAACGAAGAGCGTTGTATGATTCGCGGGACAGTTTTGTTAAGGATAGTACTTTCTACGTAGCCCAGTGTTACTTTACTGCACTACATTCATCAACACACCGAATTAACTTGCCGCTTCTGTGCAGCGTTAAACGTGTTTACAAGAACAGATTAAAGTATTCTGGTTGACTGAGAATTGGATAATTGTTCAGACAGCGATAGGTCAAAATCACCCAGTAAACTATCCTATGCAGAACCTTTTTACCCATGGCCCATAACGGTCTTTCGAAATATCTCCCTATCTTAAGCCTCTGTTACAGGCATGCGTAAATTATCTATCACAAATTGAATCCAGCTAAGATTTTCAGTATTACTCTTCCCCGGTACACTTTCCACCATAATTATCTTCGCAAGACTTTCATGTCTGTTTACTTGTTGATTCATTTTCCTCGTTTTTATTTGTCTTAATAATCAGTCTTCTTCAGTATTGAGTACTTGTTGAATAGATCTGTTTGCTCTTTTCTTCCTCCCGTTCAAATAATTTTTAATTACTTCGCTGTAATATTTATATTCAAAGGGGGAGATGTGATTTTTAGCAGATTGTGAAATATCCAAGTTTCCCAGTCACATGTTGCCATAGGAAACATGCATGCTCTTAGTAGTGTGCGTGCGTGTATGTGTGTGTGAGTGTGTGGAGGATGGATGTCAATCTATCTGTTTGTATGTATGTGTTATGTGTGTGTCTGTACGTATGTCTGTCTGTCTGTCTATATATATAATTGTGAGATAACAAGCTAAGGGAGATGAGGTAAAGAAACATTGTCCACACTTTAGGCTTATCATTATGTGGTGATAGACCTATCTTCTTACCCTAAAACGACACTCGACTGCTAATGTGATCAATATCACGCCAGTCGCCTTTATTTCCATGACATTTCCTGGTACTATTTTCGACTGGGAGCCCACGTAGATTCAATAAAATCCATTATTCAGAAGAAAGAGGGTTTGCCTGATGGCGAGGGACATTGGTAATCGGGGAAAGCTAACCCACACGCAAAAATCAGTAGCGCACTAGAAGTAGTCGTATGTGAACGTGTAAGGACTGCACTTGAGTTCAAAAGCGAGCGAAAGCAAAATAAAAATAAAATAAATAAATAAACTCCTGAATGGAATTCGAACACGCAACCATAAGGTAAACAGGTGTGGGAACTATCCATTGCACTACCGTGTCTGCGAATTCTGCAAGGGAAGATCCCAACTACACATCAGGCATCTACAGACTAAACAAAGCAATGGAGCAATAACACAAATAAGGATAAGTAAAACAATGTCCCAGCGAAACATATATGACCACAATATTGTCATTAATAATCAAAGCAAAACGCACTAAAAATACAATGGTAATTCTGAATATGTGGATATATTAGAAGAATATGTCGTATTTCATGGAAACAAAAACAATCAAATACGGAGGTTCTAGAAAAACTGGGAATAAAACGAGAATTGTTGAAAGAAATAAACACAAAAGAGGCAGATTAAATATTTCGGCTACGTTAAAAGACAACAATCTTATAAAAACTATACTGGAGGGTAAGGGTGAAGGCAAGCGAACAATAGGTAGACACCGATACAAGTGGGAAGATAACATCAAGAGATGAACGAACAGCAATCTGACAGAATGTACAATCAGGGTGAGAAACACAACAGTGTTGGAGATCCATTGCAGCGAACCTTCATTGTGGAGACGGCACCTGATTGATTGACTGATTAATTGAAAAATTGTACGTGTCATAAGAA
Organism: Cepaea nemoralis; assembly: GCA_014155875.1. Taxonomy (NCBI): domain Eukaryota; kingdom Metazoa; phylum Mollusca; class Gastropoda; order Stylommatophora; family Helicidae; genus Cepaea; species Cepaea nemoralis. The sequence goes on along the minus strand of JACEFZ010004431.1, from coordinate 24,726 downwards.
ACATCAGACAAAAATGACACAGTTGACAGCTACAGGCAGCTAATTGGCACCCGTACTTATTAACGGCTCATTTTTTATGTCATTATCATCAAGTGCCTTGCTAGCTGGCGAAGGCGTTCATGTCTCTCCACAGATCTCGGTCTTTGGTGTTCTGGGTCAACTCTGCTTATGGTATTCCTCCGTGCCACCGTCTCAATCTATCCAGCATCATTTCTCTTGGTCTGCCTCTGCCTCTATTCCCCTCGATATTTCCAGTCGTGACTATGTTCTCCAATGTCTCTTTTTTCATCACATGATCAATTGGAAAGCTGTTGGTCTCATTCTCATTGTTGAATACAATGTTCTAGTTTCATTAGCCTCTTCCAGGATAATTTATTTGTAGATGGAAAACAAATGTGTTATGATACATGTAGAGTTCGCAGATAAAAGCTGGCTTCAGCTAACTAGATCCGATGTAAGATTAATTAATTAATTGGATTTGATGGCGACGTGAACAGCATGGAGTTATGCTGGGTAGAGTGTAGTTGCAAGATAAGGCAGGTGGGGGGCCTGGGCTCTCTGGGGTCATGTCAACAGTGTGGAAGAACAGATGCATCGATGTGGTCCAGAGAGAATAGTGTGAACTCAGCACTAAAGGCAATGTCCAGACAGACACATCATCAGACAGCAACTAATACCATTATGTTTTCGTTTTGTTTATATTTCGCTCTCTTTGAACTCAAGCGTAGTCAACCTGGACTAACATTTGCAAGTGGGCTAGCTTTCCCTGTTACTAGTGTCCCATCAGGTGAACCAACTCCGACTTCTGAGGTACTTGTAATTTACGTCGCAAAGTCAAGGACGAGAAGTTAACATGTTAGCTCAACTGGCCGATGTAGGGGTTGAACCCCTACCTCGGTATCTACACACTGGAAGTTTAAGAGCGAGCGCTCTTATCAATTCGCCACTGCTGACCTCATTCAACATTATTAAGGATGTCTGGTTATAAACAATACTCAATTTATGATGAGTGTGACCTCAATATTAGTATTGGGACTCTTTGCTGGCTGTTGGAGATAAGGAAGGAACGTGTATGGGGTTGTCCTGAGTGCTGTGATGCCGGTTGTTGACTTAACTTAACTCAGCATGAGATGGGTTCAACTTAATTCACGAACTTAAAGATTAATAAAGAATCGTGATTATAGCACTCATGGCAACTTAAAATTTCTTCAGAAAATGTTACAAAGTACATGCTCATCGTTTCAGTCATGAACTGGTTGTAAATACGTCGACTTTACCCCCATATACTTGCAACTCTTATTTCCGTAAGCAGATGCACAAAAAGAAACACCACGAGGTCCCAGTTATATAACAAGTCGACAGGCTGACAGTTGAACGGGACCGAAACAATTTGTTTCTTCATATCGCATCACAATTCCTTACACTACATCGACACCGCAGATGGGATGAGATACTAGTGATTAAGACTTCCCATGCTGGAACCACGTTTACATTCAGTCTCAGTCATCTCTAAATATACTGTTTTATCTGCTATTGTCGGCGTCTGTGGCTTGGGGTGTAGTGGATGCAATGCCACAGTTTCCCAACACACCGAGTCGAAGGTTCGAGATCAGCCACCGGCGATTCGGGAGCCGATCGCTTTGCGTTGATCTCGATGATATGAAAAACTTAAGACCTAATGAAGCTAGAGACAAAAATGGTATTCTCTTCCTTGACAAACTTGACCTTAAAAGTTTCAACAAATGGAAAAATTCAATGCACACCGGCCCCACTGCAAAATTCCGGGACAAGTGGAAATAGATGGACTTGCAAAATTGGACGGATCTCTTAAGCAAAATTATTTTCGACACAACTTACAACATGGGAAAACTTCTTAAAAGCCTCTGCTAGAGGGTGGGGGAATGAAATATCACGTCTATCATCAGCTTTCAAGTATAGATCAGGCCGGCGTCGTTCGATAGCGAATATGTAAAATGTTGCATGCCATTTGTAGGAGAATTGGGTCAAATTTTCAGAAGAAGGCAGTCTGTTCACGTTCTCTGGGCGTGTAATGAGAAGGAAAAGGCTGGTATACGTCGGTACGACGGGGAAGTTGGACGGAACGAGAAGCAGGAAAGGACTACGAGAGAAGATGCTGGGCAGTCTGACATGGCTCGTGGCTCGGAGAAACAACTATCAGAAATGCTTGGCAGTCCAAAAGACAGAAGACTGTGGACAGACATGGTCACCAACGCCATACGGCATTAACTATAACAACAACAACAACAACAACAACAACAACAATAAATAATAATAATAATAATAATAATAAACTCTTAATGGTTGTTTGTCATCTCTGTTGGCAAGAATATATTGTACTGGGTAGTGTTATACTTCTTCCAATAGCTGTTAACAAAGTATCCCAACATTTATATTCATTGGTTTATTTCAGACTAGTTGTGTTTTAACTGTTTCGGCTAAAGTATTATTCATTTATTTATTTTATATTTTATAACAATAATACGCACCTGACGAGATGCAACTAAAAATGCCAGGCAATAAATAGTGCAGCATATTGTTTGTGACTTCGATGTTTAAATTCACTAAGGGCATAACGTGATTTGTAGCTCCATTCACTCTGATGTTGCATTTGGGAAGGGGTATTTTCTTATGTTTTTCATATGTACCGCACGAGGCGGATTATTCTAAAATCTTATCACTCAGTTGTTCTTGATGTGTCTAGACAATGTTAAGAACGTTGATGTGTTCATGTCTTGTGGTGCGAAGCTTGTCTCCTTTCATCACCAACTGCTTGTGATTACGGGGCAGAGTCTAGAGCGAGCCGCGGCAGCGTAGTGGCCAGGTGCTCGCATGCCGGCCCTGTGGTTATACGTTCGAGTCTGCATCGGGCCTTTTGCAAGATGGAAAACATACTGATCGATAACAAGGATGTGAATGGGTGTGAAGTGTGGACAATGAGCAGGCAGGTTGAAAAACATCTGATGGGTGTGGAAATGTGGTTTCTGAGGAAAATGCAAAGAATACCATGGACAGACAGAAAAACCAATTACAAAGACCTACAAGAAACAAATGAAAACCGTAAACTGATTAGAGAAATTAGACGTAGAGAGTCACACTTTTTAGACACGTTATGAGAATACGCACATTGGAGAACTTGGTGACAGCTTATAAGATTGAGGGGAAGAAAACAAGGGGGAGGCAGAGAAGTAAATACCTGGATGGCTTGAGCAAGGATATGGTCGAGACAAGAACACTTTAAAAAGTCGCTTAAAGTCGACAGGGTCGACTTCATTGCACCGGGTTTTTTAAAATTCTATATCGCTCAGTCTCTTTCCGCAGCGCTGAAAGCGTCGCACAAAGCACGAACTGCGTAGCTCCAGCGACGACCCTCAGGAATCTCCGAAATAATTAACTCGTGAACCGAAGGACGCGGCCCGGAATCGAACCCACAAGTTTCGGAGCCCGAGTCAGATGGCTTGACTACTTCGCCATGGAGACTTCCATAAGAACACTGAGCTGATCCACGACTCTGGTAATCCGTGAGATGGCGAAACATGACAGCCTACGCTTATCGGTATGGTACATGATGATTATGACCATATGTCCATTGCGGCAATCTTTACTGATTTTTTTTTAACAGTGCCTAAGCAGTTTTTGTTTGTTAGCGGCAAACATCTAATGTAAGCTTTCCATTGTATTAAACAGTATATCTGTAACATTGTATGCTTTCACTGAAACTTAGTAATTTTAAAATTGTTATTCAACTTCTTTCATTATCATCTAAATTGAATAATAAATAAAGAAAGAATACGACAAACCTTACGGAAATATAAGCCGTCGTGTAGAAAAAGATAAACCGTAAAATTAACGAAAATAAGATTATGTGAATATGTGTTGATGTAGATTGATTGATTGATTGATTGATTTATTTAGGAACCGACATCACAGCATTCGGGGCATTCCCATAAGCGCTCCGTCCCCATCCTAAGCAGCCACCGAAGAGTTCCAACACAAACAGTACCAGTAGCAATATGATTATATGTCCGTCTCGCCTTTCCTCTGAGCGTCGAGCGTCGGCCAGATCCCCTCGTCACTCCTCGCTGTCTCATTCTTGCCAGACCATGGTAATCCATTTGCGCCTCCGAGGTGTACACGTGCTCCCACAAGACAGCAACCACGTCTGCCTTGTCATGTATCAATACTCCACCAAGTTCTGCAAAACCAGCCAATCTGTCCGCCTGTTCATTTTCCAGCACACCGGCATGCCCCGGAGAAAAGATCCAGGCGATGCTTGTCACCAGTGACCTCCGAAGCGAAGCAAGCAACTCCTCATGAAGCCTGCCCGTTCTCACCCTCGTCAGCACGCTTTCTGAGTCAGTTACAATCACGATGTGTGTGTGTGTGTGTGTGTGTGTGTGTGTGTGTGTGTGTGTGTGTTTCGTATTCTCCATCCAGCGGAGAGCCGCAGTGACTGCCTCCACTTCCATTCTTAAGCTGGATGTTGTGGTATCATATACCAGGCTCTCCTGCACCAAACTTCGACCATTAGTTTTGGCTATGAACCCCCAGCCACTTCTCTCACCTCTTGACACCGAACCATCTGTGTAGATAATCACATCACCCGGGCGAGCATTATCCTGAATTAGTTGCTGGATTTCTACTTCCATGGCCCCTGCTGACCATTCCCTGCACTCCTGGCTCAATGTGATTATAACTCTGCACAAGTCTGACTGCTCCGCTGGCACTCTGACCCACTCTTCACTTCGCCTAATGTTCTCCAAGATGCACATCTGTCTGATCGTATCCTCCGCCTGAGCCATCCATGATTTCCCTCTTATCAGTCGCCGACCCTTAACTGCGTCCAGCGCCTCATGCAACGAGTGATCTATGTAGAGAAAACAAGGACAACGGAAACAAATAAACTCGTTGATGGTGTGATTAGGTATTGGGATTGCCGTAGTGCAAAGAGCGATGACCAATTTTGGAGAAACTGGTTTACGATTTTGATGTCCTGATGTTACAAGAACTGAAGACAAACTCTTTTAAGTGCCCTAGCTATACATGTTACATAAACCTAAACGGGCAGGGAAGACATGGGCAGGCTCTCGTGGTCAAGAATGGCTTACAGCATTCGACACTGCATATGAGTGGTGGGGTCAGGAAAGTAAAAAAGTGCGGCGGATGCGGATTAAAATCGGAAGATAACAGCTTGAACCTAATAAATATATATATATATATATATATATATATATATATATATATATATATATATATATATATATATATATATGTAAGTGGGGGAATCTTGCGTAAGCAGAGAGAGAGAGAGAGAGAGAGAGAGAGAGAGAGAGAGAGAGAGAGAGAGAGAGAGAGAGAGAGAGAGAGAGAGAGTTGTGACTGGTTGAAAGGTTCCCCTGGTACCAGGTATCGGATATGTGGTGACTTTAAATGCACGCTCTAAAGAGTGAGACAGGTCGAGAGAGAACAGGCAGGGTACTGCTCTCGCTGAGGCCTTGCTTGAGTCGGATGTGGTCTGTCTAAATGACGGGACACCAACAAGGCTGGGAAGGACACCTGGGCTAATGCGGCAAGTATTGCATTTGATGTCTACGAGGGCTTCCAGGATAAACAAGAGACAGTGGCGGTAGCTCTTGACTTGGAGGATGCGTATAACAGAGTTAAGCATGATCGGTTGATATAAAGCTGTATTGGACATGGAGGTCTGCCCTTGCCTTGTCAGATGTGTTGTGGTAGTTCTTTATGAGCATAAGGTTGTTCTGAAGTTCCTGGACTTCTTACCCCTGAACGATTACACCTGGGTTGCCACAGGGATCTGTCATGTTCTTAGTGCTCTTTAATGTCTACACCAGCAATTTCGCAGCTATCGAGACATCGGTTGTTGGTAGAAACTTGATATTTGCAGATGATGTCTGGTGTACAGACAGGGCAGAGACAGGGAAAGTTTGGCTGCAGACTTACAGATGGTAGGAAACAGGGTGGCGGCGCGGTAAAAGGATATAGGGGCCGTTATAAACTCAGACAAGGCATCGGTTGTGCGGTACTCCCGGGATAACCGGATTGTGAAGGCAGATGTCCCATGTATTATATTGAATAGATGACCTCTAAGCCAACAAAGTAAATTGAAGTACTTGGTATCACCTTCGACAGGTGTATGTCTTTTAAAGATCATATGGAGGTTTTGGTAGTGAAGGCTGGTAGGGTACTTAATGCATTGAGGGTGGTGGCAACAACCGGAGTAGAGCAGAGGATGATTTACAGGCTTTTTCAGCAGTTAATCATTTATGTCATTGAGTATGGTTTGGGGCTCCTGACAGTATCAAAGAGTCAGCTTGAAAGGTTGGAGCCCATACAAAATGTGGCCACGCGGGTGATCCTGGGGTGCACAAAAAACACGCCTAGTATATGCATGAGGCATATCCTGGCGCCACCAACAATGCCGGGGAATAAACAGGCTGATAGGCTGGCAGGGAATGCACCTACTTACGGACACGGGAGAGGTGGTCGTGCGCTTGTGAGACCAGGTGTAGACAGTGGAGGAACAGATTCAGAACCCGTATGTGGAAAGGATGAGGTTGCGGAGGATTTGTAGGGGTTCTGGTAGAATCTCAAAGCTGACAGGGAAGACCAGGAGAACTTTCAATCAGATAATAGAGGTGGGAACAATTAGTAGTGTGACTCTTCGCTGGATGTTGAACGAGGGGACGGAACGCTTATGGGAATGTCCTGAGTACAGTGTGTCAGTTTTAGCTCAACTGAACTCAATCCAACACTGGTGTAATTATCAATGAGGTAGATTATTTCAGGTACCTGGTGCTATTGTTAATAACAGAAACAGCGAAAAGGGGATTTTCTATCGCCAATATAGACTGGAACTAGTTTACTATGCCCTAACATTTATTTGAAAGTCATGAACCTCCTTCAGAAATGTCAACAATCAGACATACATGCGTGCACGTACGCATACACACACAGATACATACGCACACCAGTTATAATATATTATGAATCTTGGATAATTAGTAGCTTTAGAGATGTGGTTTTATTGAAGAATGGTGAAAATTTCATGGACAGTCAAAATGACTATTCCAAACGTTTTGAGGGAGGCTAATGCACAAATATCGGAAAGATACAGTCAGGAATTTTTGGCCACATTATGTCAAGTCAAAAACTAGAATATATTGTGATAATTAAAAAGATTTGTTTTTTTTTTTTTAAAGAGGGAAGATACAGAGAGAAAATTCTTGTGTCATGGCACGAGAGGCTGCCAACACACGAACTGATGATACATGTCGTTGGAGATCACAAGGTGTTGAGAATCATGGTCGTCCACACCAGTTGGCAAGGCAATTTATGGTATATTAGCGACGTTTTGAGATATTTCCATCATCATCATCAAGAGCCCTGTCAGCTGGCGTAGACGTTCATGTCTCCCCACATATCTCGGTCTTTGGTGCTCTGGATCAACTCTGCTGCCGATATTCCTCTATGTCACCGTCTCAATCCATCCAGTATCATTTCTCTTTGTCCGTCACTGCCTCTCTTCCCTTCGATTTTTCCAGTCGTTCGTCACGATGTTCTTCAATGCCTCTTTTCTCATCAAACGACCAAAGAAAGCTGTTTGTCTCTTTCTTATTGTTGTATATAATGTTCTAGTTTCATTAGCTTCTTTCAGGCAATCGTCATTTGTACTCTGTATTCCAAGGAATTCGCAACAATCGTCTAGAAACCATATCTCTGTTGCTTCCAAGTTCTTGCTAATTTGTTCATTTACATTACAAGATTTATTGCCATACAGCAAAATAGGTTCTATATAGTACTTCACCATTCTTTTTCTTACATTCAATGATAGTGACTTATTGCATAAGATACTGTCGTATTCAAGCTGTAGTAAATTTTATATGCGAGTTGTTCGTTCCGAGTGTGTAGGCTATCATATTCTTTACATATGAAATGGAACAGCAACAAAGCCCTTGTTGTAAACACTTACGATAGTTACTCTTTAATTTAATGCGATGCACTGGCGTTCAGATCCTTGAACCATGAGACGGGTCAACATCTGTTAGAGTGAAGTTGGCGTAGATTATCCTCCTGACCAGGTACCGAAGTAGCATATCCACGTAGACTGTAGCAGCTCTCTCTCTCTATCTCTCTCTCTCTCTCTCTTCTCTCTCTCTCTCTCTCTCTCTGTGTGTGTGTGTGTGGGGGGGGGGGGGGATATCAGGCATTGGTGGTACCTTTGGTAAGGATGGCTGTCATGCCCTTTACAGGGCCCATTTCCCACCGGTCCCAGCCTGATATCCAGCTCACGCCTATGGCTCCTAGTAGCTGTCAGAATGCGACAGCGCCCCCCCCCCCCCGGGCAACAGCTGTGACAGGCTGGCTAAACCAGGCATGGGTAACCGATTTGGTGTCAAACCCACCTACCCAGCATGTGAAGATAGGATGCGGCAGACTGCGAGGAAGAAATCATTGATGATTCAACGGGCAAGACGGCGTTTACCTGTAAAGCGTTGTTGAACGTAATGAGCACGGCAGGCACGTAGAGCGCCCTGGTCATCCACTGCACCTGTGTCCGTCTCCAGTCGGCTTGACTTGTCTTGTCACTGGACTCAGATGGATTCAGGCGAGAGAGTGTGATCGACGAATTGCGCAACTCTTCCTCCCTTTAATACAATTCATCGCGCAAGTCATTCTTCATCCAACCAGTGTTAAATAAACGTTAGTTTCATGAGTAGCAGAGCTCCCCCTCCCTTCTCTCTCTCTCTCTCTCTCTCTCTCTCTCTCTCTCTCTCAAAGTTAGCTGCATGTCCTTTACAAGACGTCGCAACCAACCTCATCATGTATTGCTTGTTTGTGATTGTCCAGACACTTTCATATTTAGTAGTTGGCCTTTGCGTTCCAAGAGGCCGACGCTCAATTCATTGTGAAAATCAACGCACAGCGATATGCCCCAAATCGCCTGTATTTGACTTCGAGCACGGTATGTCGGCATTGTGAAACTGAGCACGTATGGGAATGTCCTGAGTGCAGTGATGTCGGTTCTTGACTCAACTGTGAAACTGCGTTCACTACCCCTCAGCCCCCCCCCCCCCCCCAATACACACACACACAGATAAGTACAGCATTTGAAAATCTTTTATTTGTTATTATCACTATCTGTAACGAACCAGACATGTCATATAAATTGTCTATTGTGAAAAGCCCTAATATAATTTATAAACTGCTGACTTGAGTCAGTTGTAAATTCGCTCCGCCTAGAAACGAGATCTCTGGACCTGCGCAGTCGACTTTTCATCACTTCCTACACTTCCGGGTATATTTCTACGCCAAAAACAAATAGTTCAATAAACATATTTAATATTACACAATTCCACCAATGTAAGAAAACATTTACACCATAATAATCAAGCAAAACTATAAATCTGTTTATAATTCTGATATGGTCAGATATTTTTATAATTTAAACCGAATAGCGCATTGATAGAGTCCGGCTTGTGTGTGAGTTATGAGGCGTTTGATATTGATGGACAAAAGGCTGGAAAAACAAGAAATCTGTCTATGAAAACTCCAGATCCTAACGTTCGACTGGGCCAAATAAAGTCAACATGTAATATTTTCAGTGGCAGGTATATACTTCGTTCATCAAGTCGATGTTTGATGGATGGGTCAGGCCATCAGATATCTTTGAAGAGAATATTTAGTTACGGCTGTGTCATCAACCTCATGATTTGACGCTGGAAACCATTCGTTCTTCCTTTCTGCTACTGTCCAGACTTCATCGGTCTTGGACATATCTTTGGAGTTTAAAGGGGCTTTCGGCGACGTGGCCCACGTTTATAAGTAAGAGTTATGATCTAACCACTTACACAAGGATTACGTTCATTTTAACGTTTCTTAAATGACTACACCTAAAAAGGAACACGACAAACAAGAAGAAGCAACTCGAAGAAAGCCAGGCAGTGCCAGGAGCATGCATAGCGCCCAGCGCCAGAGTTCCACGGGGAATACGGGGGTATTAATGGTGGGACCAAACTTCAGGGTGGGCAAAAAGATAGGCTGTGGCAATTTCGGAGAACTACGAGTAGGTGAGTATCCTTTCTGTCTTGAAAAGTAACAAATGTAAATCTCTGGCACTGAGTGACTTTATGTCTTATTATGTCATGACACTGTCACTGTCAACTGTCATTGACAGCAGTCTCAGTGAGACTACCAAAAATGAGTGTGAAAAATACATAACTATTATTACCATTTACCTGACTTCTAAAATTTTAAATTATTATTGTATTTTTATATTTACTTGTTTGAATTGCTAATTTTTTTGCAAAATTGTTTATTTAACTAATGAAAGTTGAATGTGATATAAAAAAGGTATGCATTCAGTGATAAGTAGTAACCATGGAGAACAATCAGATCATCATACATGTGATTGTGATGAATGTTCATTCTTTAAGCAGTACAATTGTGGTATTAAATGTAGTATACTTTCGGTGGATATATCTGATATATCTACGCAGAATACCGATATAATATCATATGACTTGGAGCAAGTAACCACAAATATAATGTTGAGTGAATGGCACTAATAATAGTATTAGTAATAGCCATCATTGAAGCACTTACTTAAGGTGTCTACAGAGAAATTCTGTAAAGTTTCATGCTACTTCAGGAGAAATATTACAAGAACGTGACTAATATTAGTAAATTATGAGCTCAGTGCTTTGGGTGGTTATTCTTCTTCTCACCAAGATTGATTAAATATACAGATATGTTGAATATTTTGAGGAATTTGTGAATAGACAACCCCAAAAAGCCTCCAGATATCCAGCCTTCAGAAATGGAGTGAAGAAATTAGGACTATCAAACTTCTGAAGGTTGGGAAAGCTGCTGGTCCAGATACTTTCCCAGCAGAAGCTATCATTGCCAGAATAACACCTCAACTGAACTGCTTAAGAAATTATTTAATAGTCTGGGAGACTGAAGAAATACCAGCAGACAAGAGAAGGATATCTGGTGAAACTGGCAAAGAATGGGGATCTGTAGGAATGTGAACATTAGGAGGGGACACCTTCTTATCAGTTCTTGGGAAAATATTAAGCAGGGTAATTCTGGTGAGATTAAGAGATGGGATTGACTAACAACTAAAACGAACGAACAAACTTTATTTTTAAAGGGTTAAGAATTGGGCACGCAGGCCCGTCTAACATTCTGCCCTTCTATCACTCTCTTTCATACATTATTTCATTGACACATCATTCAAGGCTATCAGAGAACAGCAAAAATATAAAAGATATGCATTATAAAGGCATGGGCAAAATGCGAACATCAATACTATACGACTTAGTAATATTAGCTAATGGTGTGACACTTGTTATTAGCCATGTGGAATATACTGGCCTACCAAAATGGGACTGGCTGTTATACTAGGGTTTTGTTATTATTATTATTTGTATTATTAAGGGGAAAGATAATCCTAACTAATAATCCGAACTAAGGGATGAATAGGGTAGTATTCCAACCAGATAGATCCTGTATTCACTGGAATTACTGTATGCATAAAATTAGAGCAAAACGTTGAACATGGAATTTGCCACTTTATATTGGATATATGGACTATGAAAATGCCTTTGGCAGCATTGACAAGGAGTCTTTTGGAAGTTGTTGAGGCTCGTTGGTATCCCACAGAAAATCATTAGCTTTATAAAGGCAGCATATAAAGACATGAAATGCATAGTTCTTCATGATGGAAAACTAATGAAATACAGTTCTTTGTGAAGGGAAAATTAACAGATACATTTTAAAATAAGAACATGAGTGAGATAGGGATGTATTTTGTCAATTTTATTATTCTTACTAACTGCACATTGGATTATGATGACAAGAGAACAACTGACAGATATGGAATTCAGTGGAATCTTACAGTTGGGCTTGATGACCTGGGCTTTGTTGTTGACATTATCCTCATTGTTAAACACACACAATTAGATGCAAGATAAACTAAACACACTTGTTGGGGGAGGTCATAATACCTAGGTCTAAAAATCCATGGTTAATATACATAAAGCTAATGAGAACATACCAAGCAAATGATAACATGATCTCCCTTGCAGACAAAGATTGGGGAATCAAGGTAGAGATGTTACAAAAAAAGAATTTAAAAGACAAGAGGAGTCTGACATAGCATTAGGGAATTTATGGGAGTCAAATTAGATTAAGCTTAGCACCAAACTGAGAATGTTCAACTATGATGTTAAATAAGTACTGTTGAGTTGAGTTAAGTTAAGCTGAGATCAACATCACTGCACCAGGACATTCCCATATGCACTCCGTCTCCTCGTTCAACAGCCAGCGAAGAGCCACACTACTAATCTTTCCCACCGCTAACTGATTGAAAGTTCTCCTGGTCTTCTCTCTCAGTTTGAGATGCTACCGAACCCCTGCCAATCCCCCGCAATCTCATCCTTTCCACTGTCGGATTCTCAATCTGTTCCTCCACCTAATCCCACAGGTGCCCTGACCACCTCTCCCTTGTCCATAGGTAATCGACCACCAAGAGGTGCTTTCCCTGCCAGCCTATCAGAATGTTCATTCCCCCGCACTCCTGCATGACCAGAGCAAAAAATCCATACAATTCTTACAATCTGAGACCTCTAAAGCGAGGTGAGCCATTCCACACGAAACATTCCTTTCTCCTACTTTACTAAGCATACTCCTTGAGTCCGTAATGAAGGCAGTGTGTGTTGCAGTGGTCTCCTCTAACCAACAGAATGCCGCTGTGACTGCTTCCACCTCCATTTTCATGCTGGAGGTCATAGCCTCATATGCCATACTCTCCTTTTTCAAGAATAATAAGTACTGTATAGATGGTAAACATAGAGAACAACTAAAGCAGTTACTAATAAATACACATTCATTAATTGGTGACTGCAAAGAACAGAAGGAATAAAATGGTATTACATAATCACCAGTGTAGAGTTCATGGGAGTGGGGGGGGGGGGGGAGAATTAAAATAAATAAAAGTGTATTGAGAGGTGAGGGGAAAGATGCACACACTGGTTTAATAGAGTAACTATAGTCCCTTGTTTAAAACCCACAGGGCCAATGAAATAGAGGGAAGCTTAGAAATAAATTGAGAAGAAAATTCAAGCCAGGTGAATATCAGGAGGACATCAGCTTGAACGAAATAGGAAAGGATAGGATGGTTTGTCGCTGTTTTGGTTAAGAATATGCTCCATTGTAAAGGTCTGAAGAAGAAAAAGAAGTTATACACTGTAGACAGCAGATAATCTGGTAGTTTTTAGAAAAATATAAAATTGTATGTGAGAGAAATCAGTAATAATGTATCATTAAATATAGTTCATGTGTGGGTGAAACAAGGCACAAGGTTGCATTTAGAGAAAAAAATTTTTATCTGGGTGAAACAAGAGAGAAGGTATCATTTAGAGAAAAGTAGTTAATATGTGGTTGAAACGGGACACATTGTAGCTTTTTAAAAAAATTTGTTTTATTGGGGGGAAAATCATTTTAAAAAAAAGTATTCTTTTGTGGGTGGAACAAAACAAGGTTTCATTTAGAGAAAATATTCTTTGGGGGAACAACACAGGTTTTCATTTAGAGAAAAGTATTCATAGGGGGTGAAAAAACACACAGGTTATCATGTAAGAAAAGTAGTTCATATGTGGGTGCCACAACACACAGGTTATCATTTAGAGAAAAGTAGTTCACATGTGAGTGCAACAACACACAGGTTATCATTTAGAGAAAAGTAGTTCATGTGTGGGTGCACAAAACTTTTTCTTTAAAAACGTAGTTCTGGTGTTTAAAGGGGCCAAGGCTTGTTCATTGTTGATTGAAGGGGCAATGAGACAAGCTGAAAAAAATCTGATAGCTGTGGGAAATGTTTTCTGAGGAAAATGCAAAACATACCCTTAAAAAGACAGAAAAAAAAGTGACCCAAAAGGGCTACAGAATCAAAAAGGAAAATCGAAAATGATTTGAGAAAACAGACCTAACAGTCAAATATTTTGGGATATTATGAAAGAAATGAATTGAAGACTTTGGGGACAAATGGGAAGATTGAAGGGGAAAAGACCAAAGGGAAGACTAGAAGTTATACCTGGATGGCTTTTGGGCCCCTGGCATGAGAAAGGGAAAACTAGGATCCACGACGGGTTATCGTGAAAGGTGAATCATTACCGCCCCGCTTACCATCATGGCACTGCTGGATAATGGATTCATGTGTGGGTGAAAAAACACACAGGGGTTTTCATTTAAGAAAAGGGGTCATATGGGGTTTAAAACAAACAGGTTATCATTTAAGAAAAAAATTCACATTTGGGGTTATGGGGAAAATGCCCAAAATAGGTTTAGAAAAATGTATTTTTTTGTGTAAAGATACCAAACTATAGGGAGATTATTTGGTGAAAAGTTCTTGAGCTGATTCTCAATGATACAGGAAACAAGTTCATGTCCATATTTACATCCACTTTAAAGACAAGACCACCAGCCAGAAAACTTCACTGTCACCTTGTTGTAAAACAAAAATTACTACTGACCATAATAGATGTTAACCATGTCTGCATGATTAATCCTCCATTGGGATGAATGCAATGCTATTTAGGCCTTTCAGGCGTTCGTGTAATTGTTGGTAGGTTGTTCTGATAATATCATGAGCAAAGTCAGATCGAAGTTCAGCGCCTGCACTCCAACTCTCATTGCATTCAGGCCTACAAAATGTGGTGTTTCTAACATTTCACGGACCCATAGTCTTCTTCTTCTGCATTCATCCTGAGTTTTTTTTTTTCGGATGTGATTGCGTTGTGCCTGTTTACAGCATAGCTGCGCTCTTGCGCCGTTAGGCCGACACATCATACTTCTGCGGGCATTTGTTGACCAGGTTAACCTTCCCGGGGACCCATAGTTCCTGCTTTGGAACTTTTTGTTTGTTCATTGAATCCATAGTGGGACTCATGTCATTGTTTACTGGAATTAGTAAAATAAAATATATACAGATCTTTAAGAAAGGTACAATGCAGTTTCTGTTCTTGTAGTTGATAAATTTAAAATGCAGGTGAATCATCATATCAGATAGAAGATTCATGTCTGAGATGAACAGGAGAAAAGACCAAGTAAAAGCTTTATTTCAAAAGATGAAAAGTATCTGAAATAATAAGTCATTCTCATGAAATGTCAAAAAGTGATCACTGAAATATTAATAGAACCCTTTGCTGTATGGATGAATTAGGAATGTGAAAGAAAATTAGGAAACATAAAAGCAAAAGAGATGTGGTTCCTGAGATTATTACTGCAAAGACTTCCAGAATAACTGTCAGTGATTGCCTAGAAGAGCCTACTGACAGTAAAACATGATATAAAACCATAAGAAAAAGGCAAAGCATATTCTATGGTCATGTAATAAAGAGGGCACTGGAAAATAGAAAAGAAGATTTAATTTTACAAGAGCAGACCACAAGAAAAAGGGGTTTTGGGGGGATTCGGATGGTGACATGAGGAAAAAACTCACTGGAAAAGGCCGAACACCAAGGATTGAGAAGTGGTCAACGCATTGGACCCGGTGGGGAAGGTGGGGAAACAGATGAGAAACCCCTAGTGGAAAAAATAATATTACAGGGGATCGGCAGGGTTTCTGGTATATTCTCAACACTAAGAGGGAAGACCACAACTTTCATGATTAGTTGTATGACTCTTCGTTGGCCGTTGAACGAAGGGATGGAGCGCATATGGGAATGTCCTGAGTGCAGTGATGTCGGTTCTTAGCTCATCTCAACTCAAGGATTGAGATCTGTGGAGATACATGATTGCTTACACCAATTGGCAGCTTAGCTAATCCAATAGGATTGAGATCTGTGGAGATACATCATGATTACTTACACCAGTTGACAGCTTAGCTCATCCAAATCAAGGATTGAGATCTGGGGAGATAACATGATTGTTTACACCATTTGACACAAAGCTTAGCTCATCTCAACTCAAGGATTGAGATCTGTGGAGATACATGATCTGTGGAGATACATGATTGCTTACACCAGTTGACAGCTTAGCTCATCTCAACTCAAGGATTGAGATCTGTGGAGATACATGATTGCTTTACACCAGTTGACACAGATTTAGATCATCTCAACTCAAGGATTGAGATCTGTGAGATACATGATTACTTACATCAGTTGCACCTTAGCCTTCCTTAGCTCATCTCTCAAATCAAGGGATAGATCTATTGAATCTGTGGAGAGCAGAGGAGAAGGGAAGATGGGACGAAGAGATTACATTGAATTTGCTTACACCAGTGACAGCTTAGGATCATCTCAACTCAAGGATTGAGATCTGTGGAGAGATACATGATTACTTACACCAGTTGACAGCTTAGCTATCTCAACTCAAGCAGGATTGAGATCTGTGGAGATACATGATTGCTTACACCAGTTGACAGCTTAGCTCATCTCAACTCAAGGATTGAGATCTGTGGAGATACATGATTGCTTACACCAGTTGACAGCTGTCATCTCAACTCAAGGATTGAGATCTGTGGAGATACATGATTGCTTACACCAGTTGACAGCTTAGCTCATCTAACTCAAGATTGAGATCTGTGGGATACATGATTGCTTACACCAGTTGGGACAGCTTAGCTCATCTCAACTCAAGAGTTGAGATCTGTGGAGATACATGATTGCTTACACCAGTTGACAGCTTAGCTCAACTCAAGGATTGAGATCTGGGAGATACATGATTGCTTACACCAGTTGAACAGCTTAGCTCATCTCAACTCAAGAGGATTGAGATCTGTGGAGATACATGATTGCTTACACAGTTGACAGCTTAGCTCTCTCAACTCAAGGAGTTGAGATCTGTGGAGATACATGATTGCTTACACCAGTTGACAGCTTAGCTCACTAACTCAAGGATTGAGATCTGTGGAGATACATGATTGCTTACACCAGTTGACAGCTTAGCTCATCTCAACTCAAGGATTGAGATCTGTGGAGATACATGATTGCTTACACCAGTTGACAGCTTAGCTCATCTCAACTCAAGGATTGAGATCTGTGGAGATACATGATTGCTTACACCAGTTGACAGCTTAGCTCATCTCAACTCAAGGATTGAGATCTGTGGAGATACATGATTGCTTACACCAGTTGACAGCTTAGCTCATCTCAACTCAAGGATTGAGATCTGTGGAGATACATGATTGCTTACACCAGTTGACAGCTTAGCTCAACTCAAGAGTTGAGATCTGTGGAGATACATGATTGCTTACACCAGTTGACAGCTTAGCTCAACTCAAGAGTTGAGATCTGTGGAGATACATGATTGCTTACACCAGTTGACAGCTTAGCTCATCTCAACTCAAGAGTTGAGATCTGTGGAGATACATGATTGCTTACATCAGTTGACAGCTTAGCTCATCTCAACTCAAGGTTTGAGATCTGTGGAGATACATGATTGCTTACATCAGTTGACAGCTTAGCTCATCTCAACTCAAGGATTGAGATCTGTGGAGATACATGATTGCTTACACCAGTTGACAGCTTAGCTCATCTCAACTCAAGGATTGAGATCTGTGGAGATACATGATTGCTTACACCAGTTGACAGCTTAGCTCTCAACTCAAGGGTTGAGATCTGTGGAGATCCATGATTGCTTACACCAGTTGACAGCTTAGCTCATCTCAACTCAAGGATTGAGATCTGTGGAGATACATGATTGCTTACATCCAGTTGGCAGCTTAGCTCAACTCAAGGGTTGAGATCTGTGGAGATACATGATTGCTTACATCAGTTGACAGCTTAGCTCATCTCAACTCAAGGGATTGAGATCTGTGGAGATACATGATTGCTTACACCAGTTGACAGCTTAGCTCAACTCAAGGGTTGAGATCTGTGGAGATACATGATTGCTTACATCAGTTGACAGCTTAGCTCATCTCAACTCAAGGATTGAGATCTGTGGAGATACATGATTGCTTACACCAGTTGGCAGCTTAGCTCATCTCAACTCAAGGGTTGAGATCTGTGGAGATACATGATTGCTTACATCAGTTGACAGCTTAGTCATCTCAACTCAAGGATTGAGATCTGTGGAGATACATGATTGCTTACACCAGTTGGCAGCTAGCTCATCAACTCAAGGGTTGAGATCTGTGGAGATACATGATTGCTTACATCCAGTTGACAGCTTAGCTCATCTCAACTCAAGGAGTTGAGATCTGTGGAGATACATGATTGCTCTACACCAGTTGACAGCTTAGCTCATCTCAACTCAAGGATTGAGATCTGTGGAGATACATGATTGCTTACATCAGTTGGCAGCTTAGCTCAACTCAAGGGTTGAGATCTGTGGAGATACATGATTGCTAACACCAGTTGATAGCTTAGCTCATCTAAACTCAAGGGTTGAGATCTGTGGAGATACATGATTGCTTACACCAGTTGACAGCTTAGCTCAACTCAAGAGTTGAGATCTGTGGAGATACATGATTGCTTACACCAGTTGACAGCTTAGCTCACTCAACTCAAGGAGTTGAGATACTGTGGAGATACATGATTGCTTACACTCAGTTGACAGCTTAGCTCATCTCAACTCAAGGATTGAGATCTGTGGAGATACATGATTGCTTACACCCAGTTGACAGCTTAGCTCATCCTCAACTCAAGGATTGAGATCTGTGGAGATACATGATTGCTTACACCAGTTGGCAGTCTAGCTCACTCTCATACTCAAGGATTGAGATCTGTGGAGATACATGATTGCTACACAGTTGCAGCTTAGCTCATTCGCAACTCAAGGATTGAGATCTGTGGAGATACATGATTGCTTACATCCATTTGGACAGCTTAGCTCATTCCAACTCAAGGGTTGAGGATCTGTGGAGATACATCGATTGCTACTATCAGTTGACAAGCTTAGCTCATCTCAAACTCCAGGATTGATATCTGTGGAGCTACACTGCTTGCTTACATCCAGTTGGCAGCTTAGGCCATCCAACTCAAGGATTTGAGATCTGTGGAGATACATGATTGCTTACATCAGTTGGCAAGCTTAGCTCAACTCAAGGGTTGAGATCTGTGGAGATACATGATTGCTACACCAGTTGACAGCTTAGCTCACTCAACTCAAGGATTGAGATCTGTGGAGATACATGATTGCTTACACCAGTTGACAGCTTAGCTCATCTCAACTCAAGGATTGAGATCTGTGGAGATACATGATTGCTTACACCAGTTGACAGCTTAGCTCATCTCAACTCAAGGATTGAGATCTGTGGAGATACATGATTGCTTACACCAGTTGACAGCTTAGCTCATCTCAACTCAAGGATTGAGATCTGTGGAGATACATGATTGCTTACGCCAGTTGGCATTTTAGCTCATCTCAACTCAAGGATTGAGATCTGTGGAGATACATGATTACTTACACCAGTTGACAGCTTAGCTCATCTCAACTCAAGGATTGAGATCTGTGGAGATACATGATTGCTTACACCAGTTGACAGCTTAGCTCATCTCAACTCAAGGATTGAGATCTGTGGAGATACATGATTGCTTACACCAGTTGACAGCTTAGCTCATCTCAACTCAAGGATTGAGATCTGTGGAGATACATGATTGCTTACGCCAGTTGGCATTTTAGCTCATCTCAACTCAAGGATTGAGATCTGTGGAGATACATGATTGCTTACACCAGTTGACAGCTTAGCTCAACTCAACTCAAGGATTGAGATCTGTGGAGATACATGATTGCTTACACCAGTTGACACCTTAGCTCATCTCAACTCAAGGATTGAGATCTGTGGAGATACATGATTGCTTACACCAGTTGACAGCTTAGCTCATCTCAACTCAAGGATTGAGATCTGTGGAGATACATGATTACTTACACCAGTTGACAGCTTAGCTCATCTCAACTCAAGGATTGAGATCTGTGGAGATACATGATTGCTTACACCAGTTGACAGCTTAGCTCATCTCAACTCAAGGATTGAGATCTGTGGAGATACATGATTACTTACACCAGTTGACAGCTCAGCTCATCTCAACTCAAGGATTGAGATCTGTGGAGATACATGATTGCTTACACCAGTTGACAGCTTAGCTCATCTCAACTCAAGGATTGAGATCTGTGGAGATACATGATTGCTTACACCAGTTGACAGCTTAGCTCATCTCAACTCAAGGATTGAGATCTGTGGAGATACATGATTACTTACACCAGTTGACAGCTCAGCTCATCTCAACTCAAGGATTGAGATCTGTGGAGATACATGATTGCTTACACCAGTTGACAGCTTAGCTCATCTCAACTCAAGGATTGAGATCTGTGGAGATACATGATTACTTACACCAGTTGACAGCTTAGCTCATCTCAACTCAGGATTGAGATCTGTGGAGATACATGATTGCTTACACCAGTTGACAGCTTAGCTCATCTCAACTCAAGGATTGAGATCTGTGGAGATACATGATTACTTACACCAGTTGACAGCTTAGCTCATCTCAACTCAAGGATTCAGATCTGTGGAGATACATGATTGCTTACACCAGTTGACAGCTTAGCTCACCTCAACTCAAGGGTTGAGATCTGTGGAGATACATAATTGCTTACACCAGTTGACAGCTTAGCTCATCTCAACTCAAGGATTGAGATCTGTGGAGATACATGATTACTTACACCAGTTGGCAGCTTAGCTCATCTCAACTCAAGGGTTGAGATCTGTGGAGATACATGATTGCTTACACCAGTTGACAGCTTAGCTCATCTCAACTCAAGGATTGAGATCTGTGGAGATACATGATTGCTTACACCAGTTGACAGCTTAGCTCATCTCAACTCAAGGATTCAGATCTGTGGAGATACATGATTGCTTACACCAGTTGACAGCTCAGCTCACCTCAACTCAAGGGTTGAGATCTGTGGAGATACATAATTGCTTACACCAGTTGACAGCTTAGCTCATCTCAACTCAAGGATTGAGATCTGTGGAGATACATGATTACTTACACCAGTTGGCAGCTTAGCTCATCTCAACTCAAGGATTGAGATCTGTGGAGATACATGATTACTTACACCAGTTGGCAGCTTAGCTCATCTCAACTCAAGGATTGAGATCTGTGGAGATACATGATTGCTGACACCAGATGGCAAGGCACATGCTGTTGATGCTACATCCTGCTTATAATATTTGTTTTACTTGTAGAATATTGTTATAATATCATTTATGCTGATGTTGTATTCTTCTTTCTTACAGGCAAAAATCTCTACAACAATGAGCATGTTGCCATTAAATTAGTAAGTATTAAATTTCTTCAGTAAACTTTGACAGTTCTTTTAAAACATATTGTTTAGCACACTGTTTACCTATATAAATTTGTAATTGTTTAATCTAATTTATTCTATGTAAAGATAATTCTAAGGCAGATATTGCACTTGGGGTGTGAAATTAAAAAAAAAAATAACATTTACTTGCTTTGAACTCAAGCGTAGTTCATACACTTGCTACTACTTCTAGAGCACTGGACTGACTTTCAGCATGTGGATTAGCTTTACCAGTGTCCCTCGCCATCAGGCGAATACACTCCGACTTCTGAGGTATTAATTTAAGTCCCCAAGTCAAGGATGAGAAGTCAACACTTTTTTTCCAACTGTCCGGTGTAGAAGCTGTACCCGCTAACTCGGCATCAGCACACCGGAAGTTTAAAAGCAAGCGCTATTATTCATATGACCATGCTGATCTCCATGATGATTGAATGAATGAAAGAAGTTATCAAATGTTCCAATTGACACAGAGTTAACTTATGCTATGGTTTCTCTTAATAATAAATATTTGTTTTTGATCTCCTTCTCAATAACTGTGAATCTTCTCATGTTGTCTAGGAACCTATGAAGTCTCGAGCTCCACAGTTACACTTGGAGTATCGTTTTTATAAGCAGCTAGGGCAAGCAGGTAAGAGTATTTGTTGCGTCTGCCTATTCTTTGTTTTCTTGTTCTTGCTTTATTTTACAATTTTTTTTGCCCCGCGTTTCCATCCTGTTTCAGGATATAGCGGTCAACACCAGCATCTTTCAGCTGTATGTTGATTCCTAGGCTAGGTTACGCTCATCAGCATGCCACGGTTTTCTGAGCGACCAGCTCCATACTCTCATAAGTCACTAGTGCGACTCGAACCACTTCTAATTCTCGTGCGCTCACGTGAACGATGAGAGTATTCGGGGTTAACGGAGAAAGCTGCTAACCCCTCGGCCAGGGAGCTGGTTTTTATTTTTCATTGTTTAATCTAAATTCATATACAACCTCTACCTCTGGCTAAAGGGCTGTTTGATCTCTGTTCAGTTGTTTGTGTGGAGTGTAACTAACATATGAATGGAATGTTATTAGAAAATGTTTTGTGCTAGTGAATCATGGAACATGAATGAACAAACTGGAAGAGCTTGGAAACAGCAGAGATGTGGTTTCTGAGACGAGTGTTGTGAATACCTTGGACTGCCAGAGTAACTAGCAGTGATAGTCTGGAAGAGGCTAATGAAAGTAGAACATTATATACAACTGTAAAAAAGAGACAAACTGTGTTTTTGGTCATTTAAACACTCTCCTGCTGTTTATGCTTCACCTCGACATCGCAAGGTACACGAGGAACATGATGGGATGAGAATGACAAGAGACATTGGAAAACATTGTGACAGCTAGAAAGATGGATGGGAGAAGAGGTGGAGGCAATGTCCTTGTTTCTGTTGTAGATGCTGTGTGGAACGAGACCGTGACATGGAGGATATCATCAGCACAGTTGATTCAGAACACTAAAGACCCAGGTCTGTGGAGAGACTTGAACTTCTGTGCCAATTGGTAGGACACGTGATGAAGATAGAATAAGAGGACCATATTTTGGACCTAAAATTGGCAGGACATAAGATGGTAATGATGATAGTGATGGAGATAGAATATGACGGCCATATTTTGGACCTGAAATTGGCAGGACACACATGGTAATGATGATAGTGATGGAGATAGAATATGAGGACCATATTTTGGACCTGAAATTGGCAGGACACAAGATTGTAATGATGATAGTGATGAAGATAGAATATGAGGATTATATTTTGGACCTGAAATCGGCACGACACAAGATGGTAATGATGATAGTGATGGAGATAGAATATGACGGCCATATTTTGGACCTGAAATTAGTAGGACGCATGATGGTGATGATAGTGATGGAGATAGAATATGACGGCCATATTTTGGACCTGAAATGTGTGCCGATGATACATTCTTGTAGGATATATGTTTCAGACAGAAATTTATAAAGCGGATTACATTCAGCCTGTAATGTTATTTTTTTTTAATGTCCTTGTTTCTGTTGTAGATATGATAATTCTTCATGAGCCAGTCAATTGATATTCTTAATAATAATGCTGTGTGTATCAGCTAATAACTGTTTGTGGGGTTAAACTAATTACTATCTGACGGAGTGTTGCCATCCTTGTTTGTGAAGTCTCTGGAATGTTGTGAGTTTAACTCCAGTGAGTTTAAGATTGTGAGTTTAAGTCCAGTGTGAAAGATGACTCATGGAGTTCAAGTAACAACTATGACAGAGAAATAAAATGTAAGAGCTAGGACTGATTGAGTTACAGTGATAATCGACTGGAACTGAAAGAGTTAAGTAACAATTAAGGCAGGGGCATGACAAGTAGAGCAAGGACGGAATAAGTTAATATAGTAACTGTCTGAGACTGAAAGTGAAAGTAACAACTAAGACAGGTATATACCAGAGCAAGAGCAAGGACAGATTGAATAAAAGTAATAAATGTCTTGGACTGAAAGGGTTAAAGTAACAACTGAGACAGGAACATAATCTTTTTTCCTCTTTTGAGGGGCAATTGTGACACCTAGTTATCCACCTCAGTGGTAATTGTGTCCAGCTTTGTTATGGATTTGTGCATGGTTTGCTTCCTGTAGACAGGTTTTCATCTAAGATGATGGACTCTGTCAAATCCGTAGGTGGGGTATTTTCTTAACAATTTTGTCAGGAAGCAGTCTCATGGCCTTCTCTTTGTGATTTCCAACTGCTGTGACATTTTTAACTTGCCTCCTGTTTTTGCAATTATCCGAGAAGGCTTTGTTTTCAGT
Organism: Cepaea nemoralis; assembly: GCA_014155875.1. NCBI lineage: Eukaryota > Metazoa > Mollusca > Gastropoda > Stylommatophora > Helicidae > Cepaea > Cepaea nemoralis. The sequence goes on along the minus strand of JACEFZ010004431.1, from coordinate 566 downwards.
CTCATAGCCAAGAGATCTTGCCTTTTGGTATTCTTATTTTAATATCTCTGCCGACATGGCGCAAATCCTGGACAATTAGTGGACACGTGTAAAACTTCCCTGGGGGGTTTGAAAATGTGGTTTTATAGAAGAATGCTGAAAGTTCATTGGACAGCCAAAACCGAGCAATCTGGACATTTTGAGGGATTGATTGATTGATTGTTCTTTATTTTTGAAGTGTTACAAATTGGCAATCTTACATTCGGCCCTTCCAATCTCCCATCTTTTCTTCATCAATAGTCCATTATATATTCACATAGGACAAAACATGTGAAATGAATGTTGTAAACATAAACAGTGCATATTACCATGTTATGGGTCATATCCCCCATCCACCCACACATCCTGATTCACCACACTCACACCCCCAGGCACACACATATTCCCCCACCCACCGACCATCCCCCCCCCCACCCCCCACCCCCCCCCCACCTTTCCCCCCCCACCCTAAAAAACCCCCAACCCCACACCCCCCAACTTACCCCCAAACCCGCCCCCCCCATCCCCCCCCCCACAACACCCACCCC
>JACEFZ010004430.1:15000-32904 GCA_014155875.1 Cepaea nemoralis | reverse complement strand
GCGGGGATTTATATTGATAGTGTCATAGGGCAGACAATGATATGCCTTTCACAAGTTTCTAGTTCTCAGAAGAGTAATACATGAAGCACATGTAGAAAGAACACTCAAGTAACATGACAATGATAGTTCTTGAAAATAACCTAGGTCAGATATAGACTGAAAGTTCATATGTCTAAAAGACTGTTGCATAGTTACTAAGAAATCCTTCCTAGAAGCCAACATAATAATCATACATATGACTACAGACATTGAGCTGGCTGCCTACCTGTTCTGAAGTCAGACTTAATCTAAAGGGAAAAAGTCTAGCAGGGGTTTTTATACCTAGCCTAGCAGTAGACACTTATCTCCCCGGAATTCCATTCATAAATTCTTCTTATCTCCTCCTGACGTTTAATTGCAATTATCTCCAGTCTATTCAGTCATAAAAATTCTTTCTGCATGCACACTAGCCTTCACACCTGTGGGTCTGACAATTATTAGCCCACTGAGTCTTATCAGTGATTTCACACCTTGCGCCTCTAGTCTCTACCAGATGGGGTCAGCCATCGCGGATGGGCGATATCCTAGCTATTCTTATCAGGTGTCATGTCAAGGGAACAATTAGGTTCTCATGGTCAACAGCCAGTTTACAACTCTGTTGGTAAACCAGGTTTTCTTGCGTCATGCCTGGTTGGTTTTAATTGCTATTCAGTCCCCTGAGTCTGCCCTCCCGTCTGGCTGGATTGATAACCTCTGGGGGTGACCGGTACTGGTGTCAAATTAACTTCCCAAATAGAAAGCCATTCCTGGTGGTTTGTTTACTTGCAGGTTTTGCAAGCTTACGTCAAGACAGTATAGCCTTGAATATAGAGAAAACAGTTTTGTTCGTCTGTTGATCCTCTACATGGCCCATCAAAGTGAACCGAAAATTTGTTCTGGGAAGTAAAGGCTGCAAATTCGTGACAGAGCTTCCCCCTTAAAAAAAAGTTTCTGCCAGAAATCTTTTGTCAAAGCACGCCGTACATCCCAGAATAATGCCTAGGCACTCTCCGTTCTGTATCTGCCTAAAGGTTTCCAATATTCCTTGTGGCAGTGGGTTGTCCTGCATCTGCATAAAGACGTTCCATTTCCATGTTCCCAGGATACTTTGGATAGGTCCTTGTACCTGGTTTTCTGCCGGGATTCCATGCAATAGCTTGGTAAAATCCGGTAATTGTCAGGAGGTTGTATTTTTACCCCTCTGGGAAAGATCACAATCAACGGGATTCTTCTACGCCTCTGGGCAGCAATTGTTTTACACCATTCACTCACGTGATTTACTCCTTTCAGCCGAGGATGTACCCGTAGTGAGGTCTTGCATAAGCTGGCCACAGCAAAGCTTGTCTCCGTGATTTTCCTCCATCCATTATAGATCCATAACTGATCCATCAATATCTTCCTTTTGAAAGGAATAATGTTACACATCATGGTCCCATGATGTTAATTCAACTGGCGCTTTCCTCCTTCAAAGTCGGGCGTAACAATCGTCCCTCCTCGGTGTCGCGGTTTCTTCCCCTGATAATCAGTTAACGGCCTGAGTTTCTCTGCATTAGAGTTTCGTGTGAAAACCGTGCTAGAAATTGGAAATTTAGTGTGCCAAGTTGTCCTGCCTTGAGAAATAACATAGTTACTCCAGGGCGATAAAGTGGAGTTACTTTTGAATAAAGTATCCACAAATAGCTGATCTACTCCTATCAAATCGACCTGACTGAAGGGTAGATTTAGTCCTAAGAGTGTTGATTCCAAACCACTCTTGACTTATGTTACTTCAGGTCCCTGTTGCTGGAATTCCCTGATAACTTCAGCTAATGAGATGATAGGCGTTTCTTCCTCCATCTTGTGCAAAGAATTTCCTTCTTTAGCAACTACAGACAATGTTGTCTGCACAATATCAGAGTCCATATTCTGGCTCATGACAATTCCCTGTGTTTCCTGAGTCTCCGAACTGGTATACTGTGAGATAACAACTGGAAATATTTCCTGGTCTGGATGTTCCTCTCTGGTCGTGCTTTCATGGGCTAAGTCCAGTTGAGGTAAATCCTGTGGTGGGCTGTCTAAGCAATCCATCACAATAGGTAAATGATTTGAACTGAGATCTAGTGTCTTGTCCTGAGCTGCAGCCTCAAAGATCACAAGGGGTTCCGGGTCTTCCTTCATCCCTCTGTCAGTCAAAATTTAATCCCACTTCTTCCTCGCCTGAGCTGAAGGGAATAACAAGGTCGGTTACCTTTCGATCTCCGACCTCCTTAAAAGATGTCCTCAGGTCATCTTCCTCTTGAGTTTCACCTCTCGTTGAAGTAAAATGAGATTCCTGGGAGTCTTGTACTGGCGGACCAGTTAAACCACATATCTTGTGGTACGAACAGTTGTCCTCTGGGTAACTGTAGTAGGCAAATTATCTGAACTGATAATTAGTGATTCTTCCCGCGTTGCAGTAATGAAATTCACCTGGGATTCAGTTACTTCCATCCTCCTTATTTCAGTCAGATGTAATTCCACTTCATGATTCTGTGAACAGAAGGGAATGTGAGAATCGGCTAGGTCTCCGCCTGCAACCTCATTAAAGGTTGTCTTCAGTTCCTCTTTCTCTCGAGATTCATTTCTCATAGACGTCAAGTGGTTTTCCTGAAGGTCCTGTACTGGCGAACCAGTGAGACCACAATTTCCGTGGTCCAAACAGTTATCACGTTTGTGACTGCTTGAAGTGCCCTTGGCCCGTTTTTCCTTCCCTCTTTTCCGTTTAGGACTGGGTCGAATGAGAACCTGTAGTTCCCGGTCCACTACCTCTGATTCTGCGGTGGGTGGCAAAGATGTCCCTTCCTTCCTGGTTGGGTGAGCATCCATATCTCCTACCTTATGTTCCGCTAGACAGGTTAGCTTCTCCACGTTGACTGTTTCCATATGCGTTTTCTCCATCTTTACTCCTTCAGTTTTGCTACGCTCTTGTGCTCCAAAGAACTCATCATTTTCTTTAAACATAATTTCTTCTTCTTGGTCCCACCATTCTAGCTCAGCTATGATATATGTTTCTAGTTGCTCCCCCTTTAAGCCTTTTCTTATGCCCCACCCTCTCGCGGACTCTGAGAAATCTGGTGCGCGCCTTCATGTCCTCTTCGAGATTCCGGTAACGTAAGGCCATAATTGCAAATGACTATATTCAGGTAAGCTCCTATGTATATATCAAAAATCAGATCTAAGCTAGAAAGACAAGAGTTAACTACTGACAGTCTATGCTATCCAATGTCATGTGTATAGTTTAGCCTCAGCAGTGAAAGACAACTGAAAATAATATTCAAGTAGTACCTGGCGACAGCAGTGAAGTAAGTGTGAGAGATATACTACACAGTAATCAACAGTAATATTTACCTAAATAAACATTAAAATGCACTGCATACATGTCAAAATGAACATGGCATATATTAGCATAAAATTGCAAATCAGTCAAGCAGTTAAATCATCAAACACATCAATGTAAATATGATATATTCTATACTCTGTAACTTCCTCAACTAAATTTAGCTACATCTGATGATAGTCTATTTTGATGACTGAAGATTACAAGAGTTAACTTTTAAAATCGTATGTCTAGGGTCTGGTGCCGGAGTCTATTGAAAGCGAGAAGTTCGAATTCAAATTCCAGACGAGAAGCCCAATCTGTCAGAAGTCGGGGTGCCCCACCGGCTAGATGAAAGTATTATTCACTGGCGAGCAACCCCCAATAGTCAGAAACTGACTAGGGACAAAATCTATATGGCTGAACTACAGATTAAGCCCTGAATATCCAACGTACAGCTCCAAGTGGCTCGTTACAAAATTAAAATGAACTGTGCTGAATATTCGCCAAGGATGGGAAAGAGAAGGTTAGTTAGGATAGCTTTTTACGTTTGAATTAAAGTGTAAAGACAATTATTCCAGTACAGGTTTTTCTCCCTGACTGCTCCCTTCCTTGGTGTGTAAGTGAACCCCCACCAATGTACACACACAACACGTATGCACAATTGGAATTAAAATATAACGACAGAATTACAACATTTATTTACTAATCATAACAATAGACATAGGATGATTGTCAATATGAGGATGATGAAATCATATACATATTGATATTGATGACAAACATTACGTAACTTTACTTGTTACTTGGTCTATCTGGATCTGTAGTCCAGATCCCCACTCTCCAGTAGACTCAAAAAAGAAACAGCTTGCCGGTATTCTGACGTCTGCCAGTCCTGGCTCTACCTAGTCATAACTCGTTCTTGAGATCTATAACATAGGTGCTCCTTGTGAGAGCTTGAAAGAAAGTCAAGAATGTGTTATATCAGTTCTACATCAGCGCAATCCTAATTAAAACATATCATTACACAAACATATACAATGACCAGTCTGGCCAAGTTTATCATTCCAGCTCTACTGCGTTCACCATCCTCCTTCTCCTACTGTCTTTAGTCTGGGACGGGCTTTTCAATTGTCTCACACGCCTGTAATGATTACATTTCTGCCGCCCCATGTCCATGTCGCTAATACAGAAATTCTGTGTCGTACAGCCGCTCCGTCCAAATTTGGTTTAGCAGCTCACAGGATCGGTAAAGGTATTATAATAATGCCGGGTCATCCGGGCTTACAAGCCGTGACCAGTAGCTGTGCCAGGTTCCCATGCATTACCGTGGACGCACGCCCACAATACACTGAGAACGTTTAGCACCATATACCCTATACCAAGTGTGGGTAATGTCTGTACCATTACACCTCTGCTTCCAACACAATCATTGGCCAATGTGCCAATGCACAGACAATAGCATAACACTTGATATTGGTAGGTTTGCATATGACAAATCAACATATCAAACATCCAATACACATAAACATATTGATTAAACTATACATATTATGATACTTTAACATCATAGCATAATGCACTAGTTAAGTTTGTATGTATACGAAATGAGACGTATATACACAAAAAGAATATATACGAAGCATATTCCTAGCATCGTATATTCATATGAAATTACACATACATACATCCAACATATCCATAAACATTATATTACTTCAAGATGGACATATAATGATACTCAACATAATAGCATCAGGCATTATTAATGAGTACTAATATTGTATAGCTACAAAATGAGATATACAAGTCTAATTGAAGTGACCACACAGACCAGCCATATTTGCTGAGCTGCCCGGTTTAATCACCACTTAGTTACTGCTGTTGTAAGAATTAAATAAATATTCAGTTGACTATATTCTGTACAACAAATGCACACACCAAAAAGGCAACTAGGATAGTGTACAAAGAAATGACAAGCATTTACCAAGACACCTAAAAGTATACCCAGACAATGATATGTCTTTCACAAGTTTCTACTTCTCAGAAGAGTAATACATGAAGCACAATGATATTGAACACAGAACTTAGAAAGAACACTCAAGTAACATGACAATGATAGTTCTTGAAAATAACCTAGGTCAGATATAGACTGAAAGTTCATATGTCTAAAAGACTGTTGCATAGTTACTAAGAAATCCTTCCTAGAAGACAACATAATAATCATACATATGACTACAAACATTGAGCTGGCTGCCTACCTGTTCTGAAGTCAGACTTAATCTAAAGTGAAAAAGTCTAGCAGTGGTTTTTATACCTAGCCTAGCAGTAGACACTTATCTCCCCGGAATTCCATTCATAAATTCTTCTTATCTCCTCCTGACGTTAATTGCAATTATCTCCAAGTCTGTTCAGTCATAAAAATTCTTTCTGCATGCACACTAGCCTTCACACCTGTGGGTCTGACAATTATTAGCCCACTGAGTCTTATCAGTGCTTTCACACCTTGCGCCTCTAGTCTCTACCAGATGGGGTCAGCCATCGCGGTTGGGCGATTTCCTAGCTATTCTTATCAGGTGTCATGTCAAGGGAACAATTAGGTTCTCATGGTCAACGGCCAGTTTACAACTCTGTTGGTAAACCAGGTTTGCTTGCGTCATGCCTGGTTGGTTTTAATTACTATTCAGTCCCCTGAGTCTGCCCTCCCGTCTGGCTGGATTGATAACCTCTGGGGGTGACCGGTACTGGTGTCAAATTAACTTCACAAATAGAAAGCCATTCCTGGTGGTTTGTTTACTTGCAGGATTTGCAAGCTTACGTCAAGAAAGTATAGCCTTGAATATAGAGAAAACAGTTTTGTTCGTCTGTTGATCCTCTACATGGCCCATCAAAAGTGAACCGAAAATTGTTCTGGGAAGTAAAGGCTGCAAATTCGTGACATAGGGCTACCTGTATATTATGGGGTTATCTGTTGTACCTTATATGTTTCTATGCCAATGTTGTATATTGACGTTTTGCCATGGAAACTATCTCTACCTTATCTGTTTCTATGCCTGTGGTATACATTGGAGTTTTGCCATGGGACTATCTCTACCGTATCTGTTTCCATGTCAATGTTTTATATTGAGTTAATGTTATGAGAATATCACTACCTTATGTGTTTCTATGTCAATGTTTTATATTGAGTTGATGTTATGAGACTTATCACTACCTTATGTGTTTCTATGTCAATGTTTTATATTGAGTTGATGTTATGAGGATATCACTACCTTATGTGTTTCTATGTCAATGTTTTATATTGAGTTGATGTTATGAGACTTATCACTACCTTATGTGTTTCTATGTCAATGTTTTATATTGAGTTGATGTTATGAGACTTATCACTACCTTATGTGTTTCTATGTCAATGTTTTATATTGAGTTGATGTTATGAGGATATCATTACCTTATGTGTTTCTATGTCAATGTTTTATATTGAGTTGATATTATGAGACTATCACTACCTAATGTGTTTCTATGTCAATGTTTTATATTGAGTTGATGTTATGAGACTACCACTACCTTACCTATTTCTATGCGAATGTTGCATGCTGAGGTAATGTCACAGGTTAATCGCGATCTCATCTGTTTCTGTGCCACCGTTTTATGTTGGGATAGTGTCGTAGGGCATATCTACCTTATCTGTTTCTTTATATTGGGATAGTGTCATGATACTTACGATTTTTGGTCAGTAAGGATTATCATCTTTACCTTTAGGACAGGTCCGTGGGAGCTTGGATCTCCTCCTCAACATCTCCGCCAGAGTATATCGATTGATCACACCTTTTCTTGTGTTGGTTAATCAAATGTCTAGTACGCTTGGTAAAATGTTCATACCTGGCGGTTCCTCGCATCTCTTCCATCTCCCTCCCTATGGACAAAGAAGCAGATTCCAAAGCGTCTTTAACATCACCTGCTAGTCCTGCATTTCATATGGCGTTGATGATGTATGACCCACATATTGCTCTTCCCACCTCGTGTTTGCCAACCGAATCGACTCACTCTTTCCCTAAACGCCTGAGTGCCCAGGTATGTACGAAATTTAGCTTGACTAATTGTGATTGCTAAGTGTGTCGAGCCTCTCATGTAGTATAAGGTCAGTCTTGATGTTTTTGAGCATGTTCATTGAATCGCTCAGTATACTATCTCAACTGAATCTGTTTCTGTCACAGAGTGGTAGGCAGAGGTAATTTAGCAGGTCCGCATTTTCTTAACTACAATGCTAATGTGAAGATAATCAAGCTTTCGAACTAATTTCCAGAAATTATCATGACCTTGAAGAAACACATGACAACAGAGATGTGGTTCCTCAGAAGACTGTTGCGAATTCCTTGAACTGCCAAAGCAATTAACTACGACTGCCTGAAAGAGGCTAATGAAACTGGAACATTATATACAACAATAAGAAAGAGACAAACAGCTTTCGTTGGTCATGTGATGAGAAGAGAGGTAAAGAAGAACATCGTGACAACTGGAAAGATCGAGGGAAAGAGAGGCAGAGGCAGACCAAGAGACATGATGCTGGGTGGATTGGGACGATGGCATGGAGGAATGCCATCAACAGATTTGATCCATAAAACGAAAGACCGAGATCTGTGGAGAGCCATGAACACATTTGCCAGCCGGCATGGCACTTGATGATGATGATGATGATGATGATGATGATGATGATGATGATGATGATGATGATGATGATGGTGATGATGATGACGATGACGATGACGATGATGATGATGATGATGATGATGATGATGATGATGATGATGATGATGATGATGATGATGATGATGATGATGATGATGATGATGATGATGATGATGATGATGACGATGATGACGACGAGAGTTTAGGGTTTTGGGGCGCGTTATGAGCAGAAATAAACTGAACAACTTAATGACAACTGGTAGGATTTATGATAAATGAGCAAAGGTAGAGCAGAGAGATAAATATTTGGATCTGATAAATATCCAGATAAGAACACAGACTTGATCCATGAAGTTGGTAATGGTGTGATATAGCCAACATTGATCGTCCACGCTTATCGACATGGCACATGATGATGATTATGGCCTTTGTGTGAGGCCTCTGTGTTAAAGTACAGTAAAGTATTAGATCTCTGTCCACGCCTTGGGGCGTATTTGGTATACAGTTCTAGTCTCATGTCTTCAAACAGATCAGCTCTGGATCCGTGATTTGGTCAATAAAACGCTGGTAGCCTTTACTTGCAATAAACATCACTTTACTCACTTTAAACTGGCAGCCGCTGTACCTAAGTAATTAGAGGCTTGAATGCAGGCGCTGGGTTAAACGGCTTTCTCCGTAATCCCGTTTATCCACGTAAGGTAACACAGCGCGCGAGAAAGGGTAGCGGTTCTCGCTACGTTGGTGACTTGCGGGATATATGAGCAGGCCGCTCAGAAAGCAATGACAAAATTGCCAAGAATCTTGCCAAGAAATCAACAACAGCGGTAAAATGCTGATGTTGACAGCGATGTCCTGAAAAGAATATACGAAAAAACAAAATGCAGTCGCTAGGGTAATGCGTACTAATCCGCATCGAGAAGGATTTTTTTTTTTTTTTTTTTTTTTTGCGCGCGCGCTCGCTTTGAACTCAAGCGTAGTCCATGGACACTAATTCTCGTAGTGCAGGACTGAATTTTGCGTGTGGATTAATTTTCCATATTAACAGTATCCCTCGCCATCAGGCGAACCCACTCCGAATTCAGAGGTACTTGTAATTTACGTCCCCAAGTCAAGGACGGCCGGTCTCTCTGGCTGTGGGGTTACAACACTTTCTCTCTGTAATCCCGTTTATCACGCAGAGTCTCGTAGCGGAGCGAGAGCTGAGGCGGTTCGACCCCCGCTCGTGACTTGCGGGATACTGAGCCGGCCGCTCAGAAAGCAATGGCAAACTACTGAGCGTAATCTTGCCAAGAGATCAACATACAGCTGAAAGATGCTGCTGTTGACAGCGATGTCCTGTAAAAGGACATGCTTAAAAAAAAAAAAAGTCAAGGACGATAAGTCAACATTTTAGTCCAACTGTCCGGTGTAGAGGTTGAACCGCTTACCTCGGCATCAGCACAACGGATGTTTAAGAACACGCGTTCTTATTCACTCGGCCAAGCTAACCCACGAGAGGGATTTGACAATCGATCTGGGCCCTCAGGTAATTAGCTGCATATCCTTGACAGGACGTCGCAGTCAACCTCAGTATTGTTTATGTATTTCTGATTTCTTGGCAAGTTTACGTTGTTTGTCATTGCTTTCTGAACGACCGGCACTCATACCATTGCATGAAATCCCACGCCAGCCGGTCTGCTGCCAAATCGCCCGCAGCTGTGTTTCCATCCAGAGATGCGAGATTCTAAATTGCGCCTGAAACCCCTTCGCCACAGATAGACTCCCGGGTAGACTCAACGTAAAATGGGTACCAGAAGATATCTTTGAAAGTACAGTATAAGGCAGCTCACGTCATACTGACGACATATCCCGCCGAGTTTTGATTGGTCGATAAAATCCGCGACTGGCACCACAATGCGCCTAATGGCGCGCAAACAGGTACCTTACCTTGTCTCTTGTGGTCACGACTCTCGTGGTCCGTCTCCTTGACCCACACCACCACGTGAAAGATGCATTTCCTCAAAAAAATTTCTTTAATATGTTTGCTGGTGTCGTACTATAGTGTTGTACTACGATGTTGTGCCAGGGTGTTGTACCATCGTGTTGTGCTATAGTGTTGTACCATGGTGTTGTACCGTGGTGTTGTACCATTTTATTGCACCATAGTGTTGTACCATAGTGTTGTACCATAGTATTGTACCACAGTATTGTACCATAGTGTTGTACCATAGTATTGTACCATAATGTTGTACCATAGTATTGTACCATAATGTTGTACAATAGTGTTGTAACATAGTATTGTACCATAGTATTGTACCATAGTATTGTACCATAGTGTTGTACCATAGTGTGTACCATAGTGTTGTACCATAGTTATGTACCATAATGATGTACCATAATGATGTACCATAAGGATATACCTTAATGATGTACCATAGTGTTGTACCATAGTGATGTACCGTAGTGTTGTACCATAATGTTGTACCATAGTGTTGTACCATAGTGATGTACCAAAGTGTTGTACCATAGTGTTGTACCATAATGATGTACCATAGTGTTGCACCATAGTGGTGTACCGTGTGTGTTGGCTACGCTTGAGTTCAAACGAGTGAATGCAAATAATAATAATAATAATAATAATAATAATAATAATAATATAAAATAACAATAAATATCATATATTCGAATTATAGTGAAGATGGTTGAACCAGTTATCACCCTTATAATGTTTTAAAATGGTCTTTTCCTCCCCCATCCCATGTGATGCTTCTCAGCAGATGTAAAGTCAAGTACCCACATTGCACACCCCGCAGTTTCCTGCACGTGGAGAGAACAAGGGTAACTCTCCATTACAGGCTCTTTTGGAGATGGGTGTGCGTTATTTGGAAGACGGGATAGCAGAGATAGCTGTCTTGTCAAGTTAGTGGTGTTAGTTCAATTCTCGGTAGTCGCAGGGTTATTTTTTTCGGTTAGTAGGGTTATAGGGGATTGACTCGAAATGGATACCAGACAGCAGGTAGGCAGAAGAATAGACAGACTGTCGATAGCAAACTGTAGGTTACAGAAGCAAGCTGATAGCTTGTACATCAGCCAGAGACAGACAACCTCGCAAAAAAGCACAACAGACAGACAGAAAGAGAGACAGACAGACAGACAGATCGATCGACTGAACCATCTGACCGACCGACCGACCGACCGACCGACCGGCCGACCCACCGACCGATCGACCGACCGACCCACCGACCCACCGACCGACCCACCGACCGATCGACCGACCGACCCACCGACCCACCGACAAACATCCGTAAGTCCGTCCATCCGTCCCTCTCTTCCTACTTACCTACTTATCTACTTACAGACAGGCAGATAAAGACAGACAGACAGATGGACAGACAGACATACATTCATAATCTGAAGAGCAATTAAAAAAAAAACACACACACAGTATGAACCATGGACTGCACAGACTAGGAAATCCCTGAGACAGAGCGCAATCGAATATTGTAAAACGGAATCGGTGTAATGATTAATCTGGTTCCCAGACAGCACTGATGAAACGAGAATTGCAACAACTGCAACAGGACGAATCAAGAAAGAAAACACCGCCATCACCTCCCAGCAGCAGCAACAGCAGCAACAGCATGTGGCCTGATGATTGTTGAGTCATTGGAACATCATGTTGCCCACCACACAACCCACGGGAACCATGGGACGTGCTAGAAAGTGCGGCAGGAGGAGAGGGGATGGTGTCTGAATAGCAGGCCGCTGGAGGAAGTTTTTGGGCAAATTAGAGCAGGGTTAAAAAATAAAATAATTGTTTTACTAAATAATGTTTCCCTTTTTTTTTTTTGGTATTGTTTCCTGTTCAGTTATAATTTGTGGTCTTTGTAACGATTTGTGGTGTCTGCTGGTATGACATCTTTTGGGAGAGGAAACGAACGAATGAATGTTCAAAGTAACTTTATTTTCTCGGGATCACAAATTGGGTATGCAGGCACATCTTACATTCAGCCTTTCCAAACACTGATCTTTCGTGCATCAATTAACTATTATACATGTTTAATGTACATAGTAAAAAAAAAAACACTTTCAAATAAATGCTGTGAACATAAACATTGCATATTATTATGTTATGAGACAAGCGAGCAGGCAGACAGACACATTCGCACAGAGAGACACTCACACATGCATAAACACATACACACATATTGCATAAACATTCATAAATACATACATGATTTACATAAACTCTCACAGTTATACACACACTCAATAATACACGAATACACACTCCTTCGCATACACAATATACCCATTCACAATCACAAGACGCGAACAAGCGCGTACTCATTAAGCATTCGAGTATTCGCGTACGGTGAATGTTTACTATTTATTCACTGTGTCATTATCAGCATCATCATGTGCTATGGCGACAGTGGTAGACGGTCATATTTCGTCATATCAGACGATAACGAAGACGACAGTGGTGGACGGTCATAGGTGGTCATCTCACGTGATTACCATTACGATAGTAGTGGACGGCAATGGTTCGTCATCTCACACGATCACGAAGACGATAGTGGTGGACGGTCATGTTTCATCATATTACACGATAGCGAAGACGATAGTGGTGGACGGTCATGTTTCATCATATCACACGATAACGAAGACGATAGTAGTGGACGGTCATGTTTCGTCATATCACACGATAACGAAGACGATAGTGGTGGACGGTCATGTTTCATCATATCACAGGATAACGAAGACGATAGTGGTGGACGGTCATGTTTCATCATATCACACGATAACGAAGACGATAGTGGTGGTCGGTCATAGGTGGTCATTTCACGTGATTACCATTACGATAGTAGTGGACGGCCATAATTCGTCATCTCACACGATCACGAAGACGATAGTGGTGGACGGCCATGGTTGGTCATCTCACGTGATCACCATTACGATAGTAGTGGACGGCCATAATTCGTCATCTCACGTGATCACCATTACGAAAGTAGTGGACGGCCATGTTTCGTCATCTCACGTGATCACCATGACGATAGTTATTGACGGCCATGGTTCGTCATCTAACACAATCAATCACCATTGTCCTGGATTAGTTATGTGATTTTGTACAGGTTATGCCAAGCAACAAGGTCTAGATATTTACCTCTTTGTCTTTCTTTGCTCTCTAGCAATCAATTAGCCAGTTATCGTCAGTTTCTAAGGTTATTTCTAATCGCAACGTGCCTAAACAATCTTGACTACCTGTTTTTAATTTCTCTAATCAGTTTACACAGGTTTCATGTGTTTCTAGAAGAACTGTCCTTTCGTCCACGGTATTGGTTGTATTTCCCACAGAAACCACATTTCCACTCCACTTTGGGGTTTCTCAGCTTAACTGCTGATTGCGCACGTAGTACATACCATTGTTTTGTTTTTTTAATTCGCATATCCTTTACAGGATATCGTTGTCAACAGCAGCATCTTTCAGCTGTCTGTTGATTTCTCGGCAAGATTACGCTCAGTAGTTTGCCATTGCTTTCTGAGCGGCCGGCTCAGTTATCCCGCAAGTCACCAGCGGGGGTAGAACCGCTCCCAGTTCTCGCCCGCTACGAGACTCTGCGTGATAAACGGGATTACGGAGAAAGTGTTGTAACTCCTCGGCCAGAGAGACCGGCAGTATATACCATACAACAGTATATATCCTATGTATAACTATTACAGAAATTAGACGTTGGCAATCAAGACTTGTTCGGTTTATTATTGAAAAAAAAACAACAAAAAAACAAGAACATTCAGCTGATCCACGACTCTAGTGGTCGTGTGAGATGGCGAAACATGACCGCCTGCGCTTATCGGCGTGGCACATGATGATGATGATGATGATGATGATGATGATGATGATGATGATGATGATGATGATGATGATGATGATGATGATGATGGTGATGATGATGATGATGATGATGATGAGGATGATGATGATAACGACGACGATGACGCCAATGACGAAGATGCGATTGCTAGTTATAACTGCCAACGACTATCCACATAGCACATGATGATAATGATGTTGATGATAATGATGTTGATGATGTTGATGATGATGATGATGATGATGATGATGATGATGATGATGATGATGATGATGATGATGATGATGATGATGACGCCGATGATGATGACGAAGGTGATGATGATGAGAATTCTATATTGTTTGATGTGATCAAAATATCATGTCTTGCACATGTCAGTTTCCTCCAAGACAGTTCATGAAGAAACATATGTGTATTATTTGGCGCTCAGAGAAGGGTAAGAAAGAAGTAGTGACTAGAGGACAAACTAAATAACATTAACATTAAAAGCTATATGTATCGACTGGGATTCGAACCTGTCACCTCCAAATGACGACGGCGCCTCGCTGCAGCAACAAGTATACTTCAGAGCATGTTTTTCTAGACACCCCTAAGATATGGTTTATACATTAGCCAGGTCTGCCATCACATGAACACACATCTATGGAATATAATACAGGAATATCCATTTGGAAACCCTGTGAGGCCACGAAGGGAGTTCAATTCAGCCCGGTTCATTAAAAGCAGCAGCACGAGAATGGACTATACTTGCGTTCAAAGCGAGCAAAAGCAAAACACACACACACACACAAACACACACACACACACACACACATTGAAAGCTATAGTGACAACAAACAATGGTTATATCAAAGAAAGAGATGACACCATAACGTAAAACAACAATAGAAGGGTTGAATTGAGTTGAGTTGAGTTAAGAACCGACATCACTGCACTCAGGACATTCCCATACGTGCTCCGTCCCCTCGTTCAACAGCCAGCGAAGAGTCATACTACTAATCGTTCCCACCGCTATCTGATTAAAAGTTCTCCTGCTCTTCCCTCTCAGTTTTGAGATTCTCCGAGAACCCCTGCCGATGCCCCGCAATCTAATTCTTTCCACATATGGGTTCTCAATCTGTTCCTCCGCCTTCTCCACCTGGTCCCACAAGCGCACGACCACCCCCCCCCCTTGTCCATAGGCAAACTACCACCAAGCGGTGCATTCCCTGCTAGCCTATCAGCCTAATCATTCCCCCGTACCCCCGCTTGGCCAGAGCAAAATATCCATACAATTCTCACAATCTGTGACCTCTGAAGCGACGAAAGCCATTCCACACGAAACATTCCTTTCTCCATCTTACTAAGCATACTCTTTGAATCCATAATGAGTACAACGTGTGTTGCAGTGGTCTCCTCTAGCCACCGGAATGCCGCTGTTACTGCCTCCACCTCCATTCTCATGCTGGAGGTCGTAGTCTCATATGCCAGACTCTCCGTTTTCAAGTCTCGTCCATTAGCATTTGCAATAAAGCCCCAGCCACTACGTCTGTTTCTCACCACTGACCCATCGATGTAGATGACTATGCCACCTTGATGTGTGTTGCTCTGGATCAGCTGTTGCACTTCAAACTCAGTGCGGCCCGCTGCCCATTCTCTGCATTCACAACCCAGTGTTATTATTACATTGTGCCAGTCCGTGATGTCTTCCGGACCTTCAACCCACTCTCTTTCACGATTGATGGTCTCTAGATCACACACCTGACGTATAGAAAGTTCTGCCTGTGCCATCTAGCACCTGCCTCGTCTTAGTCTATGACCCTTGTCCATATCTATTGCTGCATACAGCGGGTGATCCCTATCTGAGGCAACTCTCAGGTACCATTTGGCCTGAAGGTCCCTATGCCTATCCTTCATTGTTGGTAGCGCCAGGATATGCCTCATGCATATTATTGGTGTGTCCTTTGTGCACCCCAGGATTAACCGCATGGCAGCATTCTGTATGCACTCCAACCTTTCATGCTGGCTTTTTGATACTGTCAGCAGCCCCAAACCATACTCAATGACACAAATTATTAACTGCTGAAAGAGCCTGTACAGCATTATCTGATCTACCCCGGTTGCTGCCATAACCCTCAATGCATTAAGTCCCCTACCAGCCTTCGCCAGCAAGGCCTCTACATGATCCTTAAAAGACAAACACTTGTCAATAGTAATACCCAAGTACTTCAATTTACTCTCTCGACTAAGAGGACATCCATTCAACATAATAGCTGGAACATCTGCCTTGACGATCCAGTTATCCAGGGAGTACCACACAACCGATGCCTTGTCTGGGTGTATAATGGCCCCTGCGTCCCTGCACCACTCCGCTACCCTGTTTACTGCCAACTGTAAGTCTTTCGCCAAACTGGCCCTGTCTCTGCCGTTTGTACACCAGCACATCATCTGCAAATGTCAAGATTCTACCCACACCTGGTGTCTCAATAGCTGCGATTTTGCTGGTGTAGACATTAAAGAGCACTTGGGACAAGGCAGATCCCTGCGGCAATCCAGGTGTAACTGTACAGGGATCAGAAGTCCAGGAACCCATGCGCAGTGCAACCTTACGCTAATAAAGGACTGCCACAACCCATCTAACAAGGCAAGGGCAGACCTCCATGTCCAACAGTTTGTGTTTTAACTGATCATACCTGACCCTGTTATACGCATTAGAAGGGACAACGCATAACCAAATGGATGGATTTAAATACCTACGGGGCAATTATAACATCAGATGGAAGATGCACAATAGAGATAAAGAGCAGAATAGGACAAGCAAAAGCTGCATTCCAGAAACTGAAGAGTATCTCATGTAGTAAGCCACAATCATTGAATGTCAGAAAGGACGTGGTGAAATGCTATATAGAACCTGTTTTGTTTCAAAGATCGTGAATCTGGGAACGTAAATGAACAAATAACTCTGAACTTGCAAACAACAGAGATGAAGTAGCTCCTGAGACGAATGTTGCGAATTCTTTCGACTGCCAGAGTAATTAATATCGATTGCCTAAAAGAGGCTAATTAAACTAAAACATCGTACACATTAATAAGAAAGAGACAAACAGCTTTCTTTGGTCATGTGATGAGAAGAGAGACAGTGTGACAACTGGAAAGATCAATGAGAACAGAAAGGCAGAGGTAAACCAAGAGACTTGATACTGGATAGACTGAGAGGGTGGTATGGAGGAATATCATCAACAGACTTAATTCTGGACACCAAAAATCAAAGATCTGTGGAGAGACATGAACGCCTACGCCAGCTGGCAGGGCACATGGGGATAATGATAGTGACAACATCGCAGTTCGAACATGTCGTCTTTATATGACGACGGTGCCTCACTGAACGAACGCGTGTACTTATTATACTCGGGCAGCTAGACCCCGCCCAATGTTATGCTCTATTCTACATGACTCCGGATATCAGATAGTTATAAGAAATGTTTTCATCATTATCATGTGCCATGCCTATAAGCGTGGCGGTCAATGTTTGTCAGCCAACGCGATAACGGTCTATACTCGTGTCTATGCTTACATATGTCGAGGCGATCCAGATACTAACCTTTTTGCTTTCCACTTGATTCATTCCCCATCAACTATGCCAGTTGTCACTAAGATTTCAAGTTTTGTCAATTGACGAATCATGAACTCTTAGATATTTGTAATGAAGGCAGTTTGCTATTGATGTCCTTCTTCACAGTGACCACACAGGTCGATGACCGCAGCCATTGTTTCTATAATGAGATCCCCTGCCTACCGTCGCCAAACTTGAAATACACAGCAGCTATTTGTCTGTCGGCGTTGTGGCGGAGAGGTCACGGACGCAATTCGTAATCTCGCATACCGCGTTCAAAACACAACTTCGGGTGATTTGGAAGCAGGCCGCCTTGCGTTGGTTTCCATACAATGGTATGAGTCCAGGTCGTTCAGAAAGCAATGGCAAACAACTTAACGTAAACTTGCCCAGAAAAAACAAACAGAAAAAATGATGGAGTT
>JACEFZ010004430.1:0-5000 GCA_014155875.1 Cepaea nemoralis | reverse complement strand
GGGTCAGCGAGGCTTAAGGATAAGCGCGTCCGCTCTTAAAGTTAGGTGTTGTGATGCCGAGGCAGCACTTCCAACGCCTACACCGGTGATCTGGACTAAAATGTTAACTTCTCATCCTTGACTTAGGGACGTAAATTACAAGTGCCTCAGAAGCCGGAGTTGTTTCACTAATGGCGAGCGACTGGGGAATATGGAAAGCATAAATCAGCCCAGTGTAGTAACATTAGTAGCACATGTATGGACAACGGTTGAGTTCAAAGCGAGCAGACAAACAAAATTGTGCCCTGCTAACTGGCGTAACCGTTCATCAATGTAGACATATCCCATCCCTGATGTTCTGGGTCAATTCTTACTGCTATTTTTTAATTTCACCAACGTAGTCTGCTTAGCATTTTCTCCGTTTGTTTCTGCCCTTTCTCCCGTTGCCCTTTTTTCAGTTGTCACAATTGTTTCCATGCCTCCTTCCCAAGAAAGCCCAAACCGAACATGCTGTCTCGTTCTTATATCTACGGGTATATGCAATGTTCTATTTTCACTAGCTTATGCCATGCTATCATTGCTAGTTACTAAGACCGTCCAAGGAATTCTCACGGCTCAGAAATCACTTTTCCTTTCTTTCACAATTTCTTCCTTGTCTGTTCGTTCAGGTTCCATTATTCACTATCATAGCACAAAAAGGGTTTCTCTAAAAACATGTCATTAATGTTGTTAACAAATAATGGCAGTATCTCATTCCATACGATTCATTTCCTTTTTTTAAAATGTAGTAAGTTTGTCTGTTTTGCTCTTACTTTTCTGTCATACATTTCCATGTGGGTTAATTGTTCAAAAATATGTGAAGCCTTTGAATTTTTTAAGCACTTTCCTCTTTTGTTGATCATTTGTGGTGGTTTTTTTCATTTATAAAACCCATTGTCTTATTTTTATGGGGATTTAAGGGCATTTTTTTATTGACCCTCAACACCCAAAAAATCCAACAGTTTTAAAATTAGTATTTTTTGCTATAATACGTGCCATCTGCATGTCGTACGTAGTAGTAGTAGTAGTAGTAGTAGTAGTAGTAGTCAGTAGTAGTAGTAGCAGTAGTGAGTAGTAGGAATAGTAGTAGTCGTAGTAGTAGTAGTAGTAGTAGTAGTAGTAGTAGTAGTAGTAGTAGTAGTATTAATAGGTAGTAGTAGTAGTAAAATATTAGTAGTAGTAGTAGTAGTAGTAGTAGCAGCAGTAGTAGTAGAGTAGTAGTAGTAGTAGTAGTAGTAGTAGTAGTAGTAGTAGTAGTAGTAGTAGTAGTAGTAGTAGTAGTAGTAGTAGTAATAGTAGCAGTAGTAGTAGTAACAGAAGTAGTTGTACTAATATTAGTTACAGCAGTGGTAGTAGTAGTAGTAGTAGTAGTAGTAGTAGTAGTAGTAGTAGTAGTAGTAGTAGTAGTAGTAGTAGTATAGTAGTAGTAGTAGTAGTAGTAAAATTAGTAGTAGTAGTAGTAGTAGTAGTAGTAGTAGTAGTAGTAGTAGTAGTAGTAGTAGCAGTCAGTAGTAGTAGCAGTAGTAGTAGTAGTAGTAGTAGTAGTAGTAGTAGTAGTAGTAGTAGTAGTAGTAGTAGTAAATAGTAGCAGTAGTAGTAGTAACAGAAGTAGTTGTACTAATATTAGTTACAGCAGTGGTAGTAGTAGTAGTAGTAGTAGTAGTAGTAGTAATAGTAGTAGTAATAGTAGTAGTAGTAGTAGTAGTAGTAGTAGTAGTAGTATAGTAGTAGTAGTAGTAGTAGTAGTAGTAGTAGTAGTAGTAGTAGTAGTAGTAATAGTAGTAGTAATAGTAGTAGTAGTAGTAGTAGTAGTAGTAGTAGTAGTAGTAGTAGTAGTAGTAGTAGTAGTAATAGTAGTAGTAGTATAGTAGTAGTAGTAGTAGTAGTAGTATAGTAGTAGTAGTAGTAGTAGTAGTAGTGTAGTAGTCGTTAGTAGTATTTGTAGTATAGAAAATTAACAGTCGAAAGGGGATTTGGGTATATGGTGGGGGATCCATTTTTTATTTAGGGCCCAAAATGCAAAAGGGTGAATGATGGATCTGTATCAAAAGGTTTCCCTTGACTTCCAGGGCCCCGTCCGCTTCCCATATCAGACTGGGACCTGAGGCCCAGCTACATTTTTTAAATCCGAATTTGTACTCATGAGGTTTAGGCCATCACCACCCAACCGATGACTAGAGTCTAGCCACTTCACTATTGTGACTCCCGATATGCCCTACCAGGGTTAAAATTAAAAGAAAATCACAAATGACGTAGAAAAAATAACAACTGTGAATTTGAAACCCCGTTTATTTTTTAAAATGCATTTTCCCTTTATTTCTCAAAAATAATTTTCACCAAAAAATTTTTGCACTTATCCCCTTGTTCTCATCCCCCAAAACCCCCTGCATAGAACTGCGTGCATGTTTTTATTACCCGCCATAACGGAACTGTGTGATTTTCTATTGAGCCCCGTTACTTTTTCTACCCAGCTTTCACCTTTTCGGGGAAAACCTAGGGCTAAGAAAACACACCTTTGGGGGGAACATTTCGCGAGTGACGCCAAAGTTGAATGTGAAGTGAAAACATGGTTTTTTTGAAAACAGAGCACGCAGTTTTAGCAGCCGGTTTTTGGGGGACCGATAAAAAGATGGGATAAGTGTATCAATGTTTGGAGAAAATTTTGAGAAATAAAGAGACAATTATGTATAAAAATAAAACTGGTTTACGTTGTCATTTAGTTAGTTATTTTTTTACAGCCATTTTTGGGAAAACTTAAATTTTCCCTCGTAAATTCATACCATAACCTCCCAAATCGCATTACTGGACACCCCCATATCGCGGCCGGCAAGATTTTTACCATAACCTCCAACTCGCATACGTGGGCACCGATACGTGGCTCCCGCACATCACACAGAATTCTTCTTCTTTTTCTTCTTTTTCTTCTTCTTCTTCTTCTTTTTCTTTTTCTTCTTTTCTTTTTTTCTTCTTCTTTCTTTTTTCTTTTTTTTCTTTTTCTTTTCTGGTTCATCCGGAGTTTTTTTCGGACGTGATTTCGTTGGGCTGTTTACAGCAGAGCTGCGTTTTTGCCCGTTAGGCCGAACATCCCACTTCTGTGGGGGATTTGTTGAGGGTTTAAACCCTTTCCCGGGGGCACAAAATTCATACCATAACCTCCAACTGATCTGGGAACCCCCCATACGTGGCTCCCGACGTCACAATGAATTTCTTTCTTCTTCTTTTTTCTTCTTCTTTCTTTTTTTTCTTCTTCTTCTTCTTCTTTTTTTTCTTCTTTTTCTTTTTTTTATTCTTTTTTCTTCTTCTTTTTTCTTTTTCTTCTCTCTTCTTCTTCTTTTCTCTCTTCTTCTTTTGCGTTCATCCGGAGTTTTTTCGGACCCTGATTGCGTTTTGCCTGTTACAGAGAGGCGTCTTCCCCTTAGGCCCACAATCCCACTTTGGGGCATTTTTTGACGGGTTTAAACCCTTTCCCCGGGGGGACAAAAAATTCATACCAAAACCCCCAAACTCGCATACTTTGGGCACCAGATATCGTGGCTCCCGCACATCGCGCTTTTTCTACCAAACCTCATGTATATTACTTTGCTACCCGATATCGCGCCGGCTTCGTGGGTTAGAGGTTAGCGATTCTCTCCGTAAATTTGTATACCTGTAGGTAACGTGATGACTGGGAGAATCAGCAGTGGTTCGAACCCCCATCGGAACTTACGGGGTTTTGAGCCGGCGCTCAGAAAGAATGGGAAAAAAATGAGCGTAATCTTGCCCAAAAAATAACTACAGTTGAAAGATGCTGGTGTTTACGCGATGTCCCGGGAAAGGATATGCAAAAAAAAAAAAAAAACCCCCAACGCGGCTCCCGCCACGGGCATGTATAAACATAACCCCCAAATTCATTATGGGTACCGAGGAGTTCAAATGAGAAGGGTGAGCTGACAGGACCCTAAAAAACGTGTGCGGTCTATTGACTAAATGAAACGTCTTGACAAGTTTGGGAGAAATTTGTTAAATAATGTCCTCAGAAGCGGCAACTGGTGGGGACGGGCTGTGATTTAAACTGTTTCCCTATCAACAGCGGAGTCGTGACCTCGGGGACCCGAGGAAAGAAAGGGAAGGGGGAAATAAGCCTCGAAAGTACGTGCCCCCAAAATCATCAGTTTTTCGATAAAGTAAAGAAAAAGGGGTCGCCATGACCCCCATAAAGCAACAGGGGTATTGAAGGAGCGTTTTTACCTTGAGAGAAGTTGTGAGTACAAAACGCGTTGGTGGGTTTTGTGGGAAAGGGTTTTGACTGACTTACATGAGCTGGGGGCTGTGGGGTTTTGGGACGAGATGTTTTTTGGGTTTTTTTTGTTTGTCGTGGTCGAATGTTTGATTAGCAATAAATTTAAACCAGCATCATCTGAGATGACTGGTTTATTTTATTGCTAACAAACATAATGGTTTAATTTTATGCTAATCAAACATTCAGACCACGAACAAAAAGAAAAAAAAAAAAAAAAAATCTCGTCCCGAATTCCCCATGACCTCAGCTATCTAAGTCAGTCACCACACCACCCTCATCATCATCACATATATAATCATCATCATCATCATCATCACATCAATTATATCTCATATCTTTTAGTTTTGGGGTCAAGCTACGTGGGGAGGAATAGCTGACGTTCAAGACCCGATGTGTGGCCCTGGATAGTGTCATTCCCTGGATTATACACTTTTTTAAAGTGTCAAGATTTTTTTCTCGATATCCTCTGGTCTAGCGATCTATTTGATGTAGGCCAATGGGTAGTTTATGGTGTTCATTCTAACGGATGGCCAAACCCTTTGATGTTTTTTTTAATATATGTGGACAATGGCTAACCCACTGTCTGTTGAACATTTTTTACTGGGTCTCGGATAGTTAAATTGCAGATCTTCTCGAGAATTTACGTGCAGATGATTTTGCGTAAAGGGAATTTTGATAACGTCAATGTAAAGGATTTGTGTGA
>JACEFZ010004429.1:10000-32620 GCA_014155875.1 Cepaea nemoralis | reverse complement strand
GAAAAATTACAAATTTAACCATGAAAAATATGAAGAGATTCATAGAGAAATTAGACAATTGTGTACACAGGCAAAAGGAGGTTGGTTTGAGTGAAATTTCAGGGAAATTGGAAACCAACACAACACACGGAATACCAAATTAATGCACACAAGAATTCATGGCATCACTAGGAAAAGATCACACACACTTGCCGGATGCTTAAAACTAAACACCAAAGATGGACAAATAATAAAAAAAAAGAACGCTCAAATTTTAAATGTATGGTCAGATTATGTGATTAACCGTTATAATGATGAAAGAGAATACCAGTATGATATTCTGAATAATAATGAGGACCATCAGTTCTGAGGATGGAGGTTCAGAATGCTCTTAACCATCTAACAATTGCCAACAATGCCAGGATTGTTGGCTATCTTGTCGACTGCACAGTTCTCATAGACAGTCGTATTTGACATTATCCCAATCTTGTTGTCTCCACCACCGATAAGTCAATAACAGCTCGCAGTTTATAATGAGCCCCCTAGCAGGCGTGATGTCAGTGGACTATTATGGAGGCGTCGACAACAATGAGGGCGGGTATTACTTCAGAGGCGGGGACTACTACAGGCCTTGGGATTACTAAGTATGCGGGTCTGCTACAGGGGCTGGATCCTCTTGGGTAGTTATATTTACAAAACTCGGCGACCCAACCGCAGTGATTATGGTGAAATAAAACGGCGGAACAGTACCAGATTAAGGTGACTACAGGGGAATATATAAGTATTTCGAAAAGTACGACCCCCCCCCCCCTCTCCCCCAACCCAGCCCCCGTGAAACAATGCGGAAACTGCCAGAAATTAGGACATACCCAAGGGATTGTAAAGATGAGAGACCGTTATGTGTTACACGTATTATGAGCATTACACTTATGGAGAGCGTGCAGAGAAGTGACAAGAGGCATACACTGCACAAAAGCGAACCCGGCGCGACACCGCGCTAAATGCCAATACAAGCATGGCACCGAATACAAAGTGTGCCCTAAATTCCAAAATAACAAACAAACAAACATATTGAAATAGCATTGGAAAGATGCAGATCTCACACAAACGCCGGTGGGAGTCACAATGTAGAAGCAGCACAACATACGGTACGGCAAAGACTCGCGCTCAGAAATGAGATTAATGAAGAACGAAATCTCGAGCATGAATAATAAAATAACCTAGAAGGATAAGGAAAAGGACGTGGTACAAAAAAGCACTAAAGTGGCAGGAAACACAAAAGAGCGGATGGAAGAACGAACGAACGAACGAACAAACTTTATTTTCAAAGGGTTAAGAATTTGGCACGCAGGCCCGTCTAACATTCTGCCCTTTTATCACTCTTTTATCATCAATCAATCATGTGCCATGCCGGAAAGCGTGGGCGGTCATGATTCGCCATTTCACTCGATCACCAGAGTCGTGGATCAGCTCAGTGTTCCTGTCTCGTCCATGCCATGTGGCCAAGCCATCCAGGTATTTTCCTCTCGGTCTTCCTCTTGGTCTGTTCCCTTCGATCTTGCCAGCTGTCACTAAGTTCTCCAGTCCATTTCTTCTCATAACATGTCCAAAAAATTTTGACTGTCTACGTCTAGTTTCTCTAATCAATCTACGATTTTCATTTCTCTCTTGTAGTACTTGGTCATTGGTTTTTCTATCTGTCCATGGTATTCTTTTGTTAATTTTTTCTCTTTGAATTTCTTGTGTTATGTTCTCTAATGTTCCGTCGTTGTTTAACGTCCTAACGTTCCATGTTCCTAATTTTAATGTCTCTGTCCTTGTCTTGCGATGATCAGTCTTTAAGCGAATCATAATAAATTACGCACTTTCAAAGAGGTAGTTTGCGGATGCTTTCCTCTATCGCAGTGACCATACTGGCCGAAAGAAATCTTCTGCTTGCCGTCGCGAAACTCGAGACCATAACCAACAAATATCTGTCGGCTGCCCTCAAAATTTCATCCACCACCTGCCTTCCGTGGCTTCTTTTGAACACTTCCAATACACGAAAACGAAATAACATCACATAATCCAAAGGAAAAACACTATCCACACGAATTCCACGGGAATTTCCATAGGAAATCCACAGAAAACCACTGAACAGCGTCTCCCCTAAGAATAACGAGTCATCGCGTCGCCATTATACATCATTCAAGGCTAACAGAGAACAGCAACAATATAAAAGATATGCATTATAAAGGCATGAGCAAAATGCGAACATCAAAACTACACGACACAGTAATATTAGATAATGGTCTGACACTTGTTATTAGCCATGTGGAATATACTGGCCTACCAAAAGGGGACTAGCAGAGAGAAGCATGCTAATAACATAGACACAACTGGAAGACTCTCTAGCACTGATGGGAAAAGTAGCAAAAGAGATGGAAGCAATCGTATTAAGATGAAAGACAATATTAAAGAAAAATACACCGCCACAGAAAAGTTACAAGAAGTGAACAACACCTAGATAGCTACCGCTGATCTGTTATTTGTCCATCAAGAATAATGATGACCATTCATTTCATCCAGTGGGGTTAAACGTATAGAGCCGTGAGTTGTAATATGAATGGTAAGGCCTATTTTGGCTCGAAATGTTCATTGACAGTGCTGGCAGGGGAATGCTTGACGTTCCAGGAGGAGGATCTCCTGCAGTGGTTTTTCAATCCAGCTTTTTTTCCCACAGCTCTTGCAGTCCTGTTTGCTTCACAAGACACTGCACCCTTGCGTAATGATGTACGCCACGAATTTTGCACTTTGGCGGCAGTCTCCCAAGTGTCGTGATGAATTCCGAAAGCTTTTAGTGAGATCTTCAGAGTTTCTGTAAAGCGTTTCCTCTGACCGCCTTGGGAGCGTTTACCACAATGCAGCTCGCCGTTAAATAAAATACAATTCATGTAGGGAGCTTGTGATCTGGCATGTGATTCAAGTGACAATTCCAGCGAATCTGATCTTTCATTAGCTGAGTTGTAAAACTGGGCATGGATGCTCTTTCTAGGACTGCAATGTCTGAGATCTAAAGATCTAAAGAAAAGGAAACAAGACATGAGCCCCTATCTCAAGAAATGGAAACAAAAAGAAACAAATATAGACAAAATTAACAAGACAAAGGATAAAATGTAACACACTGAAACGGTCACTCAAATGTTTGAAAACGCATAAGAAAAATATCAAATTATCCAGCCGTTTAGACAGGGATACATCTAAGAACAAGAAGTGGTAACGGAGCATACAAGTGAGGAGAACAGCGAACAATACCAGAACTGACGACAATAAGAAGGCAAGGCTATAACAACAACAACACAAACCAAACAGCAAATAACACTACCATGGATAATGACAAAATCAGAATAGTACAGCTGTATGTATCATTCACAAGTTTGGTTAAAACATCTACTCCAAATGATCCCAGTACTTCTAATTCGTCTATTGTCATTCCATCTGGTCCATCTGTTTATTCTTTCATCAAATGTTTGACAGCATCATCGACTTCTTCTTTTAGAATAGGTGGACCTTCCAAGTTAATATCTTCTTTTAATTGTTCCTTTTCGACAGGGAAGAACTGGACAGGATAGATATGGGACAGACAGAAGAGGAAGACATAGAAGAATGCACCGAGAGAACTACCAACAACATACTTCAGTCGGAGATAACACACATCCGTAATAGCAATATGGCAACACACCTTACTACAGACACACAGCGGACGCCAGTAGCGGCAAAACAGTGCAACACACAGCCAATGGGATGGTGGAATCAGCGCTGCATAGAGGAACTGGGAAAAGGAAAGAAGGCGCTAAACCAATACAGAAGAATAAGGACAGAGGTAAAATACAATGAATACACAACCAACAGAAACGAAGCCAATACAGTATGGAAAAATACTGCCACAAATTGATACCAGACACACCCATAAAAGACGTTTGGAAACAAATAAAATATGTCATTTGCAACATGAAAAAGAGTGTTGTGGTTCGACAAAGAACCTACAATTTTGTATGATGTGAAGCGCGGGCAATGAGCTGAGAAGCTGAAAAAAATATCTGATAGTCGTGGGTGTGTGGTTTCTGAGACAAATGCAAAGAATGTCAGCGACAGACATGACAACCAATGACGAAGTCCTGCAAGAAGCAAATGGAAATTGTAAACTGATTAGATACATTAGACGTAGATAGTCAACATGTGTTGGTCACTTTATATGAAGAAATAAATTGGATAAATTGGTGACAGCTGGCACGATCGAGGAGAAGATAACACAGGGGAAGACAGAGAAGTAAATACTTGGATGTCGTGGGCACGTAGTATGTTCGAGACAAGAATAGTGAGCTAGTCCACAATTTTCGTGATATAGTGAGATGGCGAAACACGACCGCACACACTTATCGGCACGGCACATGATAAATGACAGAATGAATGATAACAGGGCAACAACAGGCGCCCGGAGAGATGATGACGTTGAACACTGATTGACCAATGGTTTGTAACCATATGAGGCTAGCACCATTTACCCAATACAGCACAGAGTGTCATCACCGGTCATTGGTTTCTTTTACTGCAGTGGCTTCATCTACCGTACCGCCCTTGTTATTACTTCCCGGGAAACCGCTGTGGTAAATAGTGAATATGATCAATGAAGATTGAAACACATTTACACATGTGCAAATATCCCCCCCCCCCCCCTTTTTTTTCCTTACTTGCTTTAAACTCCAGCGCGGTCAACACTGGTCTTATTTTTCTTTTCATGTGGGACAACTTTCAGCATGACCAAGGACCCTCGCCATCAGCTGAATTCACTTCGACTTCTGAGGTACATCACGGTCCGGGCCATGGCTATGACGACTAACCGAATAGGCAGATAACTGAAATAGCTTATTACATATGTACAGTAACGTGATTACACTGCGAGCTTAGAACAAAAATGATAATGAAATCCTTTTCAAGTGCATAATACATACACATTGTATTTAATTTTACAAAACGATCAAAATAAACTTCACCATAGAGTAGTTAATGCACAAAAAGTTATTGCAATACTATAAACCTATGCAACTTTAAAAAAAAAAAAAAATGTCATCTACTTCTGTGTCTTTGAGGTTCAAGCTTTCTGTACGGCAATTTTTCGTATCTTATGCAGGAGTTGGATCTTCGTTGCATTTGCTTCCTCGTGCATTTCTAGCTAGCCGGATGCACTTTGATAAAATCCTTTCTGCTTTTAAGTGGCTAGTTTGGTTAGGCTGGTTTTTGGTTACGAACTGATCCTTCATCGTCATCAATTTATCTTCATTGCTTGTCACACTGAAACAATTTCATTATCACACCAAATCTCAAGGCCTCTATTCAGTTTGACACATTACAACCAATCTGTTTCTTCTTCTGGCGTAATATTTTCACTGTCTAATCCTACATTGTTGCACAGTTGCGCAATTTCGTCAACACTAACAGTCTCAGTTCCTTCAGCTTCGTCAACAGGTTCAGGGTAGGTCAGCATGACCGAATGGATAAAAATGTGTGTTCTTAAAGAGCCGATGTGATGATGCCGATGCCAAGGTACGGGTTCAACTCTTACACGGAACAGTTAGACTAAAATGTTGACCTCCTGTCCTTGACATGGTGATGTACATTACACGTACATCTGAAGTCGGAGTGGATTAGCCTGATGGCGAGGGACACTGTTAATAGGGAAAGCTAATTCACTCGCAAAATTCAGGCCAGCACTACTATAAATAGTCCGAATTGACATCGATTGAGTTCAAAACGATCGAGCGACAAACAAAAAGGTTTAGGGACAAGTGTATTCCACCCATTCTTCATTGTAGACACTGTAAGGTCCACCCAGACAGTGACGACATTAAAAATAGCATCCATTATGTTGCATCCCTTCAAAACATCTGTGACATTCATTGCATCATCAGACATAAGCTCAACTTCTTCACCACCGATGATTAGTCACCTTCTCCATCATACAGTGCAGTCACTTCCTCCATCATACAGTGCAGTCACTTCCTCCATCATACAGTGCAGTCACTTCCTCCATCATACAGTGCAGTCACATCCTCCATCATACAGTGCAGTCACTTCCTCCATCATACAGTGCAGTCACTTCCTCCATCATACAGTGCAGTCACTTCCTCCATCATACAGTGCAGTCACTTCCTCCATCATACAGTGCAGTCACTTCCTCCATCATACAGTGCAGTCACTTCCTCCATCATACAGTGCAGTCACTTCCTCCATCATACAGTGCAGTCACTTCCTCCATCATACAGTGCAGTCACTTCCTCCATCATACAGTGCAGTCACTTCCTCCATCATACAGTGCAGTCACTTCCTCCATCATACAGTGCAGTCACTTCCTCCATCATAGAGTGCAGTCACTTCCTCCATCATACAGTGCAGTCACTTCCTCCATCATACAGTGCAGTTACTTCCTCCATCATACAGTGCAGTCACTTCCTCCATCATACAGTGCAGTCACTTCCTCCATCATACAGTGCAGTCACTTCCTCCATCATACAGTGCAGTCACGTCCTCCATCATACAGTGCAGTCACTTCCTCCATCATACAGTGCAGTCACTTCCTCCATCATACAGTGCAGTCACTTCCTCCATCATACAGTGCAGTCACGTCCTCCATCATACAGTGCAGTCACTTCCTCCATCATACAGTGCAGTCACTTCCTTCATCATACAGTGCAGTCACTTCCTCCATCATACAGTGCAGTCGCATCCAGCTTGATACAGTATGGTATACAAGTAGTCGTTGAACAATTTTAAAGATAGATTGTGTGTGTTAATACTGGCGTGTTTCTTTGTTGGTTATCTGTTTTTTTTTTTGGGGGGGGGGGGGTGGGGGGGGGGGGGGTGGGGGGGGGAGAGGGGGTAAACAGTAACAAATAACAGTAACTGACAATTAAACGAGTGACGGTTAATCAAAGTTTTGAGGTACTTGCAATTTACGTTCCCAACTCAAGGACGAGAAAACAACATGTTAGCCCAACTAACCGATGTATGGTTGAATGCACTACCTCACAATTAGCCCAACGGAAGTTTAAGAGGAAGCGCTCTATCCATTCGGCCATTACAATCACATAACACTGTACTCACCAGGTGGTTGCTGTTTTCTTGGGGTCAGATATGAACAGGAACAAATCTTCACCCCTCCTGGGGAACAAAGATGTGTCAAGTACAGATGTTCTCAGGGAGCTAAGGAATTTCACGCTGAGGGTAAAATGCTTGTGTGTGTGTGTGTGTGTGTGTGTGTGTGTGTGTGTGTATGTGTGTGTGTGTGTGTGTGTGTCAGTGTGTCTGTGTGAAGTTAAATGTGTATATATGTGTATCGACAATAAAAATAACTGTAATATATGGTTGATGGTCCACAAAATGTAAATATACACTGTACAACGCTGAAACAAGTTAAAATATTTTAAATATGTAGGCATTATAATCTATACTCTGCAAGATCTATACTCACCATAAGATCTGGAGTACGACAAGGTTGTGTCCTGTCCCCTCTCTTGTTCATAACATATATAGACAACATATGTAAAGAAACCAGCCAAGCAGAGATAGCAAGAATACCACATGACGAGAACACAGAAGAAGAACCAACTACAAATCTAACCATTAGAGAACTTCTGTTTGCGGACGACTGTGGGATAGTAAATGAGAATACCATATAAAAAGGACTAAAATAGTTGTCTAGGGTAAATAAATATTTGGTCCTCAGGTTCGCCGCATTAAGGCTGTTGATCGAGACAGTTTATTTCCTAAAAAGACTCCAGGAATAGAGTAGTTATTGGCTCTATTGAAGTAAGACTGGGGTTATGGTCAGATAGACTCCACCCACTGTATAGGATAAACTACCTTCCTGAAGAATAAAACAGAGAATAGGTCACTTAACCACAGATCTCTATCAAGTTGTTATTCGTGGATAAATTATCTGAGACTGTGTGTTGGTCGACCTCCCACTGGATTCTCTGCACATATACACATACAGTAGCACAGTTCTCTACAATAACAAACAGTGTAACACTGGTCACTAGACAATGAAAACTCTCCTGACGAACATATATCGTTTATTGACAGAATCTCGTAATATGGAAATACAGGACTCTGTCTCCACTACAATCTATTAAACCATCAAACAACAAAATACATTCTCAAATAATGTATGAACTTATAATCTAAAAACTCCCCTCCTCCTCTTCTCTTCCCTGCACCTAAAACCCAATCATCCGCACTTTGCTTGTTGTTCCCTACTCGTGATGACTGTTTCTACTATGTGCCGTTTAATCACCACTCGGCATACACTCCACTACACGATTCTACCGCTGAAATAGATGGGCTCATCCCATCTTGAATTGACCAAACACCACAATGAGCCACTGAGAAAAAACCAAGGTTCTCTGGATACTGAACATTATAATGGGGATACGGCTCATTGACGTTGATAAAATATAGTCATAATTGACCAACACAAGGAACTGTCCTCACCTGTCCCCTCGCTAAAAATGATGATGGGGTGACTGAGTCTGGACTAATCGATATGGCGTTGGTCTTGAGAGGAAACATATGCCTGCATAAAATAGGGATTTCACCCCTTTGTATTAATGTCCATCATTCTTGAAAAGAGGAAGCACGGACTCGCAACGACGTACTGAGGGTGTTGGTGAAGGAAGGACTCTCCATGAGCATGGGTCATAGCTAGTTGAACCTCTCTAGGCGATCTCCCGAAGATTGTAAGACTTGCATGCTTCATCGTTACAAAGACGAAATCTCAAATGTCTCAGTACGACATTTAAACAAACCGGGGAAACGTAGCTGGGTTCATTGTTTACTCCATTGCGTAAGACTGCTTCACATCGAGAGTAACCTCCAGTCCGTAAGCTGTTGCAGACTATAACTTCCCTGATACTACAGGAAGAATATTAGTGTCATCTCTCGTCAGACGCCAGTGATGATTATTAGAAGCTTTTCAATAGCCCTTGGCTAAATTGATGTCACCAGAGTGCCACACTCAAAAAAGGAGATAACTCCGTCTGGAGTTTCTCACTGTTGCTAGAAGGAAAATACGGGATTACTTCCCACGCCTCCGATTTCTTGGAAGGAATGCCGAGGTCCATAAGTACTGAGTGGCGCATACTCTGCATATCACAGCCAATCGTTGTTAACTTCGCCAAATTTAGCCAATAGTTTTAGACCGCTAAAATCAGCCAAGATTTGTCCCATAGTTTTAGACTCAGCTAACAGCAGCCGAGATGTTCCCCGCCTGCCTCAAATGTCTGTAAATCAAAAATGTCAAGCCGTGAATATACTAGCTTATTATGCAGGTTCATAAGACTCACAGAGACAACAATTAGACATATAGTCCTAGGACAATCTTCATATCATGAAGTGGTGTCACCTGTGGGCCTGAAACATATGGGTCTATTTGGCGGGAAGGTGGGCCGGTAATCTGAACACTCTACCAACCCCACTCTTCTACCTATACATCGAACAGGACATCACAGACACCAAATGGAGATATATTCTCACACATACAAACACTCCTCTATATGGGAGGACAACAATCTGTTATAGAACATGACCAGGGTGTGACTAAGGTCGGGGTTTTGTAAATATTGGCTCCAATGTCTTGTTATTTTGGCAAGCACACTGCACGATTTACGGCAGGTAAAAATGAGTATTTAGGTATGTGAACCGTTCTCATAAATATGATTGAGCCACTGACATACAAGGTCCACCAAATCCGACAAAAGCAATGGGGTGTCTTATCTAACTGTGTCCCCAGGCTGTCATACACACAAAATATACGTTCCGTCCCCGGCATATTCTGTACACAGATAAAGTAAAGATTCACACACAATATATATATATATATATATATATATATATATATATATATATATATATATATATATATATATATATATATATATATATATATATATATGCGTACAGGTTCTGAATCTTTAACAAAGGCATAATGTAACACCTGAATACTTTACCAAGAGTCCGGTAAAGATAGGCTCTTCCCTAGATGAGAGTGAACCAAAAGTGAAGATAGATTGAACTCTGCAGAAACGGTACAGCATTTACAGAGACATCAAAGTCTTCAAAAGAAGATGAATCAGTAATCATAGCATGATAAGAATTATAAGCATAGGAATATAGGACAGTGGTATAGACGTTCAAATCTTAGGCTGTCTTTCTTACAGAAGTAACGGTGCCGTAGCAAACTCCGCCAAAATACATACATGACATGTAGTATTACTTCTCATATCAAACAAACAACAACAACAACAACAACAAAACTTTATTTTGAAAGGGTTAAGAATTGGGCACGCAGGCCCGTCTAACATTCTGCCCTTTTATCACTCTCTTTCATACATTACACCATTCACACATCATTCAAGGCTAACTGAAAACAGCAACAATATAAAATATATGCATTATAAAGGCATGTGGAAAAATTAAAAATAAATACTACACGACTCAGTAATAGTAATAACTGGTGTGGCATTTATTAGCTACGTGGAAAATACTGGCCTACCAAAAGGGGACTGGCTGTTATACTAGGGTTTTATTATATTATTACTTCTATTATTAAGGGGGAAGGTAATCCGTACTGAGATAGTGTTCAAATAATGTGCGATTATATGTATAGGGATTGATGATGTCTTTTATTTCATGTGGAAGATTGTTCCAGAGCTGAGCTGCAGAGTACGTTAAGCTTGTTTTGTATAAGTCTATCCTAGGCTTCGGAAGGTGTAATAAATTTAATCGTTTACTGTGTCTAGCATTATATTCAAACAATGGCCAAAGGTAGTTTGGGGCATTCCGATGTAGGATTTTGTGAATTAGTTTGGCCTTATTGAAAAGCAGACGTTTGTGGAGTGGTAGTAACTGAAGGCGTTTATGCAGGCTAGGATTTTCAGTTAAATGTTTGCTATAAATCAATCTCATGGCCCGTTTCTGGAGTGAGTAAAGTCGCTTGGTGCTTGAATTGGAACAACCGTCCCAGATGATTGTAGAGCAGTAGTCAAAATGTGTCTGTATGTGTGACGTATAGAATATTTTCCTTGTGTCCTCATCAAGGAAATTTTTAATTTTGGCGAGTTGATAGACTTTTTTCGCTGTTTGTTTAGTGAGCGCTTGAACGTGAGGATTAAATGTTAGGTTTCTATAAGATTGTATTAAATATCTAACACAAATCTTATCATTCAAAAAACATATGTATGCTCACCAATGCAACATAGAGGCAAAAATGGGCCCACAATGGGCCTACACCCTCTCCCTGAATAATTCACATCTACATAGTTGGGACTTCCAGACTCAAGTGACTAGGTCTGGTCCCGCCTGGGAGTTTTACCAAACTATTCCATTCTATTTGGAGCCCCAGCCCCAAATTCCGCCTCGTTCTGAACAATGGCATTCGTTACCATAAAAGGAATTGCCAGTCTCTTGTACGTAATATTTCTATTTCCTAGAAAAGGTATTTATAATCGTCTGCAAGCTGGAGTAAACTGGGACGTTATGTCACAACGACCAAGCACTAATAGCAAAATAAGAAGCTGAATTACAAGACCACATGAATAGTCTAAACGATTTGTGTAGGGAACATAACATGATAATTAGCACAAGCAAAACAGAGGTAATGACTATAACTAAAGAAGAACAACCAACAACAATTCACCTAAACGAACATCCCTTGAAACAAGTGAAGAGTTTCAAGTACCTGGGAAGTATAATATCATCAAATGGCAGATCAGAAGACGAGATCGAAAATAGGTGCAATAAGGCAAATCAACTCATTGGACAAATGGCACCAATACTAAAGAACAAACATGTATTAGTAACTACTAAGAAAGCACTTTACAACACAATCTTCCTACCACCTCTATGCTACCAATGCCAAACCTGGACAATGACAGAAAAAGAGAAAAGAAAAATCACAACAACAGAAATGAGGTTCCTGAGAAGAATACTCAACGTATCAAGAAGAGATAAGATCAGAAATGAAGAAATCAGGACTAAAGTGGGGGTTAAAGCAGCACTAGATTTTATTAGAAAGCAGCAATTCAAATTATTTGGCCATGCAAGTAGGTTACCAGTCAACAGCATGCCACAACAAGCAATGATGTACAGACCAGATGGAAACAGAGGAAGAGGCCGACCACGTAAACGTTGGACGGAGGGAATAGCAGAGTCAATGGGAATATCGATATATGAAGCCCATAATCGGGCACTCTCACGAAGTTTATACTTCACCTCGACACCGCAAGGTACAAGAGGAACATGATGAGATGAGATGAGATGAGACTCTGCAAAGTGACATATACAAATGTATTGATGACAACAATACAACACTATAGACCCCTTTAGTTTATAGAGAAAACCAGTGGATTGAGCTCCGGATACAATCAAACCCCATGTGACTCAGACAAATCCAATATTGTGCTAAATGGTACAATAGAAAAGTCACGTCTCCAAACCGACTAGGACACATTACCATAACAGGACAACAACTTCGAAAACAGACGCATGGACATTAGTGTGAAAGTTCAAACAATTAATCAAATCAGAAACATAATCATGGGTGTGAGGTGGTGTGAAGCGAGTATGGAAGATGCGTGGAAAGCCTGACCAACAGGTCGGACCAAAGACCCAAGGATGACTATGGTTGAGGAATCATATTCCGTAACAAAGACACAAAACATCATTTAACATGATAAACAAATGTACTACATGTCAACAACATGAGCATACACTGTTCTCGCATGCTTGTCTTCCCGCTCCCATTCCTCAATGAGGTTAGACCCTCAAATAATGCAATAATGACTATCGCTCTCACAAATAACCTCCTTCCCTGCACTGGTGACTATCAGGAATATCAGCACACGATATGACCAGAATAAAAAACCCGGCGTTGACAACAATAAACCCAAAGACTGCCACATAGGCACCAACCGTTAATCAGACACATGCTATGCATTTCTCAATGAAGCCACCAACACCATACATTTTTTTTTTATCATGATGGTCAAACCCATACAAGAATACTGCATATCCATGAGTGTATGTTCTATATCAGCCCCATGTTGCCATCAACAAAGTTATCTGTATCACTACCAACATCATTGACAGGCATAGACGAGACCATCACCATTATCATCAGCATGTGTGGGCATTATCATGATCATTGCTCTTTGCATGGTGGCTATCATCATGTGATACCCATGTCACATTCATGTCAAAGATAGATACAATCCATTAGCAATCTTTACACCAGTGGCATCACATTCATCATTACTACCATCACATCAAGGTCACCGTTATCACATCAGATAAGCACACACACCTCACCACTGTCGACATCGTGCATAGGCATACACACTGAAATGCCTGGTGTACTGACCCATATTGACCGACTGGTATTGTATATGCTCCCATGTACCTGCTCACAGGATGCCCCTACTTTAGTCGAAATACCAACCAGTGCCTGGGTTAGCACCAAACATAATCTATCACCCCGTGGCAAAATACATGACATCATCATGATCACCATCACCAGGTGATCGACATAATAATCATAAGACAGGATCAACATAAACACCAAATGGGGCACTTAAATATCAGGAATGTACCGTGTGCATTGGTCACAGCTATTCCCAGGATTTGATAAATCAGGGAATACTCGTGCAGCCTGATTTTTCTTCTTCTTTCGTTCGCTCGAAATATGTCTAAAACTGCAGTGTTGTCTCTTCTATGAATCTAACAATCATTTTTAGTTCACTCAGCGGTCCATAGAGTTTATCTTCCAATGGTGTCTCTCTAGGCCAGACAGTTCGCTTGGATGCAACCTAATGATAGAGATACCCCACTGGCTACCAATTGTTACACTACATGACTACATATCTGTTTACATTCAGAGGCTAATTACACACCCTTTTGGCATCTTGGTGCAGCTGAAAACACTCATCTAAGCCTTGTTTACATTCTGTCAGTTTGCTAATTTATGCTAGCAGTCAAAAAGGCAGGTGATCTATTAATACAACTGAGCTGCTCGGAGGTTCCGTTTTGGCGACCTAGACGGGAGGTTTCATTTTCATATCTGCTTGCTGATAAACACTATTCTAAAACGGATCCCTTAAATTTAGCGACTATTCTAGATATTTGTAAAATAATTCTACAATGATCGATGCATGGACATTTATAACTCAGGTCTTCTTAAATTGTCTAATAAATGAAAGCAAACCAATCTATTTCCGCACATACTTCAAACACCCTACACTGGTGTTCTTGCAGGCAATCTTTTGAGAGATCAGCCGACTATGTTTTAATTCAAAAGCGTGTGCCTAACATTCTGTGACTCAACTTGGTCACACTGGAGGCCTTTATGCATTTTCTTGAATGGTAGTGGTGTGAGGAGAACAGTTCCTTTCCCCTCAAGATTTGAGGCCCATCCGCCTTCCTCCAACCGAGGCTGCTCCAGAACCAAACAGCCCGGAAATATCGCCCGCATCTTTTTCTCCAATCTTGGTTGGTTAAATTGCCATCATACCCCGAGCTCTGCAGGGAGTGGCGGTACTGGTTCCATCAACATCCTGCGGTGTCGCGCTAGACAATATATATATATATATATATATATATATATATATATATATATATATATATATATATATATATATATATATATGTATATAATGCATTAACACATATTGTTTATGATAGAATACGGATCGTCACGAAACGGTTCTCTGTTTGCAGGATGTGATGTAAATGGGACATGTTACCCGTTAGGAGAAACCCACTTCACAAACTGTTCATTTTTAACCTGTGATAGGCTTCCGCAGGGAGAGAAAATGAGCTATGAA
The DNA here is from genome assembly GCA_014155875.1 of Cepaea nemoralis. Lineage (NCBI taxonomy): Eukaryota > Metazoa > Mollusca > Gastropoda > Stylommatophora > Helicidae > Cepaea > Cepaea nemoralis. The sequence goes on along the minus strand of JACEFZ010004429.1, from coordinate 17,729 downwards.
ACTATTATGAATGCAACGGGTAAGTGACATGCGCGTTTCTTTTACAATTTCAGACACTGCACATGTCAAACCAAGCCGGACAAAAAGCGTGTACAATTCTAAAGAGAGGAGATAATGATTAATGTAACACTGGGGTACGTAAATTGATACATAACCATTTATTGCAGATGATTGCAACATATGAATACCATATCTAAATTCTTTGATCAATACTCGATCCAATTCAGGCACACTCAATCTCGAATTGACTGCAATTATCCTTACTTTCATTCATATAGATATTTGAAGTAGAATAAGAAGAAGAAGAAGAAGAAAAAGAAGAAGGATGACGAGGAGGAGGAGGAGGATGAAGAGGAGGAGAAGGAGGATGAGATGGAGGAGGAGAATTAGGAGAAGAAATAGGAGGAGGAGGAGAAGACAAAGAAGAACGAAGCAACGAAAGAACGAACACAATGTATTTTCAAATACAAAAGGATTCAAAAATAAAAGGATTGGGCAAGAAGAAGCCGAAGAGGAAGATGGGTACTAGTAACAGGTATTTGACTGTGATATTAATGCAATTATGCAACGCTTTCATTACCTCGGTGTCATGTGCAAACCGTTAGCTTCCTAAGTGTTAATTAAAGTGTCCTAACAAGTGAAAGTGTGATGGCGCAAAGTCTGCACTGCATGATGGATGTTTTAGGACCTCTAATGATTAAAAAAAATGATTACGTAGGTAGTATATACATTGCATGTGCAGCGGTATGCGGACTGGTGTTGTCGAAATGCAACAGTACACTTGTTTAGAGAAGACTGATTCGATCGCATCGTTGGCTTCAGTTTGTTCTCTGGCATATCACTGCATTGAATTCCAGTCAAAGTGTAGACCCTTTCATGTGAATGTATCAATATTGAGCCCTTGATATAAAAGAACATTATAATCGTGGCATTCCCAGAGAATTTCTGCGTGTTGGTTATCTTTAAAACTGGAGACAAAAGGAGTTTATGCTGCATCGACTGTGTCTTACTCGCTGACTCGTAATAACATATCCATGAATCGGCCCCTGTCTCACTTTCTTGGAGAAAAGTATCTCCTTCTTGCATATCATTACCCATTGCACCTAACAAATCATTTGCCATGCACTTGAGTGATTAGTGGAAATCTGTCACGGGAGCAGTTTCCCACATCGGAGATCATCGTAGACAATATTGCACGTAAAACGTAGCACTGTGACTCGTGTTGAAATTCACGGCTATATAATTAATAGTGAGTAGTCGCCTGTCGTCATGGCCTAGCCGGTCGATCTGACGTCTCGCTGTGCCTTCTGTCACACTTTTAGATCTTCCACTACGCAGCTCATCAATGACGTTTTGCCCTATGATATCTTTCTAATTATTCACACTCATCCCTGAGCCAATCAGCTAGCTCCATAATTGACCATACATTTTCTCTAGATATTTCAAGGTTTCACACCATCTGGAGAAAAAACACACACATAGAAAACGGGGAATGGGCTTAAGAGCCTGAAGTAAGATTTGACTGTGTTCACACTCTTCCCTTAATGTTATAAGTGCTGTCATATAGTGACTTTCCCTTGCACTACTACCTCATACTACACAACATCATTGATCAGCGTCCATATATTTCCAAGAATCATGTGTATCTAATAAGATTACAAGTCTCTGGATTTCTTGGGTAGTAAGATAAAATGCATAGCTTTGCAGGACACGGGCGAGTAAAAAAGCAGTTACTTTGTGCAAGTCACGCATGTGCAAAATGCCACAGCAATCGGAAATCGCAAACAGTAGGCATTTAGACTGGTGCCCTGGCAACACTGACAAGAAACAAAAACTAACCACAGTAGATAAAGCTGGTTACCGTGGATGGAAGCTGTCTAGAGGAAGCAAAGTTTACACACATGCAAGCCGAAGTCGGACACAATGAACTTTGACCTGCTAACTAGGTGTGACGTAATATCCTCCAAAAATAAACGAAGAAGAGAAGACATTGCTCTGTTGTCACCTGTGCTACACGACTGCAACACTGCGTGTATTATGTGCCATGTTGTATCCGGACTTGATGGCAGTGTGGTCTATACTCAAATGTATGAATCAATTCCTAACCGTGACGCATATGTGCAACACAAATAACTTGCTTGACTGTCTCCCAGACATAATTCAATCATATTTCCACATTGTGTCTCATTTTCCCATTGTCTGCACGTTCCTTCTTCTTATAGTTCATGCGCTTTGCGTCGGTGATCATGAATATCCACAGCATTCTGTCTCATGTACTGCCAATTAATTCAAATAAAGTTATTTCTTCATGTCAGGATGTCAAAATACCCAGCATTCCCTTTGTCGATCTCCTACTGCCTTTCCACAAAATTACCTGTTGTTACGGTTTATTCCACATTTCCGTTCTCATGAACAACCAAAAGAATATGTATTGGCCTTTTCCGATGTCAGTAACTAGTTCTCCTTGTCAGATAACCTCTTCCACGATATCTTCACTGCTCTTTTCACACGTCCACAGTGTTCTCATCATTATTCTATTAAACCACATGTGGGAAGCCACGCCATCATTCCTCTCGAGCCTTATAAATCCACGATTCCTTCCCTATATCAGGACTGGCTGAATACATCTCTTAACTACGCTTTGCCTCACCTCGTTTGAAAAACGATGTATTTCCAGGAAATGTTCTTGTTCTTGTGAACTGTGCCATTGCTTGGGCTATTCTTTATTTAACTATTTTAATGTATCTTCTAATTACTGATATAAAAGGAACTTAATTGAATAATACATGACGTGTTTCTGTACCATACAATATAATACATTTAACATTTGCTAATAGTGATGATGATGATGATGATGATGATGATGATGATGATGATGATGATGATGAAGACTAACTTACAAACTCAGTTAATTCCGCTGTATATGTGGCACTTAGGTTGCCTCGTTGAGGACAGATGTCTTCCCGAGGGATCCGTCTACTATAAGAATGGCTGCGAACTACACATCTGTACCAGAACATCTGAACGCACCATGGCTCTTGTGTTTCAGAACGAAAGTATGTCAGTGTGTAAACATCATCTTTATCATGACACGATGAACCAATTTGCCTTGCCGATTATGTTTCCCTACCATAATATAACAGTTTCTGCTTATATTGTCGATACTATTATGTATCTTCTCTAGTTGTTTACTTCTCTATTATTAGTCATACATTCTAGTGTTGTTACATTGTGATAATGTTTTTATCTTCGCTGGATGAAGCCAAAATGTTGACCCCCTCATATTTATATTTGTGTAAGACCTTGCTTGTGTCTAAGCCTCTTTCAAATTATTTGGATTTCGCATTTTCACTGGCCAAGTTTTATTGTTATATAATATTAGATTGATAAGCTTAATATGTAATTTTGCTTGTTAAATAATAGTCCCCGATACAGATATATATGTTAAAACTTGGTATATGGTATATGATAAGTTACATAAGACATTTCTCATTTCACCAAATTAATATTATGAATGCATTATTTTGTTGCTTCTCTCTTCGGTAAAATATTTCATCATGTGTGATACTAACTATGTACTTAACATCTCGAAACTCACAGTATAGACACATGCATAAGCAGACACTCACAAGCGCATACGTACATACGCACATACATACATACATACACACACACTCACACCCACCCACCCCCTCCCCCCACACACACAAGCACACACACACACCACACACACACACACACACACACACACACATATTCCATGGTGGAAGTTGATAATGGAGCATATATTTTGACACTACTTTTTCCCATTCGTAAACTGCTCTCTCCTCACGAGCCCTAATCGGGATATTGCTTAAGCGCCTGAAATAAGTGCTTAGTGTTTCCACCCGTATCCCTGCATTGAATATTATACGCACTGACACTTAATTGTTGTCCCTCGTACTATTACATAATACTACACACACCTATAATTAATCAGCTTCGTTATTTTATCCAAGAACAATGTGAATCTAATGTTATTACACATCTTCCCGATATCTTGTGTAGTGCGATGAAATAATTTTCTTTCCCTGATAAAGGCGAAAAACATCTTTTCAACGTTTATGTTACTGTCGCGAAATTACCAATATGAGTGACTTCGCTGAAGGGAAATTCCAAGTGGGCGGAGCTTAGCGGAGCGAACCGGCTGACGAGCTAATTTTAATCTTGGGGAATCCGGACTAGATTTTACGGCCTAGAAGGATCTTTTTATTTCTAGGGTTGTTATTTCGTGTTGGCGTTTTGCACCCGAATACCTCTGAGCTGAAATGAGATGGGTTTCTCGTGGGGAGAACTCATGATTCTTGGCGAAAGTGATTTTACCCAACACTTGTGACTTCTGTTTGCATCGAGAGTTTGCTTGGATAAGCGGAAGACAGCCATGGTGAGGTAAATTTTCCATCTGACCAGACCTGCGTGTTTGCGGTCCATATGTGTCTTCATGGAGCATTCCAGAAGCCTGACAATATGATGGCTGTTTGTAGCATTAGTTCACACTCTAACGTGATACCACAATTACTTCTTTTCTATGCTGTTTTAATCGTATTAAGCGATTATAGTGCCGTGCTATGTGTTGTTCGTTGCGCGGACTCATGAATATTAATGAAGCACTATCGATAAATACTAGACTTAGAACAGAGACACCAGAGTGTTTTTTTTTTTTTGGGTCTATTTCTTACAGTTAATTCTTTGAACACAAGCTAGAGATGGTGATTTATTGCAGTCCTTTAGTACATACCTGTATTTGCTCGATAGTAGAATAGCTGTCTATGTTGGGCACTTACAGTTATTTTTTAACGGGCAGAATCAGTGCTGTGATGTCGTTTACTGAAGTTGGTAGGCTGTGGCAGGACGAAATGTAGTAATACAAGTGTTATGTTAAGATAATTGTTGAATGAACTGGCGACTGCAGTGTATACAAGTGCATCGATTAGGTTAGGACGCGAGGTTTAGAACCGTCTACTTAAGTGGGATTGTCCCTCGTGATTCTGAAGGGAACACAAATGAGATTGTAGTGTTGATTTATTAAACGTGAGTGTAGTACTCATTAGTCCAGGTGATTGTGATATTGAGTATTCAATCATGTGGTGATGGTGTGTTTATTCATCGCGATTCTTGACGGAACAGCGTGTATATTTGCATCGCGATACCTACCGGATCGGCGTGCCCTTTATTCAACTTTCTAGCCCAAACTATATATATTGTTTTGGGAGAACTATTCTTGGGGAAGGGCGTTGAGGAAGAGAGTTCTTATTTACCTTAAGAGAGGAGAGAAGCCAAGGGATGGGATGCGAACCGAATTATAATTATGAGATGACTGGTCCTACCAGACCAGTGTAACCGTTCAGACATGGAACACTGCTAATTAACGGGGTAAGAGAACGGGTTTGGACTTTCACCATCTACATGTCATGCGCCAATATGCATAATAATAATACTCTTTACCTTTCAGGAAAAGGATTGACAAGGAGAGTTTCTCTTGGGTCTGGGACAAAGATCCCAGAAGAGAAACTGATGATAAGGATGATGATGATGACGATTGTGAAGAAATGTTCGGACGGACAATTCCCAATAAGAGACAACCCCTACATTTATATAAGATTTACGTGTTTTATTATAGTGATTGAAATGGCGAGAAGAAAGAGGGAGTGGGAGGTACCAGGATCAGGTGACAGGGGTCAGGCGACGACCAGACCGGTACTTACTGGAACCGTGCCTTCCAGACGAGCAATTCCAGGTGCTGCCTGACAACGGTAGTGCGATCATACATGAAGTCATTCCTTGTTGAAGATGATCCTGTAAGCTGGAATGTACAGTTTACACATTTTACTTACCGTGAGCAATGCATTCTGATGTGTGTCAAGTATTCTGAGTTGTTGCCGAATGCGTTCACTCGATCCTATTCATAGCAGCGTCAGCCTTCTTGTTTTGAACGCATGATGCCTTCAACAGTGGTATTCAAGATGATTCTACTTAGAAGGAGGAACCTGGCTATCTGCTCACTCCAGTAAGAACCTCCATGTTATAGGTGAGGTCAAGGCACTGGGAGCAAGCCAAATCAGTTCCCCTCTGTGAGAGAACCACCGAAGGTAACCATGTAAAGGGACCTGATTGGTTCATATTGAAGGTACATGTCAACACGCCTGTGAGTGCAGCACCACTATGAGAAATACTAGCACGACTACTGTATTACCAGACCCAGATAGAATTGAAAATACGGATCGACTTATATGACATTGGTATAGTGATCTTCAAGGTGCCTTTTAACCTAAGTCATCAGACCCATATGAGGTCTGAACTGTTATTGTATTAGTCGAATATTCCTTGGACATTCTTTAGAATATTGGCGATGGAGTGTATCCTTACTTCGCAGACCCAGGAAGGTCAGACAGAACATTGTGATACCTGGGAAAGTCACAGAGATTCAACGTAATTGTTCATCTTGTAGATCTTCATAGGAGGACGCCTAATGCTATTGGGTCTACCCAGTCAGCCTTTGCAGTGAGAATCAACATATCGTCCACTACGTCACAGATTGACATTGTTTCATTGGACAGTGCTCATACGGTCATCTTATCACAAACATTCAGGATGACTAGTCCCAGGCTGTAATCCACGGAAAGTTGATGCGACTAGGCGCTTTAAAACTCTCAAGGCACCTCTTGCATGGAGGGATCACTGTGAGCTTAAGTAACCGACCGGACGTACGCACACTACAGAATCTCACTTGTCCTGTGATGATATTTGGATCATCCCTGAATCTTCTACATTCTTTGTTCTAGATGTACATATACCTACTCTCTATCCCGTTCACCATTCTTCTTAACAGAACTATCTTGTACAATACATTTTCGCAATTTGCTAACATGCCTTTGCTTGAGTTTATGGGTGTCTTCTGGGCTGAGCCCTCTGGGGATACTAGTCCATAGGTTGAGAGTGTGAAATACACATGGAGTCCAGAGTCTGTGGGGGTTCGGTAGATGGAACATACATAAGTTGTGGTCAGTGCAGGGTAGGAAGGTCAAGGTGTACCCAAACCAGTCAAACCCCAGGGGTTTCGGTACAGTTACGCACGTGAACGTTGACACGACAATCGGACATCGCAAACAGCATGCATTTAGGCTGCTACCATGGCAACATTGTTAAAACAAATAAGACCTAACAACGTGCAGTTAAAGCTGGTCTATGGAGGGGAGATGTCTAGGGCATTGGTTCTATGGAGGGGAGATGTCTAGGCCATTGGTCTATGGAGGGAAGATGTCTAGGCCATTGGTCTATGGAGGGAAGATGTCTAGGCCATTGGTCTATGGAGGGGAGATGTCTAGGCCATTGGTCTATGGAGGGGAGATGTCTAGGCCATTGGTCTATGGAGGGGAGATGTCTAGGGCATTGGTCTATGGAGGGCAGATGTCTAGGCCATTGGTCTATGGAGGGGAGATGTCTAGGGCATTGGTCTATGGAGGGAAGATGTCTAGGCCATTGGTCTATGGAGGGGAGATGTCTAGGCCATTGGTCTATGGAGGGAAGATGTCTAGGCCATTGGTCTATGGAGGGGAGATGTCTAGGCCATTGGTCTATGGAGGAGAGATGTCTAGGCCATTGGTCTATGGAGGGGAGATGTCTAGGGCATTGGTCTATGGAGGGGAGATGTCTAGGCCATTAGTCTATGGAGGGGAGATGTCTAGGGCAT
>JACEFZ010004429.1:0-5000 GCA_014155875.1 Cepaea nemoralis | reverse complement strand
GCAGCCCTCTTCCAACGGAAAGTAGTTTTTAGATGTAGCAGTTGGACTTCGGAACCAACAACAATATATCCTGGCCTACCACAAGGATCACCATTATCTCCGGTACTGTTCAACGCCTACACAGTGAGAATCACCAGTGAGCAGATCACTGGACCTGGCAGGACATTGTCATATGCCGATGATGTTTTAGTGTATCGTCAGGGTAAGGATAGAGAGGAGGTTGCTGTGGAACTACAAACCGAACTCAATCGCATAAGTACTTGGTGTGATGAAGCTGGGGCAATGGTCAACCCAACAAAGGCAACAGTGACTTGGTTCTCGTTGAATAATCATATCGTCAACAATCCAACACCAACTGTTATGCTGTGTTCAGAGACGGTGGAAAGAACGCAGGCAATGAATTACCTGAGGATACGGTTTGATCGAAGCCTTGCTTATAATGTGCACATAGACCAGGTGATAACAAAGGCCAAGCGGGGTTTGGCAGCGATGCGGGTGATGGCGGCAGCAAACTGTGAGCAGCGCTATCTATGTCTTCTGTACGAGGGGCTGGTCATGTCTGTTTTGGAGTATGCAATGGCAATCCTGACTGTCAGCCATAAGCAGATAGAAAGGGTGGAAAGGATACAGAATGAAGCTATGCGCATTATTCTTGGATGTACAAGAGATACAGCATGCAGGGCGATGCGCTACCTTCTTGATTTTCCAACCATTGAAGAGAGAATGCAAGTTTGCAGGGCACGCGCCTACCTCAGAATTAACGCAAACACACAGCATCCACTGCATAGTGAAATTAGGAAGGTGAAGGGCAGCAGGTTAAAAAGAGGACGGTCGTGGATGGGTCAAGCCGAAGACATTCTTCAACAGGTGTGTTCACTTGAGGACTTAGAACCTGGCGAGGAGTGGGTGCAAGTGCCAACAGACTTCTGCACATCCTTTTCAGTTTGCATCCAACTAGATAGTAAATGCAGACAAGAAAATCCGGCTGCTGTGGAGGCTGAAGTACAAGCGTTGATTTTCGAGAATTCGCTAGACAGTGACGCGGTCATCTACACAGATGGGTCGGTCGTCCGACATGTGAGAAGCTCATGGGCCTTTACAGCTCGGGCCGGAGGGAGAATTGTGAAGGAGGACCTTGGTGCTTTCACTGAAACCACAAGTAGCCTGACCATGGAAGTCATGGCAGTAAGTAAAGCAATAACATGGCTCGAGACACAGACATTCACTAGGGCTTGTTTCCTTAGCGACTCAATGAACATGACCAAGAGGATAGAGGAGGGGTCGATCCGAAGAGAATGGTTGCTGCCTCTGGAGCGGTCTCGGCTGGCAAAGATTAGTTTCATCTTCGTGCCAGGGCATGCAGGAGTACAAGGAAATGAGCGGGCTGACAAGCTCGCAGGTGAGGCTACTGTGGAGGGCGGACGCGCCATGGACCAGGCTGACATTCTGAATGCTCTACGAGAAGTGAGACTTTTGCAAGAACCAAGTGATGACTGTGAATCTACAACAATGGCCAGACTGCGAGAGCAGCAAATTAAAAGAGGGGTGGCCAAACAAGAACACTACGCAGGAAGCCAAAGAAGATTGATAAACCAACACAGAACTGGCGTCGTTAGCCGCTACACGCTGCGGGATTTGCTGAGGAGGGGATCCGAGCACTTATGGCCTGAATGTTCCGATGTGCAACGAGGATGATCTGTCGACTAACTAACTATCTAACATACATACATACATACATACATACATACATACATACATACATACATACATACATACCTACCTACCTACCTACCTACCTACCTACCTACCTACCAACATACATACATACATACATACATACATACATACATACATACATACATACATACATACATTCATACATTCATTCATTCATTCATTCATTCATTCATTCATTCACACACACACACACACACACACACACACACACACACACACACACACACACCTACACACACCTACACACACACCTACACACACCTACACACACACACACCTATACACCTACACACCTACACACCTACACACCTACACACCTACACACCTACACACCTTCACACCTACACACCTACACACCTACACACCTACACACCTACACACCCACACACCAACACACGCACACATCCACACACCCACACACCCACACACCCACACACCCACACACCTACACACCTAAACACCTACACACCTACACACCTACACACCTACACACCTACACACATACAAATATACACACATACACACATACACACATACACACATACACACATGCACACATACACACATACACACATACACACATACACCCACACACACATACACACATACACACATACACACATACACACCTACACACCTACACACCTACACACCTACACACCTACACACCTACACACATACACACATACACGCATACACGCATACACACATACACGCATACACGCATACACGCATACACACATACACACATACACGCATACACGCATACACGCATACACGCATACACACATACACACATACACACATACACACATACACACACACACATACACACACTCACACACACACACACACACACACTTACTTACTTACATACATACATACATACATACATACATACATGCATGCATACATACATACATACATACATACATACATACATACATACATACATACATACATACATACATACATACATACATACATACATACATACATACATACATACATACATACATACATACATACATACATACATACATACATACATACATACATACAAACAAACAAACAAACAAACAAAAAAGGATTGTGGTTGCTCACTGAACCAAATGTTTACCGCGTTCATTACGCCTGCATATGTGTGAAATCGTTGCCCCTTGGGCGCTTTTATTATTTAGAGGTGCAAACAAATGAAAATCACATGTTTACAAATCAGGACTATATGCTGGATGCTTTAGAAGTTAATACTTCGTCCAAGCTAATGCTTCCTGCACAATCCTTGCAACATGCGAATAAGCTTTATCTTGCAACAAAATCACACCGCGCCGGGTCATTTATTCTGGATGGCTTTTTGCAGCTTGTCTAGTGTTTCCAAGTGGTGAGTAGAGTTGATGTTGGCACCAGATTGTTTAAAGTCGGCCAGCAATAGCTCTTCATGGTAAAACAATGCGCTCAGCATAACCTTACCTAGTGGAAACCTGTAACTTGAATGTTTTGGCTGCTGTCGATCCAGCATGCTTCCATTGCATGCGCTCTCTTTTGCTGCTCGGCTCAAAGTGGTGACTCCATGATTCATTGCCTGCCACTGTGCGTAAGAGAAATGCTTCACCCTTCACTCTGTAACGGAGCGAGTGGTTCAAACATTATCCCATGCGTTCATCTTTTTGGTGGTCGGTCAACATCCGTGGTACCCACTGTGAACACACCTTCCGATATTGCAGTTTCTTGCGAACCACCTTTTGAATTGTCCAAATTGACACATCAAATTCTTTAGTTAGCGATGTATGCTTTGACAACAGTTCGTCTGTACTGCAGCATCAATTTGGTTACGTTTTTTGTTTTTTTCTGTTGCAACAATATGCGCTTGACCCGGCCATGGAATATCTGTCGTGAACTGACGTCCTTTCCGAAACATTCGTGCCCAGTCTGTCATTGTTGTCTTCGATACACATTTGTTACCTTACGCTGCCTGCATTCTTTGACAAATGTGCACTGGTCGACATCCTTCAAATGAAAGAAACTGAATAACTGCTCTTTGAGCTTCTTGGGATGGATTTTGGATCAACCCGGCCATTTTCTCAAAGGGCAGAAACAAAACCTATGCATCATGGGGAGATAAGCACCTGCTCTTTTATTCATTGGTCAGTACTTATCACATGACTATACCATGGTCATGTTCAACGTACGCAATTACCCGCGGTGCGGCACGAACGGGTTTCAAATGAATGCTCCCAATACTTTCACATTTGCTGCAGTCTCCTTATTCTTCTTATATTTCATGCTTGTGTGGCGTTGTATGTAATGTCTGTCCGCAACCATCTTTCCCGTGTACCGCCATTTACCTCTGACAAAAGTTGTTTCTCTATGCCACGATGTCAAAATCACCCACCATCTTCTCGCTCGTTCTCCTCCTGCCTTCCACCTGATTAACGGTTGTCGCAATCTACTTCAGCTTTCCATTCTCGTGACGTGCCAGAAGAAAGTGGACTGTCTTTTCTGATGCCAGTTACCAGTTCTCCTTGTAAGATAACGTCTATAAAGATATCTACACAACTCCTTTCACACGTTCATGGTGTTCTCATAATTTCCTAGTAAATCACATCTCAGCAGCCTCTACATTATTCATTTCGAGTTTGTAAATCCGCGATTCCTTCCATACACCAGGACTGGTTCATTACAACTCTTTAGAACGCGTTTCTTTGTTTTATTTGGCAAAGGTATATGCCAGGAAATGTTCCTTAACTTGTGAGCTGTATTATTACTTGGGATATTCTTTATTTAAATTCCTTAATACATCATGCATATGTTGTTATTAAAGCTACGTAATACGTACATTAATACATGACTTGTTTCTTTGCCATTAAATAATACACTTGACGCTTGATGATGATGATGGTGATGATGATGATGATGATGATGATGAGTATGATGATGATGATGATGATGATGGTGATGATTTTGATGAAGATTAATGTAACAGTAGGGGAGCATTGAGTATTGGGGTATTATTAGGATCTAGTGGGAAACAGCTACAGCACGATTGAGCATTGGGACTGAAAGCGAGGGGAGATGCTCAATCGTGACGTAGTGGGTTGTCTGGGGGCAGTTTACATCCCGGCTCAGAGGAAGAAGGAGCCATGTTGTCACCATCAAGATAATAAACGATATTTGTAATTGAACCCACGTCTTGTTAGTCTCTGTACACTGTTACAGGACTAATAAATGGTGCCGCTTAACCAGGATACTGGACTTTGCCGTCG
>JACEFZ010004428.1:17500-68652 GCA_014155875.1 Cepaea nemoralis | reverse complement strand
GAAGTGTTTATTCCCAAAACGGTTCTGCTCACGTGACGTCTATATCTCCTATATTAGAGAGCAGTACAAACTGTCATATCATTGGGGGGGGGGGGGGGGCAGTATAATGTATTAAGTATATATACACACATATAATATAAGATAAGAAGACAAGCAAATGCTATTGTGTATGATTAGGGTTAGGGATAGGGTTAGGGTTAGGGTTTGCGTTAGGGTCTGGGTTAGGGTTAGGGAATACATTTTAGGAATACATGTTCCAGGACCCCGTTTGGGAATAAGGAATGTTTGCCCACAAGCAAAACGTATTCATGTGTGGGGTGTGCTCAAGTTCTAAGCACGCACACGACAAGGAAAAACATTTATTAGAGTTGTGACCTTGTGTTTACACGTTTAGTTTACTATATGCAGGTTACTGGATTGTAATTATATATTCCGTGTTTACAATGTTTCAATGCTAGTGTTTATACAAATAGTTTATATTATGAACTGTAGTCTACTGAAAGTTTAAGTGCATGAATACAGGTAGTTTTTTAGCGTTTAAAGGCGTTTAGCTTGCACAGATAGTGTTTAGTGTATACAAATAGTGTTTAGTGTTTACAGACAGTGTTTAGTGTATACAGATGTGGTTTTAAGGGGGCTGGCAGGCAAGAGGGTCAACTTATTTTGCACTGAGTTTTATCCCACAGTGCTCGATATCTTTCTGCAGAGCAGCCTTCCGAAGCACAAAGCACAACATCCGAAACTCAAGGATGAGCCTGAGACGTATCCGAGAAAATTGCTTTCTAAACCGAATAACGGATCCATAAATCGAAACAATACTCTTTGGTGCCCGGGGAATTCTGCTGAACTACTTGGCCAAGGATACCTCCAGGTGTAGTTTCCTGGAGTGTAAATTAAGTGTATGTGTTTTGAGTACGGTGGGGTCTCAGATTCAACACCTACTCCGGTAAATTGGTCTTCACCGCTTACTTCGAGTTCAGAAAGCTATTGCAAATGACTGAACGCAAGCTTGCGCAGAAATTCAACCTAGAGCTGAGTTGTGTGCAACGTTGTGCAAACAACATGCAGCATTTAAAGGCTAGTGTTTACCCATGTGGCTTACGTGATTTAAGTGTTCGGAGGCTCTCAACTCAACAGCGAGCGCATGTGAACAAATAAAACCCCACACTGATTAGAGAAAGTAGACGTAGACAGTCAACATTTTTGGGGACCTTATGAGAAGAAATAAACTGGAGAACTTTGTGTCAACTGGCAAGATTGATGGGAAAATAACAAAGGGACGGCGGAGAATTAAATATCAAAATGGCATAATCGATGACAAAAACACAAGAGTTGATCCAAGACTGGTGATCGTAAGAGATGGCGAAACATGCCCGCCCTAGCTCCTCGGCATGGCACATGGTGATGATGTTTAGAGCATATATATGCTAGCTTATTATACAAATTCTGTGCATTGGGTTGGAGTACGGTGGCAATGAGAAAGCTGAAGCTTGTAAATGCAACAATACGAGCCTCGACTTACTTCGGGAGCGACTCTGTATGTTCTGTGCTGACCCATGAACTGTGCACATCCTAATATGCCTCTTTGCAGATACGAATTTTCATTACCAGTCTAACACACCCCGTTGTGTTTCAGGGCTTGGAAATGGAAAAGAGAGCTCTGCAAATTAGGCCCATTGGAGATTTTTTTTTTTTTTTAGCATATCCTTTTACAGGACTTAGCTGTCTACACCAGCATCTTTCAGCTGTATGTTGATTTCTTGGCATGATTACGCTCAGTAGTTTGCCATTGCTTTCTGAGCGGCCGGCTCACATACCCCGTAAGTTACCGATGCGATTCGAACCACTGCTGATTTGAACCGTCATCACGTTACCGACGAGAGTATACGAGATTGCGGAGAAAAGTCATAACCTCTAAGCCACGAAGCCGGCCCATTGGAGATATGACTTAGTTAACTGGTCGGCAGAATAATCTCTGCATCAGTCTCACGCCCATGAATGCAGGCCCTTTATCTATACGGCTTGGAAGACCTGACTATTTTTGCGTAGAACATACAAGTGAAACCTCCATAAATGCCATCCAAAAAAATCATAAACACCATCCAAAACTCCATAGATGCCATCCAAAACCCCATAAACACCATCCAAAACTCCATAAATACCATCCAAAACTCCATAAATACCATCCGAAACTCCATAAATGCCATCTGAAACTCAATAAATGCCACTCGGAACTCCATAAATATCATTAAACAATTCAATAAACGCCATCAAAAACTCCATAAATGCCACCCAAAACTACATAAATCCCACCCAAAAACTCCATAAATATAATTCAGATCTCCATAAATACCATCCAAAACTCCATAAATGCCACGCAAAATTTCATAAATACCATCCGAAACTCCCTAAATGTAATTCAAAACTCCATAAATGCCAGCCATGACGCCGTAAATTTCTTCTAAAACTCCATAAATGCTATCCAAAACTCCATATATACCATTCAAAACACTCTAAGCCTTTTCATAATTCCTAGACATATAGAGACGAGGTCTATAGACAATTTGAAAACAGGCCGCCTTGTGTTGATATCGATTGTAAGAGCGTTCTTCCTCTTCTTCTGCGTTCATCCGGAGTTTTTTTTTTCTTTTGTTTCGGACGTGATTGCGTTGTGCCTGTTTACAGCAGAGCTGCGTTCTTGCGCCGTCAGGCCGACACATCCGACTTCTGCGGGCATTTGTTGACCGGGTTAACCTTCCTGGGTTGGTTGTTCAGAAAGCAATAGTAAAATATTCCCTAATAAATTACAAATAGCCGAAAGTGCCCAGGTTGTTTGCGACGTTCTTGAAAGGACATGCAACATATCATGTAAAGGCCATGTCTTCCTGTCCAATATGGTGGCTATGTTGTTGAGCTGTTAAGACCTCTGATGTTATTTTTCTTCTAGCTGAGATTTGTTTATGCATTTTCCTCATATTGAACTGTTAGTACGTGGATCCGTCGCCCAGCTACTGAGTTAAGTGCGTCCAGCGACAATGTGAGCTGTGGATTTCGTATGGAATGATTTTACATCTGCCCGCGTTAGTTTGTATTGTGAACTACATGTTCAGAAAATACGTGGATAGTCGGTTGCTGAACTAGCTAGTTTTGCGTTATGCAGTAATGTGTGTGACACTGCTGCTTTTTCTAGTGATTGCCGCTTCCATCGACGATAAACTGTAAATTTCGTGGCGGACTGTTGCGTTGTCATTCTGGCAACGGCCTTACGCATGCACATCTGCGCGTGTTGTTGATTTGTCAGTACTGCTGTTTGTCCACTTTTCACTTGGGGCAGTGGGGAGCATTTTGTGTGATATTAACTAACCCATGAGCATAGAATTATGAGGTGACCATTTGCCGTGAAGTTATAACCGCGACTAACCACTAACATGCAACAAACTTATCTATTCTGGCATTTTTCAGTCTGGCTTTCTCTTGCTCTTTTCCTATCAAGTTAGTTAGTTATCATTAAGGTTTCAATGCATATCTCATTATCATCATCCAGTGCCTTGTCGGCTGGCGTGGGCGATAATGCCTCTCCGCAAATTATGATCTCCGATGTATGAATGAATCACCAAAAAACGAGAAATAGATTGTGAGCTTTACTGAAACACGACTACAAGAGACAAACTGGACGTTGCGGCCAAAGCCTTCGTCAGCACAAGACAAACAAACACAAACCGACACAAAACTACATGAAACACATGACAATATTAAACTAATTAAAGGTACTTATCTGAATCTGTATCCTTTCTACGAGAGACTGATACGTGTTGGACTGTCAGTGGATTGTATAAACCGGATGTGTGGTAAACGGATTAAAGGTCAAGCCGGATGGGGGACATTTTTGGGGACGTTATGAGAAGAAATAAACTGGAGAACTTTGTGTCAACTGGCAAGATTGATGGGAAAATAACAAAGGGACGGCGGAGAATTAAATATCAAAATGGCATAATCGAGACAAAAGCACAAGAGTTGATCCAAGACTGGTGATCGTAAGAGATCGCGAAACATGCCCGCCCTAGCTCCTCGGCATGACACATGATGATGATGTTTAGGACATATATATGCTAGCTTATTATACAAATTATGTGTATTGCGTTGGAATACGGTGGCAATAAAAAAGCTGAAGCTTGTAAATGCAACAATACGAGCCTCGACTTACTTCGAGAGCGACTCTGTATATTCTGTGCTGACCCATGAACTGTGCACATCCTAATATGCCTCTTTGCAGATACGAATTTTCATTACCAGTCTAACACACCCCGTTGTGTTTCAGGGCTTGGAAATGGAAAAGAGAGCTCTGCAAATTAGGCCCATTGGAGATAGGACTTAGTTAACTGGTCGGCAGAATAATCTCTGCATCAGTCTCACGCCCATGAATGCAGGCCCTTTATCTATACGGCTTGGAAGACCTGACTATTTTTGCGTAGAACATACAAGTGAAACCTCCATAAATGCCATCCAAAAAAATCATAAACACCATCCAAAACTCCATAAATTTCATTCAGATCTCCATAAATACCATCCAAAACTCCATACATGCCATGCAAAATTTCATAAATACCATCCAAAACTCCATAAATGTCATTCAAAACTCCATAAATGCCACCCAAAACTCCATAAAAACCATCCACGACTCCATAAATACCATCTAAAACTCCATAAATACCAGCCATGACGCCGTAAATATCTTCTAAAACTCCATACATGCACTCCAAAACTACATATATACCATTCAAAAAACTCTAGGCCGTTTCATAATTCCTAGACATATAGAGTCGAGGGTTATAGACAATTTGAAAGCAGACCGCCTTGCGTTGATATCGATTGTAAGAGCGTTGGTTGTTCAGAAAGCAATAGTAAAATATTCCCTAATAAATTACAAATATTCGAAAATGCCGAGGATGTCCTTGAAAGGACACAACATGTCATTAAAGGGCATGTCTTCCTGTCCAATATGGTGGCTAGGTTGTTGAGCTGTTGAGACCTCTGATGTTATTTTTCTTCAAGCTAAGACTTGTTAATGTATTTTCCTCATATTGAACTGTTAGTACATGGATCCGTCGCCCGGCTACTGAGTTAAGTGCGTGCATCGACAATGTGAGCTGTGGATTTCGTATGGAATGCTTTTACATCTGCCCGCGTTGGTTTGTATTGTGAACTACATGTTCAGAAAATAGGTGGATAGTCGGTTGCTGAACTAGCTAGTTTTGCGTTATGCAGTAATGTGTGTGACACTGCTGCTAATCTAGTGATTGCCGCTTCCATCGACGATAAACTGTAAATTTCGTGGTGGACTGTTGCGGTGGCATTCTGGCAGCGACCTTACGCATGTACATCTGCGCGTGTTGTTGTTTTGTCGGTACTGCTGTTTGTCCACTTTTCATCTTGGGGCAGTGGGGGAGCATTTTGTGTGATATTCACTAAGCCCATGAAATAGCATTATGGGACCATTTGCCGTGAAGTTATAACTGCGACTAAAGACTAACATGCAACAAACTTAACTATTTCTGGCATTTATCAGTCTGGCTTTCTCTTGCTTTTTTTTCCTATAAAGTTTGTTAGTTATCATTAAAGTTTAAATGTATATCTCATTATCATCATCCAGTGCCTTGTCGTCTGACGTGGGCGATAACTCCTCTCCGCAAATTATGATCTCCGATGTATGGAACAATTGGTGTGTTGACTCCATTCCATGCCATGACACAAGACTGTCAAGAATCTTTTCGCGCTGCCTTCCACTATCTCTCCTTTCCACAAATCTTTCCGGTTGTCACATGTTCCAGTTTTGTAGTGTTTTTTCTTCTCATAACGTGGCCAAAACCGATGACTGCCTCTTTCTGATGTTTGTGATAAGTTGTCTTTGCGACTCAGCTTCCCTTAAAACGTCCTGATTGCTTATCTTGGCCGTCCAACTAATTTTCAGCATTTTTCTATAAAACCCCATCCAAGGCTAAAGGGATTTTTTCGCCTGGCTTACTTATTGCCCGGGACTCGCAGCCGTATATTAAAACTGGTTCCCATGTAACATGCAAGAAACTGTTTTTTCTGATCTCCAAGGATAGTGACTTATTGCACACATCTTTCCTCATTTGATGGAATGCAGTTTTTGTTTGTCTTATTCTGTTCTTTATCTCTGTGATGCCATTTCCATCTAAGGTTATCCATGTGCCTTGACATCTTCATTCTAACGAGCGTTAATAATCTTAAACTATATACAGTTAATGTGTATGTTTCAGAAAGACTTCTTCACTTGTTTGTCTCCTTCTATGATATCCTTGACATTCTCCCCAGAGATGTAATTTCTACTCCATCAGATATTTTCCCCACTTGTAGATTTCGTCCAGAACGCAAATCTAATTCAGTTCGAGAAGTTTTTTTTTTTTTAAACATTCTATGCATCTCACCCATCATTGCACGCGTGTCCATTTCGGGTAAACCCAACATTACGCCAAGGATTCAACGACCGCCTCTGCCTCCATTCTCATGTTCACACTTACATAGACCACCTACGGCCTTACTATGACGCTACCTCCACCATCGCCGAGAATTTCCTTGCCTGATGTCTTACCACACTGAAATACATCGCCGTACATAACTGCATTATCCTTTTTTCAATCTAAATTATGCGTCTGGATTAATCTTTACAAACGGCGGCACATTTTAAAAAAAGGCGTTTCGTTCATGAATCGGTTAGCAGTATTAAATAAATGCAGAGAATCTTTACATCTGGAAGATATATGACCTGAAATGCAAATTTGCTCGTAAATGATTCATGCAAATTCTCACCATTGCAATAATTCAACGTTTTCTTTATTTATCTCTCCCCCCTCCCCCCCCTTTCTTCTCCGTTTTTCGTGTTATGAGTTATAAGCCTCAGGTTAAGATGAACTGTACAGACAAACCATTACTGGGTGGTGGTGCGTACATCCAAGTGTTCTTGCCATTATATTAAAGTGTTGGCTCTTACCATTATATTAAAGTGTTGGCTCCTGTCATTACATCCAATTGTTGGCTCTTGCCATTATATTAAAGTGTTGGCTCTTGCTATTGCATCCAAATGCTGGCTCCTGTCATTACATCCAAGTGTTGGCTCCTGTCATTACATCCAATTGTTGGCTCTTGACATTATATTAAAGTTTTGGCTCCTGCTATTGCATCCAAATGCTGGCTCCTGCTATTGCATCCAAATGCTGGCTCCTGTCATTACATCCAAGTGTTGGCTCCTGTCATTACATCCAAGTTTTGGCTCATGCCATTTCATCAAATTGTTGGCTGCTGTCGTTGCATCCAAGTATTGGCTCTTGCTATTACATCGAAGTATTGGCTCCTGCCATTACATCTAAGTGTTGGCTCCTGTCATTAAATCTAAGTGTTGGCTTCTACCATTACATCCAAGTCTTGGTACTGCTATTACATCCAAGTGTTGACTACTGCCATTACATCCAAGTGTTGACTCTAGCAAGTACTCGCTTCCATCATAGGCCTGGCAATTCATCTTGCTCTGCTTCGGTTGTATCTTAATGTACCGTATATGCAGTTTGCGGCAGGCTGTTGCGGAGAGTCATGTTACATTACCGAACCACCAGTTCCTTATTTCCCGATATACCCCGTTTCTTTTTGCGTTTGCTTGCCTTGAGCTCAAGCATAGTCCATACACATGCTAGTACTTCGAATGTACTGGGCTGATTATGCATGCAGATTATCTTTTCCCTAATATCAGATCTTTTTTCCCTATATAGTAAAAATATTTTCCGAAATGTAGAAGATATAAATGGAATCATCATTGGAGGACGAAACATCAATAACATTAGATATGCAGATGATACAGTATTGATTGCAGACAATGAGCAGGATCTGCTACAATTAGTAGATACGGTTGTTGCACACGGTGAACAACTGGGGTTAGAATTAAATTGTAAAATGACACAGATTATGGTCGTCACTAGGAGGGAAGAAATACCACAATACAAGTACATGGGAATATTCTTCAACAAGTAAATCGGTACAGTTATCTCGGAACAGTCATAAAATCTGATGGGAGATGCCTTGAAGAGATTAGAACATGAATTTCCATAGCGAAAGTATCCTTTAGCAAGATGAAAAACATACTGACCAATCAAAATGATGTCAGTTGAAACGAGAAAAAGAGTGCTGTGATGCTACACAGAGTCTGTACTTTTGTATGGATGTGAAACTTGGACAATGAGCAGTCAAGCTGAAAAGCATTTGATGGCTGCAGAAATGTGGTTTCTGAAGAGAATACAAAGAATACCATGGACAGACAGAACAACCAATGACCAAGTATTACAAGAAACAAATGAAAATCGTAAATTGAATAGATAAATTAGACGTAGACAGTTAAAATTTGTGGGCATGTTATGAGAAGAAATGAATTGGAGAACTTGGTGACAACTGGTAAGATCGAAGGGAATAGACCAAGGGGAAGACCGAGAAGTAAATACCTGGATGGCTTGGCCACATAGCATGGTCGAGATAGGAACACTGAGCTGATCCACGATTCTGGTGATCGAGTGAAATGGCGAGTCATGACCGCCCACGATTTCCGGCATGGCACATGATGGATGGAATACCAGTGTCCTTCGCCATAAAACGAACCCACTCCGACTTCTGGGGTACTTGTATTTTACGTATCCAGGTCAAGGACGAAAACACCCCGCTTCTGATGTTATTTCAGTCTGATATCTTCATTTCTGATCTGGTCAATAAATTTACATCATTTGCATATCTACTAACTGTGTATTGAAGCCACAGCACTCGCTAAACTGGTTTTGGAATGAATCATTGAAGGCCATCTAGAAATTCAACAGACTGTAGAATTGTGATAACAATATTCATAATAACTTATTGATTTAGCAGGGGAAAAAACACTGCGAGGTAGTTTTCTTGTTTCATTGTAAGGATAAATCAACTACTTGGCACATGGTGCTTCAGGAGGCACACATTACTGTATGGGACATAAACCTGCTATATGGGACACACACTTGTCATGGGGGACATATATTTTGGTAGGGTCTCATACTACGGTACAGGTCACATCCTACGATGAGGGACATACTAAAGCAGGCACACATACTTCTATAGGGGACATATACTACGGTCGAGGATATATACTATGGTAGGAGATATATTATACGGGGACATATATTGTGGTAGAGCACAGAGGTAGGGGACATATACTATGATATGACACATATACAACGGTAAAGCACATTTACTTCTAGAAGGACAGATACTACGGTAAGAGACATAATATGGTATTGGACACCTACTACCATAGCTTACAATTACCTAGTTAGGAGACATTTTACCGTAGGGGACATTTTCTAATGTAGAAAATACAAATTACCTCAAAAGACATTTACTAACGTAGAAAACAATTACCATATGGGACAATACTGACTTTGAAAAAATTACTGTAGAGGACAGATGCTACTTTAGAAAAAAAAAACTAGCATAGAGGGCATTTGCTACCGTAGAAAAGAACAATTAGCGTAGAGGACCTAGTCTAAAATGAGTACATAAATTGTCTTAGGGTGTAAAGACGGCCGGAATAATGATCTGTTCCTATAGGTCTTTAAACATGTAGAATAAAATCAGGTGTGTGCACAGTGATCTCTACGGTAATTTGTTTGTTCGATTTTTACTGACATCAAAACATTGATTCGTTGTGTTGCAGTGTAGTTTATATTTATGTTATTCCTGCGTTATTATTATCATTGTTATTTTTTACACGTGATTTCCGTTTGCCGGATGTGCGTTTGTTGTAAGATATGTGCACTGTGTCTGTATTATTTCACGTTTTCGCTGGAGTCCCATATTCATTCATCCATTCAGTTGCATGTCCTTTGCAGAACCTCGCTCCCATAACAACCTTCAACAAAAGTTAACAAAACTTCTCGGCCATGAGCAAGATGTCCCGCGTCCGATACACCCATCTGGAGATCATCTGCCACATCCTGCTCCCATCTTCTTTTTGGTCTTCCTCTTCCTCTCTTCCCGACATATACCACTCCATTATTGTTCTCACCTAACTTTCGTGACGATTCAAGTTATCAAAATATTTCTATTGTCTTGTTTTATAGTCTTCAGTAGCCAAACTTCTCCAGTATTCAGCTTGTGTCATATGTATGCATTAGTTCTTTTCTGTATCCAAGATATTCTTAGAATTCGTGAATAACATTTATAATCAAAGGCATTTATGCGCTTTTCAGCTTGTTTAGTAAGTGTCCAGGTCTCACAGTCTCGCAATGGGAAAGATGCATGCTCTTAAAAATGTAATTGTTTTAGGTCTATCTGTCCCACATCATACAAACCTAAATGTGTTACGTTTGTATTTTTATATCCTGCTGCGGCTGCTTTTTTGTTGTTGTTGCATATCCCTTAGAGGACGATGCAGTCAACATTAGCATTACTGTTGATGTACTAGACAAGAACATCTCTTATAAAAAATATGGCGCTGGCACCATCTCCCCAATATTTCCCAAGTGGTGTAAACAGGGTCCTGCACTTTAATTTTACTGTATCTGAATTTGTTATTTATTTGCGCCTCACTCGCTTTGAACTCAAGCGTAGTCCATAACACTACTTCTAGTAGTGTTGGACTTAATTTTGCGTGTTAATTAGCGTTTCCTATTGACAGTGTCCCTCGCCATCAGGCGAACCCACTCGGACTTGAGAGATACTTGTAATTTACGTCCCCATGTCAAGGACGATAGGTCAACATTTTAGTCCAACTGTCCGGTGTAGGGGTTGAACCCCTTACCTCGGCATCAGCGCACCGGATGTTTAAGAACACGCGATCATATACCATTCGGCCATGCTTACCTACTAACTGTGTGAACTTTGTATTGTTATATCCGGCTGTAGCCGTTACTTCTCTTATAGAAATATGGCGTTGGCACCATGTGCCCAGTATGTCCCAATTGGTGTAAACAGGGACATGCGCTATATTTTTACTGTACCGCAATTACAGGACATTTCTCGCTCTGTTTTAAACTGTTATTGAAGCTTGAATAACGAAGACACAAACAATAGATTGCACGATTTATGGTCTGGTATATTTCGCTGCATCTCGTCAGGTACATACTGCAGAAATCACACAACATAAACTAAAATGATTAGATAAATCCTTCAAGCTGAAATGCACACATATTCACATAGTAATTTAAATTGTCTACCACGGTAATTTTAAACTTACTATCATGTCTTTCTGTTTGCAAAAGACTGGCTTCTGTCGATTAATGGCGATTGTTTCAGCGATCTTTAACAATCAAACATATATTGAAACTTCCGGTGCGCGTATGGTGAGGTACGTGGATCGGCCCCTACACCAGCATTAACTTAGACTCCAGCGTTGACTTCTCGTTCAGAAAGCAGTGGCGTTCTGCTGAACGTACAATTACCTATAAAATCCACATAGGGCCTGGGCGTACCGTCCAGTAAAGGACAAACAAAATTATTTGACTGGTACTGCAAGGTTAAGGTCATCCCATAAAGGCATTTGGGAAGCGCGGTAGCGTAGTGGCTAGACGCCCCCCTCCCCACCCCTGCTGGATAGTCTTGTGTTAAATCCGCATTGGAGTGCCTGGAATTTTTAAAACTTACTTGGGACCCAGGTCGACCCAGCTTAAAATGGGTGCCAGGAAATATCTTGGGAAGTAAAAGCGCCGGCGTGATAATGAAAACCTCATTCACCGAGTGACGATGGTGTAAAATATGAGTCTAGCGCCATATGTCAAGACCTTTAAGGTTCATTCACCCCCATTGATAGTCATCATACTCGCTGATCGCTTGAAAGATTATCCAGCCACAACAAGGATACAGATAAGTCACTTTTATATTTCTATTTTCATGTAGTGTTTTTCATGTATATGTTTCGGTTTGTGATTGTCTATTCTGTGCTGATGAAGGCTTTAGCCGCAATGTCCAGTTTGTTACTTGTAATTGTGTTCTAGTAAAGCTTAGAATCTACTTTTCGTTTTCTGTTGATTCATTCATTGACTTAAGGTGCGTCGAAGCGTTCTTTATTATTTTTCGTAATGTCTTCTAATCGGGTTACTCCTGTTTTCAAATGTTCTTCAGCTGGACTAAAATGTTGACTTCTCATCCTCGACTTGGGGACGTAAATTACAAGTACCTCTGAAATCGGAGTGGTTTCGCATGATGGTGAGGGAAACTGTTAATAGGGAAAGTTAACCCACGCGCAAAATTCAGTCCAGCACTACTAGAAGAAGCTGATCTCCCTGGCTAAGGTATTAACGACTTTCTCCGTAATCCCGTAGGGTAACACAGCTGGGTGCGATTCGGTAGCGGATCGCTTCGAGGTGGTTACTTACATGTGTATGTGAGTCGGTCGCTCAGAAAGCAATGGCAAACTACTGAACGTAATC
Source organism: Cepaea nemoralis (assembly GCA_014155875.1). Taxonomy (NCBI): domain Eukaryota; kingdom Metazoa; phylum Mollusca; class Gastropoda; order Stylommatophora; family Helicidae; genus Cepaea; species Cepaea nemoralis. The sequence goes on along the minus strand of JACEFZ010004428.1, from coordinate 56,197 downwards.
TTGACAAGACATCAACAACAGCGGTAAAATGCTGGTATTGACAGCGATGTCCTGTACATAGGATATGCGAGAAAAAAAAAACTATTAGAAGCAGTATGTATGGACTACGCTTGAGTTCAAAGCGAGCGAGCTCCCAAAAAAAAAATTGTTCATCTGATTGCACACCATGTTTGGTCCATACCTACTTGTTTGTTTAGCGCTGAATCAGTAAACCCAACGGGCGTGGTGTGTTGCTGGGCTCCTGTAAGTTTGAAAACATCTGGAGACTATTCCATCGAGAGTACAATGACGTGGAAGCTGCGCATGTTATCAGATTGTGCCCGAATGTGCGAGCGGACCCCGGGCTAGGTAGTGGAGATAAGGCTCGAGGCGGAGATGGTATGGTTGTGATCGACTTGTGAGTGAGATTAACTCTTTCTATGGCGGTCTTTGAAATCGTTACCTCTTTTTGAACTACGGAACTCTTCTTATGTGATAATGTATTTGTTCTCTCCTTAGTTCACTATAACACATTTGTGTTTGTAATATTGATCATTTGAATAACGAAGACACAAACAATAGATTGCACGATTTATTGCCTGGCATATTTCGCTGCATCTCGTCAGGTACATACTGCAGAAATCACACAACTTACGTGAATTAATTAGATAAATCCTTCAAACTGAAATATACACATATTCGCACATTAATGTCGATTGTCTACCACGGTAATTTTAAACTGACTAACATGTCTTTCTGCTTACACAAGGACGGCTTACGAATTTTGATTAGTATAGCTTCAGCAAACTTTAACAATCGACTACTTTGTGTGTTGAACAACACACGGAAGGCACTGTCTCTTTCAACCACGTGAGCAGTCTCGAGCACATGTCTCCCGACCGAGGAAGCCAGATTTTTCCGGTGTGTCGGCCTGCCTAGGCTACCATCTTCTGTGTGTAGTATTTTGTCCAACCAATTCGGAATATTCCGAATTGGTTGGACAAAATACTACACACCGAAGATGGTAGCCTAGGCAGGCCGACACACCGGAAAAATCTGGCTTCCTCGGTCGGGAGACATGTGCTCGAGACTGCTCACGTGGTTGAAAGAGGACAGTGCCTTCCGTGTGTTGTTCAACACACAAAGTAGTCGATTGTTAAAGTTTGCTGAAGCTATACTAATCAAAATTCGTAAGCCGTCCTTGTGTAAGCAGAAAGACATGTTAGTCAGTTTAAAATTACCGTGGTAGACAATCGACATTAATGTGCGAATATGTGTATATTTCAGTTTGAAGGATTTATCTAATTAATTCACGTAAGTTGTGTGATTTCTGCAGTATGTACCTGACGAGATACAGCGAAATATGCCAGGCAATAAATCGTGCAATCTATTGTTTGTGTCTTCGTTATTCAAATTCATCACGGGAAAACATTGTTTTGAATATTGATCATTGTTAATTGAAAATATCCTAACATTTTGTTGTCTTTTTCTTCTTCTCGTGTTCGGCTTTTGTGGATTAATGGTTATTGAAGTCAGTGTCACAGCCCCACGACATAGTGGGTTGTGTGTTCAATATCATTCTCAAGAAATTTGGGACTAATTCACTTTGCGTTGATTTCTAGGTATAGGCATCATTCATTTAGAACGCTGTGGCAACTACAAAACTTGAAATAGTATAGTGATACACTAAGGTTGACTGCAACGTCCTATAAATGACTATTATCCCGACTCCGTGGTGAAGGCGTTACGGACGCAATTCGTAATCTCGCATAACGCGTTCGAAACATAGTTCCATGAGATTTGGAACAGACCGCCTGGCGCTGGTTTACATGCAATGGTAAGAATACCCATCGTTCAGAAAGTTATGGCAAGCTACTGAACGTAATCTTACCAAGAAATCACAAACAGCCAAAACATTATGGTGTTGACTGTGACGTCCTGTAACGGTTATGCAACTGACTTTTTAACCCCGACTGTAATCATGATTTAAAGTATTTCTGAATTTATCTCTTCTTAATACGTTGAGTATTGTTCTCTGGAATCTCATTTGCGTTGTAATTTTTCTTTTACCTGTTTCTATCATTGTCCAGGTTTGCCGTTGGTGACCTCCCATAAAACGTGTTGAATTTGCAAGGTGTATTTTTTATGACTGCAGTGTTTGAAAATATTGCCGGTTGAAGGTTTGTATTTACCTATAATGTTGCATCAACTTTACAGAGGGTGGATACAAAACTAGGACAGACAATATTTTCAAACACTGCACAGTCATTAAAAATACCCCCTACATCTTGCTTACAACTGCGTGTGTGGGCCAGGAGGAGAATGTCCTAGGCGTTGTCCAGAGTATAGCTCTTCTCTATCAGAGCCCCCTGATGTCATTGTCTATTGGCAGTTATTTTTGTCTGCATCATTCAGTGATGTATACTTGTATTGCAATGAGAAAAAGAGTGTTGAAGTGCTACGTAGATCTTGTACTTTTGTATGGATATGAAGCGTAGACAATGAGCAGACAAGCAGGAGAAGGAAAGGGGGGGGGGGGGGGGGGGTACCTAATGGCGGTGGAAATATTGTTTCTGTCGAAAATGTAAAGAGTATCATGGACAAACAGAAACACCAAATGAGCAAGTCGTACAAGAAGTACACGAGAACCGTAAACTGATTGGAGAAATTAGACGTAGGCAGTCACACTTTTGGGCATGTTATAAGAAGAAATAAACTAGAGAGTTTGCAGGCAACTGGCTAATGGGAATAGAACAAAGGGAAGGCAGAGAGTGGTCAAACATCTGGAAGTCAAAGACACTCAGCAAACACACAAAACTTAAAATCTTCAACTCTTGTGTGATTCCAGCTGTTAAAGTATGGATGTGAAAGTTGGAAATCAACGGTAGCTTTAGATAAAAAATTAGACAATTTTGAGAACAAATGTCTTAGAAGACTTCTAAACATCCACTGGACAGATTTCAGAACCAATTCACAAATAAGACAAGAGACTAAGCAAGATACAGTATCCAATTTCATAAGAAAACGCCGTTGGAACTACATCGGCCATGTGCTCAGAATGGACAAGACAAGACTCCCCTACCAAGCCCTCATATGGTCACCAGTAGGGAAAAGAAAACGGGGAAGACCAAGAGAGACCCATTAGAGAAGGCTCATTCAATGGCCAAGTAAATATCCAAGATCTACATACAACAGGTAGCAGCGAACCGCCAAGCATGGAGAGACAGGACTTCTGCCCTATGCGCCGCCTTAGGCTCAAGAGGAAAGACTAACTAACTAAGGCAGAGAAGTATATATGTGGATGCTTTACCACATGGCTAGGTCGGGACAAGAACACAGAACTGATCCACGACTATGGTGATTGTGTAAGATGGCGAAACATGAGCGCTCACGCTTATCGGCATGGCACATGATAATGATAACCATTCAGTCAATGGTCAGTAAGATAATCATGATAACAATAGGCGTCCATGTTGCTCTCATGGTCTGTTGTCAGCTGTAGCAGTTAGTGTTCGCTCTTGGTGAATACTGCATTTCACATCTTTATCTTTATGTTTCCTTTGCCGGCTTCCTGGCGTAGAGGTTTGCGACTTTTCTCCGTAATCTAGTATACTCTCGTAAGTAACGTGACGTCGGTGAGAATCAGCAGTGGTTGGAATCACTTCGGTAACTTACGGGGTATGTGAGCCGGCCGCTCAGAAAGCAATGGCAACCTACTGAGATAATCTTGCCAAGAAATCAACAATCAGCTGAAAGATGCTGATGTTGACAGCGATGTCCTGTAAAGGATATGCAAACTTGTATTATATGTTGCCTTTATTACGTTACCCGTTCTGTGGCGAAAGAGTTACGAATGCAATTCGTAATCCCGCATACCGCGTTCGAAACACAGCTGCGGGCGACTTGGAAGCAGACCACCTTGCGATGGCTTCCATATGAAAAGGTATGAGTGCCGGTCGTTTAGATAGCAATGGCAAACTACTGAATGTAAACTTGCCAAGAAAACACAAACAGTCAAAAACGCTATGGTTGACTGCGACGTCGTGTCAAGGATATGCAACTAACTTCTTTTATTACATTAAAGCAGCGTCTGTTGTTTAGGGGAGGGTTAAAGGCGTAATTTCCTAACTCTCCGACATAACGAATCGAGGGTTAGAAATCTGCTGCGGTCGATTTAGCGGTAGAACGCTTAGCGTTGACTTAGATAATATGAGACGCCAGCCGTTCAGACAGCAATGTCAAAATACTATACTACAATTGCATAGTAAATCACAAACAGGCAATAAATGCTGGGGTTGATTGCAACTTCCTGAAATGGATTGTGCAGCTAATTTATTAAGCTAACGATCTTCTTTGGGATCTCATAGTACTTCATCAGTTTCGAGATGGATTTCCCTACCAGTGCAGGCCAAGCCCACATATCCAACACATTATATATTTATTTATGTCAATGCTTTGCTCGGAGGTGGGCATGACCCAAGGGATAAAAGCACTCGTTCTTAAACTTTCGGTGTGCTGATGCCGAGGTCTCGAGTTCAGCCCTACACCGGTCAACTGGACTAAAATGTTGACTTGTCTTTGATTTGAGGACGTAAATTACAAGTACCTCAGAAGTCGTCGTGGGTTCATCTTATTGCGCGGGGTCACTGGTAATAGGGAAAGCTAATTCACACGCAAACCTCAGTCCAGTGCACTAGAAGTAGTACCACGTGTATAGACTATGCTTGAGTTCATAGCGGGCAAACGCCAGAAGAGAAATGCTTTGCTCTTTTATTATGCGTATTGTGCAGGATCTGTTTAGTCCAGTGGTTCTCAACCGGTGGGGAATTCCCCCCCAGGGGGGAATTTCAGGGTTTCCGGGGGCGGGCTGGGGGATGAAGACCATTTCAAGATCGTGTTAATACAAGAACCGATTACTTGACATAGTATTTCCCTTCATACTTTACAGTTATGTATGTCTCGTCCTTCTAAACCTCATTTTATAAAGTAGACCCACAAATCATGTTTTATGTGGATGTCTAGACTTGTTTTAGTATATGCTATTACATTTACCTTCCATTTTTACGTATACTGTGTAGGGGTGGGGGGATTTTATGATAGGAAATATGAACGGGCGGGGTTGGGGGGGGTAATTACGTTCTGAAAATACGGTGAAGGGGGGAACGGGCCAAATTTTTGATAGGAAGGGGGGGAGGGGGGGGAATGGCGTTCTGAAAATATGGTGAAGGGGGGAATGGGCAAAAAAAAAGATTGAGAACCACTGGTTTAGTCGAAAGCTTGCTTGACTGAACGTTTTAATGTATTGCCAGATTGCAATTTCATCATTGTAGATTGTCATGTTTAGTTGACAAGTAATTTCGTCTGTGGGCATTATATTTTTATTTTCAAACATTAAATTTAATCTTCTCTGTCTCTTCTAACAACTGAACGTCATCATCATCATCTAGTTCTTTGCCAGCTGGCTTAGGCGTTCATTTCTCTCCACAGAACTCGCTCTTTAGTATTCTGGATCAACTCTGATGACTGCTGATATTCCTCCGTACTGCCATCTCACTCCATCCAGAATCATTTCTCTCGGTCTGCCTAGGCCTTTCTTCCCCTTGATCCTTCCAGTTGTCACGAAGTTCTCTAATGCTTCACTTCTCATCACTTGACTAAAGAAAGCCGTTTGCCTCTTTCTTACTGTTGTATACTATGTTCTAGTTTCATTACCAGTAACATGCCATTTAGTGATTTAAGATTGGAGCACTACGCTCTTTCTTGTTCACAGGGTATTTCATATCCCATGTAACGGGACATACTGCCCACTTTGAGAACCATTCTTCTTATTACATATGAGTACAAGAATGTATCTGTTATGTGTTCATTCATTCGCCAAACATTCCTGTTCCCGTTTTTATTTTTCCAACTCCGTGTATACCCGCGCTGAACCAAACTTCTAACATCTGTTTTATTCGCCTATTTTCTTTTGTTTTCTCACCAAGTTCTTCTTGAACAAAAATACTCCAACTTATGCGTATCCGATGTAGATGTTACAAGAATTCATCAAGAACGGTTCTGTGATCTCAAATACCTGAAACATGGCATGAAATCAGGATAATGCCTGAAGCACACAGTAAGAAAAACCACAAAACCACATTTTTCTCAGATGAGTAAATGTTACTGATTTGTACTTGTGGCTATTGCGAAATCTCTTAAAAATTTCTCCTTCATTGTTGCGGTATGGTTACGTATGAAATGTTGTAAAGACGTTTCATTTTACTTTTGTTCGCTGTATTGGGGGCGGATAATGCAACAGACCTACAACAATTGTTGGACACTGTAGTAACGAAGAGTGCAAAGAGAGGACTCTCAATGAATATAAATAAAACGATAACAATGAGGATATTACAGAACAAGGTGACACCAAAATGTGTAATCACAATAGAAGGTAAAACTCTTAACCAAGGTGATAATTTTAAATACCTAGTGGCATTTATAATATCAGATGGAAGGTGCTCAACAGAGATTAAGAGCAGAATATGGCAAGCAAAAGCTTTATTTCAGAAAATGAAAAGCATCAGCAAAAAGTAACTATCATTGAATCTAAGAATTAGAGTGCTGAAGTGCTATATAGATCCTGTTTTCCTGTATAGCAGTGAACGGATACATTAGGAAGAACTTGGAAGCCACAGAAATGTGTTTCCTTAGATGAATGTTGTGCATTCCTCGGACTGCAAGAGTAAATAACAATGATTGCCTGAAAGAAGCTAATACAACAAGAACATTATATACAACAATAAGAAAGAGACTAACAGCTTTCTTTAGTCATGTGATGGGAAGAGAGGCATTGGAGAACATCGTGACGACTGGAAAGATCAAAGAGAAGCGAGGCAGAGACAGACCAAGAGAAATCAAGAACATCAAAGACCAAGATCTGTGGAGAGACATGATCACCTACGCCAGCTGGCATGACACTAGATGATGATATCAACATTATTCCATTGTATTCGTGCAAGCGTTATCTAGCGGTCTCTGTGGCTAAGGGCTTGCGAACGCGGTTTGTGAGCCCGTATACCCGGGTTCGAAACACGGCGGAGCTGGTTTTTTCGAAAAAAAGTATAGGGGCCGGTCGTTCAGAAAGCAATGGCAAACTACTGAACGTAACACTTGCCTAGTACATCAACAGCAGCTGAAAAAATGCTGGTGTTGATTGCAACGTCCTGTAAGGGATACGCAACACAATTTTTTTTTTTTTATCTAGCGGGCCACAATGGACTGTTCTAGATTAGCACCCCTTGTCTAACCCTGTGTCTACCACCACGTTTAAAACAGCGGTAATTACTAGGCACAGTGGATGCAAGCAGACACACTCCTCATGTGTTGATGTCATTAATTACAGCAGACATATAACCATCGTCACCACCAGATGGCACATCTCAACATTCCTTTGCTGCCGTTGTGACGACATTCCCAAGCATACGCCCATTTCCCTGGCGTTCGCTAACAAAAATTGGACGGTGAACACAGAGGAAAAGATACCCGGTAAAGTTGATACAGCCTCGGCGGGTGTGTTTTATCACATACCCAAGCCTGGGGAATGGGGTGTAGTGGGATCAGAAGGGAGATTACGCGTGCCAGGGCTTCTCAAAGTGTTATCCATGATTCCTCATTATTTTATATTATACTAGCTGACCCGGCCCGGCTTCGCCCAGGCCCTGGCGGAGATCTATCTATCTATCTATCTATCTATCTATCTATCTACTATCTATCTATCTATCTATCTATCTATCTATCTATCTATCTATCTATCTATCTGTCTGTCTGTCTGTCTGTCTGTCTGTCTGTCTGTCTGTCTGTCTGTCTGCCTGTCCGTCTCTCCCTCCGTCTATCCCACCCTCTCTATCTATCGGGTCAGATCTATCTATCTATCTATCTATCTTATCTATCTATCTATCTATCTATCTATCTATCTATCTATCTATCTATAGCCAGGGACTTAACCTAAAATATAGCAATGCTACTAAAAGTTATGTCCCTTTATATATTTTTTATTATGTTAAGACATGTAATTTAATTATTAAATTTTAGTAAGTAAATAGCTGATTCTACAACTTAAAAACTATGACAGTTGGTTGCACGGGAATGAAAAGAAGACGTGTAGAAAATTTCATCTCAATCGGATGGACCGTTATCGAACGCATCCAATACATCCCCACCCACCCACCCACATACATACATAAGTTAGCATCATCAAGTGCCCTGCCAGCAGGCCGGTAGGCGTTCATATCGCTCCACAGATCTCGGTACTTTGGTGTATGTGGATCAACTCTGCTGATGATATCCCTCATGCCTCTGATACTCAGTCCTTCTAGCATTCATTTCGTCTTGGTCTGCCTCTGTCTCTTTTAGCCCCTTGATTTTTCCAGTCGTCACGCTGTTCTCCGACGCCTCTTTTCTACGTCAAAGACCAAAGAAAGCTGTTTGTCTCTTTCGTATTGTGCATATAATGTTCTAGTTTCATTAGCCTCTTTCAGGACAATCACTGTTAGTTACTCGGCAGTCCAAGGAATTCGCAAACATTCGTCCAAGAACCACATCTCTGTGGATTCCAAGGTCTTTTCTATTTATTTATTTTTTTATTTACATTCCAAGACATACAGGAAAACGGGTTTTATATAGCATTTTAGCACTCTCTTATATTCAATGATTGTGACCTATTGCATAAGATACTTTTCATTTTCTGAAATCCAGCTGTTGCTTGCCCTATTCTGTTCTAAATCTCTGTTGTGCATCTTCCATCTGATGTTATAATTACCCCTAGGTCATCTGCTGATGCAAATCATCCCTCGATGTAACACATACTCTCAGCTAACTTCCCAAGGCCTTCTCCCATCCTTTGATGTCTCTTGTTTGTTTATACAAATGTCTCAGCTAATTATGTTATTAAGCTGCAAAGGGAAATCCTTAATAAAAATGAATATACACTTTAAACACAACCATATTATTGTAATAGCATCGAGAGGCAAAAACCCTGGCATCCCCAGCTTACATACTAAGACATTAGACTGACAAACTGATAGAATAGTTTATTTGTTGTAGTATTTCATATATTGTGTAGTGGCTAGGGAGATCTAACATACTAAGACATATGGCTGGCAAACTGCTACAATAGTTGTTTAAATTTTGTAATATTTTATATGTTGTCAATTAGATATTTAGTATCCAGGGAGATATAACATAATAAGACATAAGAAAAACAAACTGATACAATAGATGCTAATCTGTTGGCATATTCCATATTTAGTTTTGCAGATGTGTAGTCTCTAATGATGTTCAAAATAATGCGACATACGACGAACACAATAATAGAATATTTGTTTGTTTGTTAGAATATTTCATGTTTTGAAGCAGATGTGCAGTAGTCAGTGAGATCTAACATAATGAGACATAAGTCGGGCAAACTTACACAATGTCTATTTTCTTGTTGGAATATTTAATATGTTGTGGGTGTTTTATATTTCCTACTCTGATTTCATTTTATTTTATTTTATGTTTTTTAATCACATCAGTTACCGACTTTTGATTTGTTCAAGATTTTACCCATGCATTTCTATGCTTAGCTAGTATATTTCAACAGAGTTGTCAAGTATTATTGTTGTTATATGCATAATATCAATGTCCAGTCTGTATTTGTGACTTGCGTTATTTGCATGCTTAACCTAGATTCTGGCAATCTTGTCTTCCGGTTCCCAGTATGGAGGATAGGTGGTTAAGCTGTTAAGGCATCTGAAGTGTTTATGCTTGTGGCTACGGTTTGCTTACGCATTTTCCTCATGTTGGATTGGTAGTGCATGTTTCGTCGCCCTGCTACTGAGTTGAGTGCGTGGAGCGACACTGTGAGCTGTGAATTTCATTTGGAGTGCTTTTACATCTGTCCGCGGTTCTTTGTAGCGTGAACTTCATGTTCATAAATTTGGCGGCTGGGCGGCCGGTCGCTGAACTACCTGGGTTGTCTTATGCTGTAATGTATAGCTGTTGGTTTTCTAATGACTGCCACTTCTATCGACTGTGAACTGTAATTTTCGTGGCGGACTTTTGTGTCGGCATTCTGGCAACAACATTATGCAAAGTATTCCTGTGCAGGCTGTTGGTTTGTCGAGACTCTTGTCTGTTGCACTTTTCACATGGGGCAGTGAGTAGCATTTTGTGTGATATTCACTGGCACAGAAACAGAGCATAATGGACTCTTTGCCTTGAAGTTGGAACCGCGAGTAACTAACTAATCTAGTTAAATGTTCAGTGTCTGCTAACAAGCTTGTACAGTCTACATTGGGCACGTTATGATAAGACATAAACTAGAGAACTTGGTGGCAACTGGCAAGATTGAGGGGTAAATAACATGGGGTAGGCAGAGAAGAAGATATCTAGATGGTTTGACCACGTGGCATGGTCGAGACAAGAAAACAGAGCTGATCAACAACTCTAGTGATCGAATGAGATGGCGAAACATGAACGCCCACGCTTATCGGCATGGCACATGATGATGATGATGTTAATCTATGTATCTGAGGTTATTAACAGGTCTTGACATAATTGTTGTCTTGGTCATTCGAATAATTGTTCAAATATCTTGTTCATATGTTATGTTGTTGTTGATGATGATGATGATAAAAAAAGTCGCTTAAAAGTCGACAGGGTCGACTTCATTGCACCGGGTTTTATCCCATATGGCTCGGTCTCTTTGCGCAGCACGGAAAGCGTCGCACAAAGCACGAAATCCGTAGCTTTTAGCGACGGCCCACAGGAGTCTCCGAAACATTTAACTCGTAAACCGAAGGACGCGGCCCGTAATCGAACCCATGGACCTTCGGAGAACGAGTTAAATGGCTTGACCACTTCGCCACAGAGACTCCCATCATTATCATTGTCACACGTTTTCTTGATGATAATATCACGAAGTTCTTACGATGATATGCTCATGATATTATTGTGTGATGGTCGTTGTCTAGGTAACGATACTCATGGTGTGTCAATGGAGATATCTGTCTTGCAATGTACCTCACCCCCACAGTGCATATTCACCAGGCATTAAACAAGATTCCGTTGGCGCACATAATCCTTTATTACAGAAATAAGACGGACAAACGGAACATGTTTATACATCCAGAAACATAATGTAATCCATAGAATATAAATATCCTCCTCACAATTTAACCAGCACACATCACTTCCTTCTCACGGCCTGCTTTTAATCTCAATCCACAAGACAGGTAATCCAGCTACAATCCTCGGCTGGATCTCACACAATACAACCCACACATTGGGTTGGAGCCACTGCTCAACTATAGAACCCACTCTGGGGTTTTGGCCTACACTCAATACAGAACCCACTCTGGGTTCAGGCCTGTCTTCCCAACTAGAAGAACAACACAACACGGAGCTCTCTCTTAAACGACCTGACCCGCAGTCGGTCTCCTCTCTCACTGACTTTTCAGTCTCCTCACTTCACACAACACACAACTCTCCTTCCGCCATCCCCCCTGGGGCCACACTCACCCTTCCCATTATTTCTCAGTACTGGCTGTTTTCTCATAGCCAGGTCAGTCGCTTTACTGTCTCCCACTCTCATCTCCATTCTTCCTCATGCCCGGTCACTCACCTCAATGTCAGTGACCCAGGCTTATGTCATCACCCCCCTCTTAAAAGAAAACTTCGTTTTCAAATATTGGGAGACTAAAACTTACTAAACATGTGACCCAGACATATAGCCTGGGTAGCCCTAAGTATGGCTGCACCTTACTCTAGCTACCACACTACATAATACATCAAATGCTCATATTACACTCCTATATTCATCACACATAAGTACAACCATCTATCTTGTGTATCAATGCATGAACTAATACATCACATAATAATAATAATACATCATAGAAAAGCATAATACTCATGTACCCACAGATCTCTTACTACTTCACGACCACACATTACTATTTGTGTACCGACCCTATATCAGGTGGTTCTGTTCTTGCATTAACCCACCTCTGATTCCTGTCGATGCTGTGTCTACCTTTCATGTACCCATGACTCATGGTACCTCTACAATTACAACATCTGTTTGCTATCCCTAGCCCTGGGTCAGTAATGTCGCGAACACTCTTTTGACCTGACTCCACTTTCCTATCTGCATATTGCACCGTTACACTTGCGTCTCTGTTTAGTCTGAACTCTTTATTCAATCTTGGCCCATATACCTGGCACCTTGCTTTCTGTTGCATACGCCTTATGCCTATGTGCCCTGCACATGCACTATCCTGAGCTGTTCTAGTATATCGGTCTCTATGTGCTAAAGGTACTGCTCCTTGCCCACGTGCAGTTCTGCTATCTGAAAACCTGCGAGTGAGAACATTGTTCTTCCTCTCGAAGCACCATCTACCTTTCTTTGACTGCCTATGTTCTACTCTCCTACACCCTTGGGAACATTTGTTCAGAGTAGTATCTTGTCTCTGGGATTCACTAGCACTATATTTGGGATGCATTCTCATCTGCTCAGCTGTACTATCCTTGTCCTGAGTTCCTGTGTCTACTCCAAGTGCCTCTTCTACCTCAGCTATACTCTCTAATTTAGGTTCTCTTGTGGTAACTACCTCATTACTGCTTACACTATATTTTTGGTCCCAATAAACTATTTCCTCTTCTATACAATCTTTAACTCCTATAACATTTCCTATGATCAAATCAGCCACTGGTGAGTCCAGAACACACGCTGTCACTCTTCCAGTGATATATGGTGTTTTTACTGTTATTATGGCTACTGGGTAGAACTCTACTGTGCCGTTGAATGTTATGCATCTAATCTTTTTCCCTGTATAATCCGAGGGTTGCACTAAACTCTTTCTCACCCCGATGGACGTACATCCGGAATCCCTAATTGTTAACGCTGGCCTCTCATTAACAAACCCATGATGCATCTTCAGACTTCCTCCTTCATGCACTGCTGATCCTGCTTTAACTGTGTGACCACATATTAAGACTGGCTGACCATCTTTTTCAAAAAGAGGTTTGCACCCACTACAATCTTCATTGTTCAGCGTCTCAATTACTTGTGCTGCATTTGAGTGCTCTGTTTCTCTCATCCTACATTGATGACTGACATGCCCGTTCCTTCCACATTTGAAACAAGTGATCTCCCTTTTACTGTTGTTCGTTGGTCCATCTGATGGTTGTGCATCACAATCTGCCATTTTGTGTCTCCAGCTCCCACAATTCCAACATCCGGCATAATTTTGACGTCTCTGGAAGTTCCCTCTTCTATATGGGTACCGTCCTACTCTACCAACATTGTTTCCTCGGAAACCATTATCTTGAAGTTCTTGTTGCTCACCTTTCTGTGCGGAATCCACACTTTTCGCCCTTGGTCTGATGACTGGATTCTGGTCCTGTTTAGTGTACGCTGCACAGACTATTTCCTCACTCATTAGTTTCCCAATAGAAACGTTAGGATGTGCCGTCATATAGTTTTGCCCTAACTGAGACATTGTGTCTATGTCCTTTGGCTTCCGTTCCTCAAAGAACGCCACTAAATTAGAATTACATGCAGATACTACCTTGTCTCTTAACATTAGATCTACTAATTTATTAAAATCTTTCCCTACATCTGCAAGCTCCATCCATTTGTTAAATGCATTCTTTACAGTGTTAACAAAGTCTGTGAAATCTTGATTTGTCTCTGGCACTAAATGTCTAAACTTTGTCCTATATCCATGCTCAGTGAGTTGGAACTTAGTCAGCAAACGTTGACGTAAGATAGTGTAGTTGTTTCTTTCTTCTACAGGTAAATTGAACATGGTGTCTAGTGCCTTGCCCGTAAGAAGCTCCCCTAGTCTAATAGCATACTGGTCTTCGGGGATGCCTAACACTTTCGCTGATGCCTGATATCTGTCAAGATAAGCTTCAAGGTTGTCTCGGTCCGTAAAGTATGGCAGTTTTATTCTCTGTGACGACTGCAACGGTTTTCTACTTTCCTCACTTTGACCCTTCGATGCAAATTCTAACTTTTTAATAGCAATTTCCGCTTCCATCTTAATCTTCTCTTTCTCAATTTCCATTCTCATGTGTGTCTCTTTCTCTTCCTGTAGACGCTTATTTTCCATTTCAGCTAGTTTTACTTGTGTCTCTTTCTCTTCCTGTAGACGCTTGTTTTCCATTTCAGCTAGTTTTACTTCCTGTAGACGCTTGTCTTCAGCTACCTTTTCTTCCTGTCTCTGTTCTCTTTCAGCTTGTCTTTGGTCTCTTTCAATCTGTTTCTGTTCTTTTGCTTCAGCATACTCCTGTAACTCTTTACCTTTCAGGCCTATTCTTTCACCTGCTTCAATATAATCCATTAAAGTAGGCATCTTGTACTTGTGGACACGTTGCTGTGAATCAGCCAACTATAACTGTACAGACTCTGCTGTTAGTCTTTGTGTCACTTCCCTAAGTACACCCGCACTCCCTGTGTACGTAAATCCGTAGTGCTACAATATCACTCTGTACTCACCCAGTCACTCTATAAGCACTAGGTAGTGAGGGGGGAAGTATCACCTATACTCCCTTATATCTATATATCTATGACCAATAGTTCATAAAGTCCCTGGAAATATTGTTAAACATACATATAAATACATATACAAACAAATGGATGATAACACTAAGTGATGACTATCCAACGCTAGACTTCACAAGCTGAGTACACGGAGACGATGATGACACAGAAATAAACCACAGTAAAACCACAAGCTTGTGTAGGGACATCCACAGTGCGCGTAATATATAAATTTAAACTGACAAAGACCACTAGACAGCAGAAATGACGAAAGATCACAATAAAAACATATATCCGAACACAACAAATATCATATATAAATATAACGAAAAGAAAGAGAGAAAGAAAAGGAATATATACTGAAAATATACACAGATTTGACGTCAGACAACTCGGCTCTAGATATTGGTTAAGACTATTTCAATGCCCCTGCACGATACGTCAACTCATTAACGTTTTTCTTACAAAAATATCGTAAGCACCAGAAGACTAATAAATTATTGTGCTGTATCCCGACTCTCGAGAAACACCCCAACAATTCCCTACTCTTGACAAACACTGGACCACATACAAATAATTGCGTGACACCCGACAACAATAAATATGACGATGGGAGCAAAACAATAAAAAATAATAATGTGTAACTGGTTGGCCGACAAATATGGGCCTATTACTCCGTCGCCAAAAGTTCTTTTTATTCAGTCACCAAAGTTTTTGTTCGTTTTAATAGTTATTCGCAATCCGCTGGAAATGTCTACGACACTAGATTTCAAACCGACTTCTTGTTTTGTTGAGTGGTTATTGAATTCACGTGGTGATCAAAAGTTCCAACTGTCGACAAAAGTTGAAGATGATAGTGATATCCAAACTGTTCTCTCGATATGTTGTTACTTTCGTTGCGGAGATGGCGCTTCGCTGTATCATTAAAGGAGAATGGCAGCCAATGTTCAGCGCTTTAAATTTTTGGGTATATAAATCCTTATTGGCAAAGCAATACAACCATGGTTGCGATGATGAGACGTTAAAACTGTTTGCTCATAACAGAATAATGATGACAATAATAGGACAGTTCAACAAAGGCGAAACATAAAATCTGGCTTTCTTTCAAAACAACTTGTTTTGTTCATTCACAATGAGTCCTCTTGACCACACTAGGCCGTGGAAATTTTTCTGAGTGACTGCTTACTGTTAAACAGCCTTTCCTTCCAAGGTCAACCTAATTTCTCTTTATCACTCTCAGTGAAAAATTCCTCCGTAAACCAGTTTTCACACAAACTTGACAGCCCCACCCGGCTGCTATATTAACTTCGTGGAAAATCACACTTTCCACTGCTGCCCTAGCACGGCTGTGGTAGGGGTTAACGTAACTTTCCCCTCGTACCTGGACGCTGGTGTCTCCACCCGTCCTATTTACTGCGTCGAAAAATCTTGACCAGTCAACTTGCGACAACACGGTGCGCTTGCCTCGCACACACACACACCTGTCAATTATCTTTGGTTCCCAATCCTGTCATTATCACCGACAGCGGATGTTCTACACACACACACGCTGCCCTCGCCACTCTGGATTCAACACTGGTCTTTTAGTTTCAGCCCTCCTGCCTGGTATCAAATTTACCTGTCACCGTAATGGACTCTCCCGGTTAGTCTGTATGGCGTGTCTTTATCACCGACTTTTGTGCTGCCGCTGCACCCCCACTCGCTTTAGCGATATGGTTGGTTCCAAATCACCTGTAGTGGACTTCACTTGAACTGTCTGCTAGCTTGTGATTTCCGCCGCGTACCCTCCCCGCGCGCTGACAGTTTTTTTTTTCCTTCGATGTGGCGTCTTACACACACAAAAGAATTGCTGTTAATCTCGTGACGCAGTACTGTCTAAATTGATGGCACGAAGACACCGATAATAACTCCTCTCTTTCAGCGAAGAGCCCACAAATATCTCAGAATGACACAAATGTCTATAATGCAATGGGTTTCTCAATATATCCCCGTCGTTCTTGCCAGGACAGTCCCCAGATGTTCTTGATCGGACGTAGCCTCCAGATTGTCACACGTTTTCTTGATGATAATATCACGAAGTTCTTACGATGATATGCTCATGATATTATTGTGTGATGGTCGTTGTCTAGGTAACGATACTCATGGTGTGTCAATGGAGATATCTGTCTTGCAATGTAACTCACCCCCGCAGTGCATATTCACCAGGCATTAAACAAGATTCCGTTGGCGCACATAATCCTTTATTACAGAAATAAGACGGACAAACGGAACATGTTTATACATCCAGAAACATAATGTAATCCATAGAATATAAATATCCTCCTCACAATTTAACCAGCACACATCACTTCCTTCTCACGGCCTGCTTCTAATCTCAATCCACAAGACAGGTAATCCAGCTACAATCCTCGGCTGGATCTCACACAATACAACCCACACATTGGGTTGGAGCCACTGCTCAACTATAGAACCCACTCTGGGGTTTTGGCCTACACTCAATACAGAACCCACTCTGGGTTCAGGCCTGTCTTCCCAACTAGAAGAACAACACAACACGGAGCTCTCTCTTAAACGACCTGACCCGCAGTCGGTCTCCTCTCTCACTGACTTTTCAGTCTCCTCACTTCACACAACACACAACTCTCCTTCCGCCATCCCCCCTGGGGCCACACTCACCCTTCCCATTATTTCTCAGTACTGGCTGTTTTCTCATAGCCAGGTCAGTCGCTTTACTGTCTCCCACTCTCATCTCCATTCTTCCTCATGCCCGGTCACTCACCTCAATGTCAGTGACCCAGGCTTATGTCAATCATCACCATCATCATCATCAACATCAATAACAATATCATCATCATCATAAGTCATCACCACCACTGCCACTATTGTCATCATCATCATTATCATCATCATCATCATCATCATCATCATCATCAATCAGCATGGTCATAACCATCATCACCATCACCGCCGCCATCATCATCACCGCCATCACTATCATCTTCATATAACAGTCAACATCATTATCATCATCAGTCTTCATGATGATGGTCATCGTCATAATTATCTATCTTCATCATCATCATTGTCATCATCATCATTTTCAGTATGAAAACCAGTATTGCAGTCTACTGGTCGTGTCATTCTACTGTCCCCTGATCTAAGCAACCAGAATGTTGACGAAATCTGCCCTTGAGATTACGATTGCTGTTTATGTCAGTAGGAGGTCCTCAGATAAATCCCTGAGAGTGCTGGAGTCAACATGGAGGATGGAAATGTGCCTCTCGAGGATTTTGTAAACAATAATGTTGAGGTGGTGATACACTGATAAGTAAGAGAAAAGGCGGATCTGTTATTCTGTTGTGTTGGCTTAGATTCTCCTATGGACAATTACGTTATACATTAGGAGTGTTGTGTCAAATGAGATCTGTGTACTTTGGCGCTGATCAGTACACTAGACCAGTATTTCTTCAGTTGTGTAGAGAATGACACACTTCGTCTTTTACTTCTGAGTTTTCTAGCCCTCATTCTTAGTCTCCTTCTTCCCTCCCGTTCTTCTTCTTTCTCCTCTTCTTCTTTTTCTGTTCGTGTTGCTGCAGCTCTTCTTACTCCTCTCCTCCACCTCCTCTTCTTCTTCTTCCTCCTCCCTCGTCCCGCTTCTTCTTCTTCCTCCTCCTTCCTCCCGCTTCCTCTTCTTTCTCCTCCACCTTCTTCTTCTTCTTTTTCATCTTCATCTGCTACTGCTGCTGCTGCAAATATTCTCCACATCTTCCTATTCTGAGCCTCCCTTGTCCCACCTGGCATGCCTAGTACCATAGTTGATATTCACAATGAAGAAGTGAAAAGAGCTGCTGATTGAGCTCTGGCACATACTTCATACCATCATCATCAAGTTCCATGCCGGCTGGCGTAGGCGTTCACTTCTCTCCACAGATCTCGGTCTTTGGTTTTCTGGATCAACTCTGCTGATGGTATTCCTCCATGCCACCGTCTCAATCCGTCCAGCATCATTTCTCTTGGTCTCCCTCTCTTCCCCTCGATCTTTCCACTTCTCATGGTGTTCTCCATTGCCTCTTTTCTCATTACATGACCAAAGAAAGCTGTTTGTCTCTTGCTGATTGTTGTATATAATTTTCTAGTTTCATTAGCCTATTTCAGGCCATCGTTGTTAGTTACTCTGGCAGTCCAAGGAAATCGCAACATTCGTCTCAAAAACCACATCTCTGTTGCTTCTAAGTTCTTCCTAATTTGTTCGTTTACATTCCAAGATTCGCTGCCATACAGCAAAACTGGTCCTTTATAGCATTTCTGCACTCTCTTTCTTACATTTATTGATAGCGACTAATTGCATAAGATACTCTTCATTTTCTGAAATGCGGCTTTTGCCTACCCTATTCAGCTCCCAATCTCTGTTGTACATCTTCCATCTGAT
Organism: Cepaea nemoralis; assembly: GCA_014155875.1. Taxonomy (NCBI): domain Eukaryota; kingdom Metazoa; phylum Mollusca; class Gastropoda; order Stylommatophora; family Helicidae; genus Cepaea; species Cepaea nemoralis. The sequence continues at coordinate 37,223 of JACEFZ010004428.1, read as the reverse complement.
GTTATAAGTGCCCTAGAAATTTAAAATTTTTCACTTGGTTGAGAATTCCCCATTCTATTTCTATGTCACACTTTGGTGTCCCCATTTTCTTTGATATGACCATTGTTACTGTTTTCTTGATATTCAAGGAGAGTCCTTTCCTTGCACTCTCTGTTACTACAATGTCTAACAATACTTCATATACCGAGGTATTTACTACCTCTGTGTGTATGCTATCCTTCTGTTATCTCACTCTCTTCCCTGCAATTCTCGGCCTGGGGCAGACCTTGTGTTGTACATGTCAACCTTCAGCAGCACATTAACTATTACATGGGCTACATTTCTAGATGTGTTATAACTTGTCTGTGCAGTAAGCCATCATACAAGCAGGAGACATTAAGTAAACACTGTACGGGTATCTGATTACCACGGCATTTCCCTGTTTTCCTGTATAGCAGTGAACGGATACATTAGGAAGAACTTGGAAGCCACAGAAATGTGTTTCCTTAGATGAATGTTGTGCATTCCTCGGACTGCAAGAGTAAATAACAATGATTGCCTGAAAGAAGCTAATACAACAAGAACATTATATACAACAATAAGAAAGAGACTAACAGCTTTCTTTAGTCATGTGATGGGAAGAGAGGCATTGGAGAACATCGTGACGACTGGAAAGATCAAAGAGAAGCGAGGCAGAGACAGACCAAGAGAAATCAAGAACATCAAAGACCAAGATCTGTGGAGAGACATGATCGCCTACGCCAGCTGGCATGACACTAGATGATGATAGGGGGGTACTGGGTGTCAGGCATTGGTAGCACCTTTGGTAAGGATGGCTCTCATGTCCTTTCAGGACCCATCCCCCACTGGTCCAAGTCTGACACCCAGCTCGTGCCTGTGGCTCCTAGTAGCTGTCAGCATGCGACAGCGGCCACCCCCCGGGCAACAGCTGTGAGAGGCTGGCTAAACCAGGCATGGGTATCCGATTTGGTGTCAAACCAAGAGGTAAACTAGGGTATGCCTACCCAGCATGTGAAGACAGGATTCGGCAGACTGCGCGGAAGAAATCATTCCTGATTCAACGGGCAAGACGGCATTTACCTGCAAAGCGTTGTGGAACGTAATGAGCACGGCAAGGCACGTAGAGCGCCCTGGTCATCCACTGCACCTGTATTCGTCTCCAATCGTCTCGACTTGTCTTGCCACTGGACTCAGATGGACTCAGGCGAGAGAGTGAGGTCGACGAATTGCGCAACTCTTCCTCACTTTAATCCAAGTCATCGCGCAAGTCATTCTTCATCCAACGTCACATATCACCTTCAAGCCCTGTGGCGATGGGCGAGCGGCAAAGCGGCAGGCGTGGGTACGCTGGCAGCCGTAGTCGCAGACCTGCACACAGGCGGCTCAGGCCATATGGTCGTCTTCTACTGACCGGAGCAGCAGTGGGATTCGGCAGCCCCCTGAGCGACTGAGCAGCCCTCTATAGGAACACACTGCTCACCTCCATAGCATGAGGAAGGGGCTAGAAAAGGTGCCCTAAACATTGTCTGCTTCATCACTACCTAACCAGCTAGCCGCGGTTGGTGGGTACCCTAAACTGCGGTCGATATACAAAGAAAGATAAAACAAGCAAAGCTAAAAGAGTAAACCATATTCCCTTAACAATTGGAACTTGGAATGTACGCACCCTACTTGACAGAGACGGCGCGTCAGGTCCAGAGAGACGAACAGCACTGATTGGGAGAGAGCTGGGCAGGTACAACATCGACATTGCAGCCTTGAGCGAGACACGACTTGCAGAAGAAGGCCAAATCTGTGAAATTGGTGCCGGCTACACATTTTTCTGGAGTGGAAGGAAAAGCGAGGAAAGACGCCAATCCGGTGTGGGATTTGCCATTAAGTGGTCGGCAAATTAGCTGGATTTCCAAAGGCTATAAACGACAGGCTCATGACCATGAAGCTGCCTCTGCTGAATGGAAGGAAGCACGCAACCATTGTGAGTGTCTACGCACCAACTATGACCAACGAAGATGATGTCAAGAATAAGTTCTATGAGGACCTGCACAATGTATTAACATCTGTTCCCAAAGGAGACAAACTTATACTCCTTGGGGATTTCAATGCCAGAGTAGGCACGGACACCACCTCTTGGAGTGGCATTATTGGAAAGCATGGAGTCGGAAATTGTAACACCAATGGACTCCGCCTCCTTCAGACATGTGCCGAACATGATCTCCTGATTACGAACACAATTTTCCGTCTCCCCATGAGAAATAGGACATCGTGGATGCACCCTCGCTCGAAACACTGGCACCTCATTGACTATGTAATCGTCAGGAGGAGTGACAGACAAGACGTTCGAGTGACAAAATCCATGTGTGGTGCCGAATGTTGGACAGACCATCGTCTCATTGTCTCGAAAATGAACATCCACATCAGGCCACCACGGCGTCCTCAAGGGGCAAAAATGCAAACAAAGCTAAATGTCACCCGCCTAAACAGCAAGAAAATGCAGCAGTCGTTTGAAAATATGCTGGAAGACCGCCTCAAGCCCAATGCTGAAGCAAAACAGGATACAGAAACAGAATGGAGAGCCCTAAAGGACACGATTTACAACACTGCTATGGAAATTCTGGGGCCAGCCCCCCGAAAGCATAAAGACTGGTTTGATGAAAATTCCGAAGACATCAACCAATTGCTGGCCGAGAAACATCTTCTCCTCAAGGCACATTTGAATGACCCAAAGTCAACATCAAAAAAAGATGCTTTCAAGAACATTCAGAGAGTAGTGCAGCAGAAACTTCGGCACATGCGGGACTCCTGGCTGAGCAGCAAAGCTGATGAAATTCAGGGCTTTGCTGACAGACACGATATGAAAAACTTCTACGACTCACTGAAAGCGGTCTATGGTCCTTCATCACCAGGCATAGTTCCCCTCCTCAGTGCAGACGGGGGAACATTGGTCACCGATAAGAAAGAAATCCTCCAACGCTGGGCAGAGCATTTCAGCAAAATCTTAAATGCAACTTCCTTCTTCGATGATGAAACCATCAATTGCCTTCCTCAAGTTCCCACCAATGAGACTCTTGATGACCTGCCAACCATAGTGGAAATAAACAAAGCCATCCAGCAACTCTCCAGCGGCAAGGCACCTGGTCCTGACTCCATCCCAGCAGAGATATACAAGGCAGGTGGGCCGGTCCTAACAGAGCAGCTTCACCGAGTCTTCACAAACATATGGATGAACGAGACCATGCCACAAGATTTTAAGGACGCGTCAATAGTCCACCTTTACAAACGTAAAGGAAACCGCCAATCCTGTGACAACCACCGAGGCATCTCCTTGCTTTCAATTGCAGGGAAGATACTCGCCAGAATTCTTCTCAATCGCCTCACAGCCCATCTCGATCAAGGTCTTCTTCCTGAGAGTCAATGTGGCTTCAGAAAAGAACGTGGAACTGTTGACATGATTTTCGCTGCAAGGCAGCTGCAAGAGAAATGTCAGGAACAGAACTGAGAAATGTTCTCCACTTTCACTGACCTTACCAAGGCTTTTGATACAGTCAGCAGAGAAGGACTGTGGAAGATTATGGCAAAATATGGCTGTCCACGAAAGTTTGTCCAAATAGTGCGGCTATTTCATGACGGCATGCAGGCAAGAGTACAGGAAAATGGTGAGCTGTCTGAACCCTTTCCTGTCACCAATGGAGTGAAGCAAGGATGTGTCCTGGCACCAACACTGTTCAGCCTCATGTTTTCAGCCATGTTGATGAATGCCTTCGAGAACGACGACATTGGAATAGACATCAACTACCGTATGGATGGAAAGTTATTCAATCTCAGAAGGCTGAAAGCTAAAACCAAAATTGACAGTGGCACCGTCAGAGAGCTCCTGTTTGCTGATGATTGCACTCCATACGCCAACTCAGAGGCGGACATGCAACATAATGTTTCAGCTTTCTCACATGCCTGTGCCAACTTTGGGCTCAATATCAACTTGGAGAAGACTGTAGTTATGTACCAGCCAGCTCCAGGGAATAATCACACTGTGCCGAATATCAAAGTGAATGATCATAGACTAAGTGTTGTGGACAAATTTACCTATCCTGGCAGCACCGTGTCACAAGCTGCCACAATCGATGACGAAGTGAATGCAAGAATCTCCAAGGCCAGTGCAGCCTTTGGCAGACTGTACAAGAATGTATGGGACAGAACTGGAATAAGCCTGCAAACAAAGCTAAAAGTCTACAAAGCAGTTGTATTATCCACACTGCTATATGCTTGTGAAACCTGGACTGTTTATCAGCGACACGCTAGGAAATTAAACCACTTCCACACAGTCTGCCTAAGGAAGCTACTGAAGATTAAATGGCAAGACAAGATTCCAGACACTGAAGTCCTAGAAAGAGCATCCATACCCAGTATCCACACTCTACTGATGAAGAATCAGATTCGCTGGGCTGGTCACTTGACTCGCATGCCAGATCACAGGCTCCCTAAACGAATTTTTTACAGCGAACTGCGTTGTGGTAAACGCTCCCAAGGTGGCCAGAGGAAACGTTTTAAAGACACTCTGAAAATTTCACTGAATGCTTTTGGAATTCATCATGACACCTGGGAGGCTGCAGCCAGAGACCGAAATTCGTGGCGTGCATCATTGCGCAAAGGTGCAGTTATATGTGAGGCAACCAGGACTGCAAGAGCTGTGAAGAAAAGGCAGGACAGAAAAACCACTGCAGGAAATCCTCCTCCAGAGACGTCAAGCATTCTTTGTCCACATTGTCAAAGAACATTTCGAGCCAAAATAGGCCTTATCAGCCATCTTAGAACCCACGGCTCCACACCTTCAACCCCACTGGATGAAATGAATGGTCATCATCATTCTTGATGGATAAACAACACAGATGATGATATCAGCATTATTGCATTGTATTCGTGCAAGCGTTATCTAGCGGTCTCTGTGGCTAAGGGCTTGCGAACGCGGTTTGTGAGCCCGTATACCCGGGTTCGAAACACGGCGGAGCTGGTTTTTTCGAAAAAAGTATAGAGGCCGGTCGTTCAGAAAGCAATGGCAAACTACTGAACGTAACACTTACCTAGTACATCAACAGCAGCTGAAAAAATGCTGGTGTTGACTGCAACGTCCCGTAAGGGATACGCAACACAATTTTTTTTTTTATCTAGCGGGCCACAATGGACTGTTCTAGATTAGCACCCCTTGTCTAACCCTGTGTCTACCACCACGTTTAAAACAGCGGTAATTACTAGGCACAGTGGATGCAAGCAGCCACACTCCTCATGTGTTGATGTCATTAATTACAGCAGACATATAACCATCGTCACCACCAGATGGCACATCTCAACATTCCTTTGCTGCCGTTGTGACGACATTCCCAAGCATACGCCCATTTCCCTGGCGTTCGCTAACAAAAATTGGACGGTGAACACAGAGGAAAAGATACCCGGTAAAGTTGATACAGCCTCGGCGGGTGTTTTTATCACATAACCCAAGCCTGGGGAATGGGGTGTAGTGGGATCAGAAGGGAGATTACGCGTGCCAGGGCTTCTCAAAGTGTTATCCATGATTCTCATTATTTTATATTATACTAGCTGACCCGGCCCGGCTTCGCCCAGGCCCTGGCGGAGATCTATCTATCTATCTATCTATCTATCTATCTATCTATCTATCTATCTATCTATCTATCTATCTATCTATCTATCTATCTATCTATCTATCTATCTATCTATCTATCTATCTATCTGTCTGTCTGTCGGTCTGTCTGTCTGTCTGTCTGTCTGTCTGTCTGTCTGTCTGTCTGTCTGTCCGTCTCTCCCTCCGTCTATCCCACCCTCTCTATCTATCGGGTCAGATCTATCTATCTATCTATCTATCTATCTATATATATATCTATCTATCTATCTATCTATCTATCTATAGCCAGGGGACTTAACCTAAGATATAGCAATGCTACTAAAAGTTATGTCCCTTTATATATTTTTTATTATGTTAAGACTTGTAATTTAATTATTAAATTTTAGTAAGTAAATAGCTGATTCTACACTTAAAAAACTATGACAGTTGGTTGCACGGGAATGAAAAGAAGACGTGTAGAAAATTTCATCTCAATCGGATGGACCGTTATCGAACGCATCCAATACATCCCCACCCACCCACCCACATACATACATAATGTTTTATAGATATAGATGTAGCATCATCAAGTGCCCTGCCAGCAGGGGTAGGCGTTCATATCGCTCCACAGATCTCGGTCTTTGGTGTTGTGGATCAACTCTGCTAATGATATTCCTCCATGCCTCTGTCTCAGTCCATCTAGCATCATTTCTCTTGGTCTGCCTCTGTCTCTTTTCCCCTTGATTTTTCCAGTCGTCACGATGTTCTCCGACGCCTCTTTTCTCGTCACATGACCAAAGAAAGCTGTTTGTCTCTTTCGTATTGTTGCATATAATGTTCTAGTTTCATTAGCCTCTTTCAGACAATCACTGTTAGTTACTCTGGCAGTCCAAGGAATTCGCAACATTCGTCTCAAGAACCACATCTCTGTGGCTTCCAAGGTCTTTCTATTTATTTATTTTTTTATTTACATTCCAAGACATACAGGAAAACGGGTTTTATATAGCATTTTAGCACTCTCTTATATTCAATGATTGTGACCTATTGCATAAGATACTTTTCATTTTCTGAAATCCAGCTGTTGCTTGCCCTATTCTGTTCTAAATCTCTGTTGTGCATCTTCCATCTGATGTTATAATTACCCCTAGGTCATCTGCTGATGCAAATCATCCCTCGATGTAACACATACTCTCAGCTAACTTCCCAAGGTCTTCTCCCATCCTTTGATGTCTCTTGTTTGTTTATACAAATGTCTCAGCTAATTATGTTATTAAGCTGCAAAAGGAAATCCTTAATAAAAATGAATATACACTTTAGACACAACCATATTATTGTAATAGCATCGAGAGGCAAAAACCCTGGCATCCCCAGCTTACATACTAAGACATTAGACTGACAAACTGATAGAATAGTTTATTTGTTGTAGTATTTCATATATTGTGTAGTGGCTAGGGAGATCTAACATACTAAGACATATGGCTGGCAAACTGCTACAATAGTTGTTTAAATTTTGTAATATTTTATATGTTGTCAATTAGATATTTAGTATCCAGGGAGATATAACATAATAAGACATAAGAAAAACAAACTGATACAATAGATGCTAATCTGTTGGCATATTCCATATTTAGTTTTGCAGATGTGTAGTCTCTAATGATGTTCAAAATAATGCGACATACGACGAACACAATAATAGAATATTTGTTTGTTTGTTAGAATATTTCATGTTTTGAAGCAGATGTGCAGTAGTCAGTGAGATCTAACATAATGAGACATAAGTCGGGCAAACTTACACAATGTCTATTTTCTTGTTGGAATATTTAATATGTTGTGGGTGTTTTATATTTCCTACTCTGATTTCATTTTATTTTATTTTATGTTTTTTTAATCACATCAGTTACCGACTTTTGATTTGTTCAAGATTTTACCCATGCATTTCTATGCTTAGCTAGTATATTTCAACAGAGTTGTCAAGTATTATTGTTGTTATATGCATAATATCAATGTCCAGTCTGTATTTGTGACTTGCGTTATTTGCATGCTTAACCTAGATTCTGGCAATCTTGTCTTCCGGTTCCCAGTATGGAGGATAGGTGGTTAAGCTGTTAAGGCATCTGAAGTGTTTATGCTTGTGGCTACGGTTTGCTTACGCATTTTCCTCATGTTGGATTGGTAGTGCATGATTTCGTCGCCCTGCTACTGAGTTGAGTGCGTGGAGCGACACTGTGAGCTGTGAATTTCGTTTGGAGTGCTTTTACATCTGTCCGCGGTTCTTTGTAGCGTGAACTTCATGTTCATAAATTTGGCGGCTGGGCGGCCGGTCGCTGAACTACCTGGGTTGTCTTATGCTGTAATGTATAGCTGTTGGTTTTCTAATGACTGCCACTTCTATCGACTGTGAACTGTAATTTTCGTGGCGGACTTTTGTGTCGGCATTCTGGCAACAACATTATGCAAAGTATTCCTGTGCAGGCTGTTGGTTTGTCGAGACTCTTGTCTGTTGCACTATTCACATGGGGCAGTGAGTAGCATTTTGTGTGATATTCACTGGCACAGAAACAGAGCATAATGGACTCTTTGCCTTGAAGTTGGAAGCGCGAGTAACTAACTAATCTAGTTAAATGTTCAGTGTCTGCTAACAAGCTTGTACAGTCTACATTGGGCACGTTATGATAAGACATAAACTAGAGAACTCGGTGGCAACTGGCAAGATTGAGGGGTAAATAACATGGGGTAGGCAGAGAAGAAGATATCTAGATGGTTTGACCACGTGGCATGGTCGAGACAAGAAAACAGAGCTGATCAACAACTCTAGTGATCGAATGAGATGGCGAAACATGAACGCCCACTCTTATCGGCATGGCACATGATGATGATGATGTTAATCTATGTATCTGAGGTTATTAACAGGTCTTGACATAATTGTTGTCTTGGTCATTCGAATAATTGTTCAAATATCTTGTTCATATGTTATGTTGTTGTTGATGATGATGATGATAAAAAAGTCGCTTAAAAGTCGACAGGGTCGACTTCATTGCACCGGGTTTTATCCCATATGGCTCGGTCTCTTTGCGCAGCACGGAAAGCGTCGCACAAAGCACGAAATCCGTAGCTTTTAGCGACGGCCCACAGGAGTCTCCGAAACATTTAACTCGTAAACCGAAGGGCGCGGCCCGTAATCGAACCCATGGACCTTCGGAGAACGAGTTAAATGGCTTGACCACTTCGCCACAGAGACTCCCATCATTATCATCACCATCATCATCATCATCATCAACATCAATAACAATATCATCATCATCATAAGTCATCACCACCACTGCCACTATTGTCATCATCATCATTATCATCATCATCATCATCGTCATCATCAATCAGCATGGTCATAACCATCATCACCATCACCGCCGCCATCATCATCACCCCCATCACTATCATCTTCATATAACAGTCAACATCATTATCATCATCAGTCTTCATGATGATGGTCATCGTCATAATTATCTATCTTCACCATCATCATTGTCATCATCATCATTTTCAGTATGAAAACCAGTATTGCAGTCTACTGGTCGTGTCATTCTACTGTCCCCTGATCTAAGCAACCAGAATGTTGACGAAATCTGCCCTTGAGATTACGATTGCTGTTTATGTCAGTAGGAGGTCCTCAGATAAATCCCTGAGAGTGCTGGAGTCAACATGAAGGATGGAAATGTGCCTCTCGAGGATTTTGTAAACAATAATGTTGTGGTAGTGATACACTGATAAGTAAGAGAAAAGGCGGATCTGTTATTCTGTTGTGTTGGCTTAGATTCTCCTATGGACAATTACGTTATACATTAGGAGTGTTGTGTCAAATGAGATCTGTGTACTTTGGCGCTGATCAGTACACTAGACCAGTATTTCTTCAGTTGTGTAGAGAATGACACACTTCGTCTTTTACTTCTGAGTTTTCTAGCCCTCATTCTTAGTCTCCTTCTTCCCTCCCGTTCTTCTTCTTTCTCCTCTTCTTCTTTTTCTGTTCGTGTTGCTGCAGCTCTTCTTACTCCTCTCCTCCACCTCCTCTTCTTCTTCTTCCTCCTCCCTCGTCCCGCTTCTTCTTCTTCCTCCTCCTTCCTCCCGCTTCCTCTTCTTTCTCCTCCACCTTCTTCTTCTTCTTTTTCATCTTCATCTGCTACTGCTGCTGCAAATATTCTCCACATCCTCCTATTCTGAGCCTCCCTTGTCCCACCTGGCATGCCTAGTACCATAGTTGATATTCACAATGAAGAAGTGAAAAGAGCTGCTGATTGAGCTCTGGCACATACTTCATACCATCATCATCAAGTTCCATGCCGGCTGGCGTAGGCGTTCACTTCTCTCCACATATCTCGGTCTTTGGTTTTCTGGATCAACTCTGCTGATGGTATTCCTCCATGCCACCGTCTCAATCCGTCCAGCATCATTTTTCTTGGTCTCCCTCTCTTCCCCTCGATCTTTCCACTTCTCATGGTGTTCTCCATTGCCTCTCTTCTCATTACATGTCCAAAGAAAGCTGTTTGTCTCTTGCTGATTGTTGTATATAATTTTCTAGTTTCATTAGCCTATTTCAGGCCATCGTTGTTAGTTACTCTGGCAGTCCAAGGAAATCGCAACATTCGTCTCAAAAACCACATCTCTGTTGCTTCTAAGTTCTTCCTAATTTGTTCGTTTACATTCCAAGATTCGCTGCCATACAGCAAAACTGGTCCTTTATAGCATTTCTGCACTCTCTTTCTTACATTTATTGATAGCGACTAATTGCATAAGATACTCTTCATTTTCTGAAATGCGGCTTTTGCCTACCCTATTCAGCTCCCAATCTCTGTTGCACATCTTCCATCTGATGTTATAAGTGCCCTAGATATTTCAAATTTTTCACTTGGTTGAGAATTCCCCATTCTATTTCTATGTCACACTTTGGTGTCCCCATTTTCTTTGATATGACCATTGTTACTGTTTTCTTGATATTCAAGGAGAATCCTTTCCTTGCACTCTCTGTTACTACAATGTCTAACAATACTTCATATACCGAGGTATTTACTACCTCTGTGTGTATGCTATCCTTCTGTTATCTCACTCTCTTCCCTGCAATTCTCGGCCTGGGCAGACCTGTGTTGTACATGTCAACCTTCAGCAGCACGTTAACTATTACATGGGCTACATTTCTAGATGTGTTATAACTTGTCTGTGCAGTAAGCCATCATACAAGCAGGAGACATTAAGTAAACACTGTACGGGTATCTGATTACCACGGCATTTTAGCCTTTATGGCTGGGTCCGCACCCTTGGTTGGGGTAGTGGATGCACGATGTGGCATGTGTGGTCATGGCTCTTTGGGCCAACGCGTATAGTGAGGCAGAACAGATAAACCATCATGGGCTAGACAGCATGGTGCAGGAAGTGACCAGGGGATCTAGCTGACACTCAGTACTCCGACTGAAGACCAGACGGACACATAATAGAACTGCAACTGGTACCATTAGTACTGGGACTTTTCTCTGGTTGTTGAAAATGAGGAAGGGAATGCCCTGAGTGCTGTGACTGAACTGATCAGCAACATTGTAGATGGAATCTGTCTGCATGAAGTGAACCTTAAACAAATGCAGCTAACCTTTGATGTTCATACTTATATGTGAAACATTCCACTCAAAAGAAAAGTGCAGAAAACACAGAAAAGGGTGGAGAATTAGTGTAACATTTGCAACCATATAAACCAGTCAAGTGAAAATAAGCCTGGTTAAAGTTGTTACAAAAATATTGTTCTTATCGTGTAGTATTATTGAAGGTATCTGTCCGCATTCTTGTATCTCGTGTACTATCCTTTATTTCTGATACCGATGTTCTCCAAGCCACGATGGCAGACTGTGTCTAACGTCTTCTATCTTGGTCTCCCTCTGCCATTCTTCCTCTCCAGATTTCCTTTTGTCACGACCAACTGCAGCTTTCCTGTTGTCACCACGTACTTCAACTTTCTTGTTGTTACGACATACTGTAAGATCGGATTGTCGTGTTTTGACTCCAGTATTCAGTTCACTTTGTGAGTTGTCACAAGGTAGCCATGTTCTCCTTTCTCGTGACATGCTCATAGAACGCGGACTGTCTTCTTCTGAAGAGTGTAACCAGCTCTCTGGTGAGTTAACTCCATGTAAGATATCTCTATTGGCAATTTCTGTCTACCCATGTTGTTCTTTTCATTCTTCAGTAAAATCACATCCGTGCAGTTTCCAGATACTTTCTCACTAATTTGCTGATTTTCCACAATTCACTGATTGACTGATCACGATTGACTGGATAAATAAAAAAGTCGCTTAACAGTCAACAGGGTCGACTTCATTGCACCGGGTTTTATCCCCTATGACTCAGTCAGTCTCTTTCCGCAGCGCGGGCTGCCGAAAGCGTCGCACAAAGCACGAACTCCGTAGCTCCAGCGACGACCCTCAGGAGTCTTAGGAAAAAATGCACTCGTGAACAGAAGGATACGGACAGGAATCGAACCAGTAACCTTCGGAACCCGAGGCAGACGACTTGACCACTTCGCCACGGAGACTCCCTTAATGTTAGTCTGCGTATCTGGGATTATTAACAGGTATTGATTGAACCTGATTGTCGTCTTGGTCGTTTGAATATGTTTTCAAATATCGTTTTCATATGCTATGATGATGATGATGATGATGATGATGATGATGATGATGATGATGATGATGATGATCAATCATCATCATCATCATCATCATCATCATCATCGTCATCACCATCTTCTTCTTCTTCTTCACCATCTTCTTCTTCTTCACCATCTTCTTCTTCTTCACCATCACCTTCTTCTTCTTCATCATCATCAGTCATGACCACAACCCTGTTTATCGTCACCATCATCATCATCATAAATCATATATATACTGTGTTCTAATCACATCTATTTCATTTGATGTTACATTTAGGAAAATGTATATGTTTGTAATTACCATTATGTCTGTACCATTATGTCTGTGGCGAAGGGCTTGCGAACGCAATTCTTAATCCCGCATTCCGCGTTCGAAACACAGCTGTGGATGATTTGGAAGCAGGCCGTCTTAAGCTGGTTTTGATTCAGTGGTATTTGTGCCAGTCCTTTATAAATCAATGGCAAACTACTGAACGTAAACTTGCGAAGAAATCACAAACAGCCAAAAATGCTGGGGTTGCATGCGACGTCCTGTAAAGGATATGCAACTAACTGTATTTCTGCTTTCAGACTAAGACCTTTGTTTATTAAAATATTTGTATGAAATAGCAAGGAATTATTTTTATATTTACTTCAAAGTATTTCTCATATTAAAATTTTATGTCACATATGTATATTTAAATTGCTAAATGAATCAGGCACAGTCAATACATGTTGGAGTTGATTCCAACATCCTGTAAAAGGCATGCAGCTAAATTTAACTAAGCGAGTTATGAGTTAATCAGTATTGTTTGTTTTGTCTCCAGGTTCTTTTAATTTGTAAGCCGTGCTCCTTATAGCTCATCCTCCATGGTCAGTTTCGAAGTACGAATATTGGAATGGTATCGACACATACAAAATGATGCCAGAACATACCGAATGACGTGGGAACACGACGAATGACGCGGGAACTTACAGAATAACGCCGGAACATATCGAATGATGCCGGAACACACCGAATGATGTCGGAACACATCGAATGATGTCGGAATACACCGAATGATGTCGGAACCTATAAGGTTGTCAAGTGTTTACGGATGTTTCAAGATACGACATCGATGATTCCGTTTTCGAACAAATAGAGAGCTTTACGTTTACAGTCTGTGCGTAACACATGACAACCAGTGCTGGATAATTTCTACTGACGATTTGTCAGACATTTCTGCCATTACTTTATTGGAGCTGGAGTTTTTCGTTTGTGACCTTCGCGGCTTGTGGTCATAATGGTAAGTTATATTTGCTTTGAGTGTTTCTTTCCTTGTTTCAGTGTTCTTTTTGTTCTAGTTTTTTCTATGTCTGTTTGTCTGTCTGTTTGTTATATTCATTTTTTTGTGAATTCAATTTTTCAAATTTTCGGTCAGACTATCGACGTGCCTGCCTGCGTATATGCCTGACTATCTCTCTCTCTCTCTCTCTCTCTCTCTCTCTCTCTCTCTCTCTCTCTCTCTCTCTCTCTCTCTCTCTCTCTCTCTGTGTTGACCTACCCGCCTATCCTTACCTGTCTACCCAATTCTTAACCATTTGAAAATAACGTTCGGTCTTTCGCTCGTTCGTTCATCTAATCCGTCTGTCTGTCTGTCTTGCTGAATGGGAAGAAGGACATAGAAAAGTGGAAAAGAGAGTGAGAGAGAGAGAGAGTGAGAGAAAAGCAAGAGATAGAGCAAGAGAGGGGGAATAAAGAGAGAGCGAGGGAAAGCAAGATCGAGGAAAAGAGCGAGAAACAGATAGAGAGATTGGAAGAGAGGAGAGAAAAAAAGAGAGAGAGAGAGAGAGAAAGAGAGAGAGAGAGAGAGAGAGAGAGAGAGAGAGAGAGATGAGTGAGAGATCTAGCATAATTAGTAACAATAAACGAAACACTACAATATCTTACCAGGCCTGCTAAATAAAACATAAATCCCGCAAAAGGAATCGGCAATGGTATGTGAAGTGTTAGCACCATCACATATTTATAGAACCGAGTCCCGGAGGAATAAGTGATCAGCATTTCCTTCCCATAGTGAACTAGGAGCGCTGGCATCAAAGCCTTATCCGACCACTTGCATGGTACTGTCGGCGTAGCGTCCTGACCGTTACACTAACTTTCATGATTAACAAACTTAACGGTTATTAAGAGCTTAAGAGAGGTCTACGCTGCTGCAGGGCTTAATAAGCTTGCGCTTGAACTTCCTTGCGCTGATGGTAGGGTCAGGTGTTCAGCCCCTAAACCGGTCAGTTCAACATCAAAGTTGACTTCTCGTTCAGACTGCAATGGCAAACTACAAGAAAATGTTAGCTGCATAGTCTGTACATGACGTTGTAGTCAACCCCAGCAATTTTTGTGTGGCTATTCGTGATGTCTTGACAAGTTTACATTCAGCAGTTTGCCAATGCTTTCTGAACACCGGCACCCATACCATTTCATAAAATAACCAACGCAAGGCGGTCTGCTGCCAAATCGCCCATAGCTGTGTTTCGAACACGGGTATACAGGATTACGAACTGCGTCCGTAACTCCATCGCCAAGGATCAGATCACGGAGCCGACCAAATGGCAAACTACTAAACGTAATTTGTCTAGAACATCAGACTGGGGTTGGGTTTGATCTTACCACCCTGCAGACGTATCGAAGGTCAGATTTTAAGTGATCCAACACTGCATATATTTTATGGGAGGGAACTCGTGCAAGCTAGAATCAATGTATATTAGTTCGGTTGTTTCTCTTGAATCCGCTATTATAACATTGCTTTTTGGCGGGCGAGGGCGGTTGGTTAAAGAATCACTTTCACTGCACATAGATATGTCCATAAGAACTTAATCTCCAACTGTAGATCATCTCATCTAATTACATCTTGTTCCTCTTGTACCTTGCGATGTCGAGGTGAAGTATAAACAGCGGGAGAGTGCCCGTTTATGGACTTCATGTATCGAGATTCCCATGGAGTGCTATTCCCTCTGTCCGTTGTTTACGTGGTCGGCATCTTCTTCTACTTCCATTTGGTCTGTACATCATTGCTTGTTGTGGTACACTGTCAATTGGTAACCTAGTTACATGGCCAAACCATTTGACTTGCTGTCTTCTGATAAAATCTAGCACTGCTATGACACCCACTTTAGTCTTGATTTCTTCATTTCTGATTTTCTCTCTTCTTGCTCACACACAGTAAATCTTGTGTAGATCACACACAGTAAATCTTGTGTAGATCACACACAGTAAATCTTGTGTGTATTAAACACGGTAAATCTCAGCACAGTTCACCAACTCTGTATCAGCGGCTAGGATCTGCATGTTTGGATGCCAGCGCCATAGACTCTTTATGTTTGATGTGAGGCCTATGTTTTTATTGATCAGTCGACACTCCATGAATGATGTGGGTATTATTACGCCTGCCGACGTTATTTCCCATAACCTTTTCTGTTACCTACTTTAAGCTGTGTCTACCTGGGAGGAGGTCAATTTAAAAGTATACTACCCACTACATTAGCGCACCTCCCCGTAGGGTTTTCTGCTTCTGCTTCTGTTTCTTCTTCTTCTTCTTCTTCTTCTTCTTCTTCTTCTTCTTCTTCTTCTTCTTCTTCTTCTTCTTCTTCTTCTTCTTCTTCTTCTTCGCCTCCTCCTCCTTCTTCTCCTTCTTCTTCTTAAATTCTGTATCCTATGTTTTGCTGTCTCTTGCAGCTCCATTCATGTCTTCCATATTTTTTATCTATATCTGTAATTCAGTATCTATGTAGATCTCTGGTTATTTCTTTTCCCTTGTGAGTTCCAGACGCTGCGGCCTTCTCGCTGTGATATCCGGCTGCCGTGGAATTTTTAACGTGCACACACATGAGACCTCTAATTTTTCAACCTTATCTGATAAGGTTAGGGATCAGATCTCACTACCCAAGTAATCAGATGGACGTGTGATATCATGAGAATCCAGTGGCCCCTGGAAACATCCCATACCCTATGCTGGGATTCGGACCCAGACCTTCTGATTATGAGGAGGACACCTTAGTCACGACATCCTCATAAAACCAAATGAAACCATACATTGATAAACTAGCGTGCTTCCATCAAGCTACAAACTAAACCATACATTGATAAACTATCGTGTTTACATCAAGCTACAAACTAAACCATACATTGATAAACTATCGTGCTTCCATCAAGCTACAAACTAAACCATACATTGATAAACTATCGTGTTTACATCAAGCTACAAACTAAACCATACATTGATAAACTATCGTGCTTCCATCAAGCTACAAACTAAACCATACATTGATAAACTATCGTGTTTACATCAAGCTACAAACTAAACCATACATTGATAAACTATCGTGCTTCCATCAAGCTACAAACTAAACCATACATTGATAAACTATCGTGTTTACATCAAGCTACAAACTAAACCATACATTGATAAACTATCGTGTTTACATCAAGCTACAAACTAAACCATACATTGATAAACTATCGTGTTTACATCAAGCCATAAACTAAACCATACATTGATAAACTATCGTGTTTACATCAAGCTACAAACTAAACCATACATTGATAAACTATCGTGCTTCCATCAAGCTACAAACTAAACCATACATTGATAAACTATCGTGTTTACATCAAGCTACAAACTAAACCATACATTGATAAACTATCGTGCTTCCATCAAGCCATAAACTAAACCATACATTGATAAACTATCGTGTTTACATCAAGCTACAAACTAAACCATACATTGATAAACTATCGTGCTTCCATCAAGCTACAAACTAAACCATACATTGATAAACTATCGTGTTTACATCAAGCCATAAACTAAACCATACATTGATAAACTAGCGTGCTTCCAATCAATCAATCAAACACTCAATCAAATGTCATCTCCACAATGAAGATTGGCTGCAATCTCCAACACTGTCTGTCTCTCGTTTTGACATAGTGATGTTCATCCATCTCTTGATGTTGTCTTTCCACGTGTATTGTTGTCTACCCCTTGCTCGCTTGCCCTCAGCCTTGCCCTCCAGTATGGTTTTTATAAGAATATTATGTCTTTTAACGTGGCCGAAATGTTTCACTTGCCTCTTATTTATTTTTTTCATCAATTCTCTTTTCATTCCCAGTGTTTCTAGAACCTCTGTATTTGATTGTTTTTGTTTCCATGACATACGACTGTTATGGTAGAGGAGCTAGTTGTCGCATAGCTCCTCTGTTGCGATGCCTCATTAGAATGAGTGCTTGCCGTGTTTCTCGATGTCATGGGTCGTTAGGGTTTGTCAGTAGTAACACTCTGACATTGGTATCTAGCTCGAGAATTCCAGTGCTGCTGTCGTACGAGTGATTGTCTGTGGTTAACACCAGTTGTAATGGCTCGTATAATTACTGACTGCTCGTGATGCCAGATTGCTGACTTTTATATTATTGAGTGGCGTTCTATTGGAACTCTCTTTCACTGCCTCCATCTGTCATTTCAGAACCACAGAGTAAGACATGTACTGTAATAACTTGACAAAACGCCGTACGGGTTCACTTCTGCTAACACGCTGACACTTTTACGTGAGCACGGATTACAATCACAGTTATCCATCACCATTCTCTGTCACTTTAAAATGCCTAATCACAATAGTAATTAAAACTATAATATATCTCAAGGCTGCCATAGACACAGTGGGTCTCTACCGGTCCAACCTCGACCACGGTCGCCCTCTCACCGCCAAATCCAGTCTAACTTTTTCCTCCTGGACCCGGTCTAAAGCGTGCTTTCGACCCTGATAAAGGTGTGAGCTTTAGTCACGTAAAATGGTCCATGGCAATGACCTATTCGTCTGTATATCACATCTCCAGGGCCTGTATTCGACTTTCTAGTTGCTTGTTCAATGTCCAGGCTTTTGCGTCATACAGTAGTGTTGAATATACGTAACATTTGACAGGTCTCATTTTTAATGCGTTGTTAATCTTTCTAGATATTAATACTGATTTCGTGCTGTTGAAAGCATTTTTGGCCATTCCTGTTCTCTTTTTTATTTCTTTTTCACTTCTGCCATCCTCTTTTATTACATAGCTATGATAGGAGAAACCTGTTACTGGTTCTAGAATCTCCCCGTTTACTGTGATGTTCATTGATGACCTTTCCTTTCCACTGCTAATTATCATAGTTTTTGTTTTTTGGATGTTAATATCTAAGCCACATTCTGCACGTGGTTCCAAGAGCCACAATCACCAACTCAAGATGAATACCACATTATAGACAGACCAGAACGAATCATTATTCTGCGCCTCAGAACATGAAACAATAGATTATGTAACCACATGCATACAAAATTGGTCAGCCAAAAAGTTGATTGGTGAATCAACTATGTGCTTATGTGGATTATGACCACAGACAGCAGAGCAAGTACTCCAAGACTGCCCAAAATACGACATTTCTAGACAAACCTTCTGGCCTTGAGAAACAACAGTGAAAGATAAACTCTATGGGGCACGGCGTTAACTGAAAAAAGACAGTTACATTTTTAAAGAGACACCATTGCAGTTATAGACAAATTTCAAGTGAACGAAAGAAGAAGAAGAATAAACTAGCATGCTTCCTGATCTTTCCTTCCACCTTCGCCGTTACGATCGGCTTTTAATTGTAGGCAGTGAAATCACGAGTCTGTTATCACACAGGATGCCAACAAACTCCCCATCAAAGAAGTGTCCCCCTCGCGTGCGTCCTGCTCATGAAGGCAGCCTTGTAGAAAATCAGCTAGCGGCATTCTCCCGGCCTGGAATGCAGGGCCACAAAATGTCCAGGATTACTTCTGGCGGTAACAGCGTTTGGCTAAAGTGTGAAAGGATTCAATGTTTCCCTCGCACGAAAGGTCCGCCCTTTGAAGTTTCATCCTTTTGTTAAACCCATCGATTAGCTCGACTATTTTGTTTGTTTTCATGGGGAAGAGGTAGAAGGAAGTATTGTTTGAAGTCCTTGACGTTTCACCCACCTGGGCCAGTTTGGGGATAGCTCTGTTTTTGACGGGGTCTTCTTGGCGAAGTGGTCAAACTACCAGCCTCACGCTGCGAAGGTCGTAGGTTTGTTTTAGGACTGCGTCATTCGGGTCACGAGTTCAGTTTTTCCCAAGATCCGCCGTCAATGGACATATGGAGTTCGTGCGCTGTGCGGCGCTTTCAGCGGGCTGGTCTGTGGTCAGAATTAATTGCATATCCTTTACATGACGTAGCAATTAACCCTAGCATTGTTGGGCTATTTGTATAGTTCAGTAGTTTGTCATTGCTTTCTAAACGGCCGGCACTCATACCCTTATATGAAAATCAACGCAAAGCGGCCTGCTTCCAAATCGCCAACAGCTGCGTTTTGAACAGAAACAACTATCGAAATACCTTTAATGAAGATGAAAAACGGTGCTGACATTCTCCAGGAGCCGGACAATGA
>JACEFZ010004428.1:0-12500 GCA_014155875.1 Cepaea nemoralis | reverse complement strand
AACCTCAGAAGGATGACAGCTAAAACCAAAACTAGCAGCGACACCGTCAGAGAGCTGTTGTTTGCTGATGATTGCGCTCTATACACCAACTCAGAGGCGGACATGCAACACAATGTTTCAGCTTTCTCATATGCATGTGCCAACTTTATGCTCAATATCAACATTGGAGAAGACTGTAGTTATGTACCAGCCAGCTCCAGGGAATTAATCACACCGTAGCCGAATATCAAAGTGAATGGTCATAGACTAAGTGTTGTGGACAAATTCACCTATCTTGGCAGCACTGTGTCACAAGCTGCCACAATTGATGATGAAGTGAATGCAAGAATCTCCAAGGCCAGTGCGGCCTTTGGCAGACTGTACAAGAATGTATGGGACAGAAATGGAATAAGCCTGCAAACAAAGCTAAAAATCTACAAAGCAGTTGTATTATCCAAACGGCTATATGCTTATGAAACCTGGACTGTTTATCAGCGACACTGCTAGGAAATTAAACCACTTCCACACAGTCTGCCTTAGGAAGCTATTCAAGATTAAATGGCCAGACAAGATCCCAGACAGTGAAGTCCTAGAAAGAGCGTCCATGCCCAGTATCCACACTATACTAGTGAAGAATCAGATTTGCTGGGCTGGTCACTTAACTCTTATGCCAGATCACAGGCTCCCTAAACGAATTTTTTTACGGCGAGCTGCGTTGTGGTAAACGCTCCCAAAGCGGCTAGAGGAAATGCTTTAAAGACACTCTGAAAATCTCACTGAAAGCTTTTGGAATTCATCATGACACCTGGGAGACTGCTGCCAAATACCGAAATTCATGGCGTACATCATTACGGAAGGGTGCAGTCACTATGTGAGGCAACCAGGACTGCAAGAGCTGTGAACAAAAGGCTGGACAGAGGACAGAAAAACCACTGCAGGCGATCCTCCTGGAACGTCAAGCATTCTTTGCCCACACTGTCAAAGAACATTTCGAGCCAAAATAGGCCTTACCAGCCATCTTAGAACTCACGGCTCCATACTTTCAACCCCACAGGTTGAAGTGAATGGTCATCATCATTCTTGATGGACAAACACCACCGTTTATCATGGCCAAAGAACAGGGGGCTTCAAATGAAAACCTTAAAAGTGTGATGGAAATGTCATCATATTGCAGACCAACACGGTGACGTCATAAGGATAGTTTAAAGATGGCCGCCCACTGTTGACATGCACCAGTTTTCCAAGGAGGCTTCCATAATTGCAGAGCCGATACATAGCGCTCTGGTACTGGGCTCACCCAAGGAATCGTCACGTCCTGCACATGGCTGCTTAGCCTCACTTCCGTATATTGGGCCTTCCGTTCACCATCGGCTGTTCTTCCGGAAACCAGAAGTATGCAGTCTGCAGATGACATCCACACAGTGAGCTTTCGATTCGGACTTTCCATGTAATGGATTTGCTATCCAAGCAATATTCCATTTCGTGCCACTAGGACACTTTTCCAACCTTTTATGAAGTCCACACAGTGGGCTTTAGATACGGACTTTCCACGTAATGGATTTGCTATCCAAGCAATATTCCATTTCATGCCACTAGGACACTTTTCCACCTTTTATGAAGCCCACACAATGGGCTTTTGATTCGGACTTTCCACGTAATGGATTTGCTATCCAAGCAATATTCCATTTCGTGCCACTATGACACTTTTCCACCTTTTATGAAGCCCACACAGCGAGCTTTCGATTTGGACTTTCCACATAATGGATTTGCTATCCAAGCAATATTCCATTCATGCCTCTGGGTCTTCATGCACCTTTAAATGTCAACCTGTATGTAGTTAAAGTAAGCTGCGGTCAACTTGAGCTTGTTGATATCTCCATAGAGCTTGTCCTCAAATGAAGCAGGTGTGGGCCAAAATATCTTTCTCTGTTCTGCATACGTTGGGCATCCTGCAGCAAATGTTTTGCTGTCATTTTTCCAGTTCTACAATTACATTCATCGGTATCTCCTATCTTTAGTTTATTGAACAAGTGGTATTTCAGCCTGTTATGTCCTGTGCGGAGTCTGAAGATTGCTACTTGTTCTCTTCGGTCGAGTTTGTAATATGCATCATCCTTCTGATGGCCTGGATGCTCAGATTCCCATTTGGTTCTATAAGTGCTTTTTATCAACCTCTTTGCCTCATTATAGGTTATGTCTATGTCAGGCTGTGGTAGTCGTCCGCCCTCTTTTGCCAGTCTGTCAGCCTCTTCGTTTCCAGGTATACTGCAATGTGATGGGATCCACTGTATTACAACTTTTTTGGATTTCTGGCATAGACCATGGAGTGCTGCTCTTAGGTCAGTTAGTTCTGTGCTGTTATTGCTCTTGAGTATTGAGACAGCTGACTTTGCATCTGTGAAGATAGCTATTTGCTTCTCTTTATTTTCCTCCATCAGGAGCATTTCTGCTGCAGTTTTCAAAGCCTCTACCTCCGCTTTGAAGTTACTTGAAAATTTTCCAGTTGCCATTGAATGTGTTTTTTTCACTCCATTTTTTAAATTTAGGAGAATTCCTCCTCCTCCATTCTCTATTGAATTTTTGGCTGATCCATCTGTATATACATGGGTCCAATTCCTGCTTGGGTAATGTTCTTTTATGTAGTTTAGGGTTATTTCTCTTCTTTCGGTTTCATGCTGAGTGTTCTTTTTCTCAATACCAGGAATGTTTTCTATCATCTCAGGCAGTTGCTGCTGTCTCCAAGCTGGGAACTTGTGTGCATTGTGTATGGGCTTGACTGTTGATATGTTAAGTATAGGATCTGCCCTAATCCTTCGTTTTGCAGTTTCTACAAAGTTGCTACGCTTCAGTCTTCCCTTTCCAAAACCATTAAATCTGTTGTACATAGGGTGGTCTGTCAATCTTCTAAATTTTTCTGCTTGTTGCTGGGCTCTGCTATCTCTTCTATCCTGCATTGGTTGTAAACAAGTGATCTTTTCTAGTTCATTAATAGGCGTTGTCTTCAGGCTTCCAGTTATGATTCGCATTCCTTGGTTTTGGACTCTACTTATTTTGTTAAAGTTTGACTTAGCTGCTGTTGCCCAAGCTGCAATGCCATATTCCAGTACTGGCCTCACCCGTCCAGTATATAACTTCTTGAGAACTTTCTCATCTGCTCCCCACGTTGTACCAGCAAGCTTTTTCATGATTGCCATTCTCTGCCTTGCTCTTGTTCGATTTTTCTCAACCTGTGTCTTCCATGTCAGGCGACGATCAAAGGTGACTCCTAGATAGTTTGGATTTTCTTCATGGCGCAATATTTTTCCATTCAATACCAGCTTAGGTTGCTGAGTTTTATTTGAGAGGGAGAACACTGTGCATGTTGTTTTCTCCTCACTTATCTTCACTAGCCATGATTTTGACCAGTCCTCTAGCGCTAATAAGGCTTGCTGTATTCTGCTGTTAGCTGTACTAATATATTCTTCAGATGTCCATATGGCTAGGTCATCTGCAAAGGAGGATGTGTGTACTCTGGCTGGAAAATTTTCTGTGATGTCATTTATATATGCTAGGAATAATGTTGGTGAAAGAACTCCTCCTTGGGGGACACCTTGCTCCAGCAGCATCATTTTGCTTGTTTGTCCTTGTACTTTTGTCCTGGCAGTTCTGTTCTCAAGGTAGTGGCTGATCCATTTATACATTTTTCCACAAACATGCATGTTTTGCAGTTTTACTTTCAGTCCTTCCTTCCATACTTTATCAAATGCTTTTTCTAAATCTATCCAGACTGCTAGTGTGTGCTTTTTCTCTTGGAAGGCATCCTCTATTTCCTGAGCTATATAGGTTATTTGATCTTCAGTGGATCTGTATTTTCTGAATCCTGCTTGGTGTGGTGTTAAGAGTTTGTTTTCTTCCAGATGCCATGTTAGCCTGCCATTGATAATGCGTTCCATTAATTTTCCTACACAGCTAAGTAGACTGATAGGTCGATAGCCATTTGGTTCTTCCAGGTCTTTTCCTTTCTTTGGGACTGGTATTAGTATAGCTTCCTTCCATGCCTGTGGGACTATTCCTCTCTTCCAGCTGTTATTTAGGACTGCTAGTAGTTTCTTCTTTGCCTTGGTGCCTAGTCCTATTAGCATTTCATTTGTGATTCCATCCTTTCCTGGTGATTTCTTCTTTTTTAGGGTATTCATTGCCTGTTCCATTTCTTCCATTGTTAGATTTGCCATCATATATTCTGCTGCTGTCTCTGTATTTCTATGATGTGATCTGTTTGTCTTTGATTGCTTTCTTCTGTTCGGTTGTAATATCAATGTGGTTTGCATTTGCATAGTGTTCCATTAGTGCATTTGCAGCCTTTTTGCCTGTAAGCAAGGCATTTCCTTGTTTAATTGTTATTTGTTTGTTTCTAGGTCCTTCATTGTTCATGGCTTTCACTAGTTTCCATAGTTTGTTTCCATCCCTGTCAAAATTCAGGTTTTCTGTTTTTTCCCTCCAACAATCTCTTGTTGTTTGATTTACTGTTCTTTTATATTTTGCTGAGATGGCTTTGAGAGAGATGTTTGCTTCAATTGTTTGTTCTCTCTCTGCTGTCTTCCTGGCATCTTCAACTTTGTCCTCCAAACTTTGTAGTTCTTCAGTCCAGTATGGTTTGTAATTTTTCCTCGCTCCTCTTGGAATGGACTCAGTGGCTGCCTGTATTATCGCTCTGTTTAGACTTTCCACCATTTGCTTTATGTTGCCATATCGTGTATTTATGTTTTCACAATATTTGTCTGTTAGTATGGCAAATCTGTCCCAATCTGCTCGTTTGTAATTCCAGCGGGGCAAGGGCTTTAGCTCCTGTGGAACATACTCCATATTCATTACAAGCTTGATTGGTCTGTGGTCACTACCTGCTAATTGGTCCAGCACATGGCGATCGATTTTGTGGAGGATGTCTCCTGTGCAGAAAGCTAAGTCTGGAGTAGAAGTGGTAAGCCATCTTCTGGAGTAGAAGCTCGGTGTGTCATCCGCTTTGTTGAGTAGATGGAGATTTGAGTCTATTTCCCAGTCCTCCAATTCATCTCCTCTTTTGTCAGTATCTGGGTATCCCCATCTTTCTGAACGGCTATTAAAGTCTCCGACAATAATGCAGTTTGTGTCAGTTATTTTCATGTTTGAGAGTGTAAGGTCCTTATCTGCTGGGCTATACAGATTGTAGATTCTTATTTTCACGTCCTTTATCATTATATCAACACCTATAATTTCCGTTTGGTTGTCAGAGATCACAGATACTTCGCTGCAAGGTATTGTATTTCGTGTAAGTATTAGAACTCCTCCTTTGTGTCCTTCGCGGTCGAAACGTGTGGCCTGATATCCTCTGACTGAGAATTTGTGATTGGCGTTGAGGTGTGTCTCTTGAATGCATGCCACATCTATTCTATCTTTATGAAGACGCTGTGTTAGGGAGTCTTTCTTCTTGTAAACTCCTTCGGCATTCCACTGTAGTATGTTGAGTGTCCGGGGTATTTGGTCAATAGCTCTTAACCTACTCCTCTGTGCCTTGACTCCACAGCACAGGGGAAGGTGACCACCAGTAGTCATGGGTGGACCCCCTCGAGGCAGGGGGCCCGGCACTATCACCGCCTGATGGGACTTCACGGGATTAGCACCATATCGATTAATTTTGATTTGTGACATCATGAATTAAGTTACGTTGCACTGCTTTGTCAAGCCTGTGGCTCAGTACATCCGATTTCGACAAGCATTTATTCGGGATGCTTTCCCTAGCCTTTGACTGTCCCCAGTCTACCTACAAGGCAGCAGGTTTCACGTTGCACTGCTTTGTCAAGCCTGTGGCTCAGTACATCCGATTTCGACAAGCGTGTATTTGGGGTGCTTTCCCTAGCCTTTGACTGTCCCCAGTCTACCTACAAGGCAGCAGGTTTGTGTGTCTCTTCGTCTGGTCCCTCTCCCTTGACCTGTCCGACATGGGTGGCCCTACCAGTAGCTGTGCTACCGTCGGCATAGCTCTTGGGGTCATTGGGACGCACAAGCCCCTCTACCTCGTCACGGTGGACACACAGCAGAGGGGGGCCTCGTTATTTAATATAATATATTTCAATAATTTCAAAAATGCACTCGGAGCGCCCCGTCAGCGTGCGATAATTTACTCTGTTCGTGGTTTTTATGCTCAGATATTATCGAATGCGCCTGTTCAGTTCGCAACGAAACGTTATTTACCTTTAAAGCCTATAAACATGAGTGTGCGAAATCTAAAATCAAACAATGGTAAAAAACGAAAATGTGAAGACGTTGCGAAATCAATGAAGATTGGACGGATAAATTTATGTTTATGCTTAGCCATAGTGGTAAACCAGTTTGCTTAATCTGGGGATTTTGTGTTTCTGTTACATACAAATGTAATCTGGAACGACACTTCACGACAACACATTCAGACATAAATGCTCAATATTCGATCAATTCGGAGTTAAGAAAAGAGTTCATAGATAAAAAAGAAAGTTCTCTGACCAGGCAGCAGTCATTTTTCACCAAGGCCAACGAACAGAGCAAGGGCGCTGTTGTTGCGTCGTACGAAGTCGCTCTTCTGTTGGCTCGCAAAAAGAAGCCGTTCACCGAAGCAGAAGAAATAATCAAGCCTTCCCTTAAAATTGCTGCTAGAATGCTTGGCGATAAAAAGTGTGAAACAAAATGTGATCAGATTCCTTTGCCTAATAATACTATGGCAAGGCGAGTTGAAGAATTAGCCAACGATGTTCATCGTCAAATATCAACTATTGTAAATTATGTTTCCTTCATGGATGAATCTACTGACATTTCTGACATAGCTCAGGTCGCAGTTTTTGTTCTAGCAATAAACGATAATTATGAAGTTATTGAAGAACTTCTAGGACTTGAATCGATGCATGCAACTACTAAAGGGACTGATCTGCTTGAAACTCTGAAGTTGTGTGTAGACAAAAACAACATAGAATGGACCAAATTGTACAGTGTATGCACCGACGGTGCTCCGGCTTTGACGGGTAAAAAGTCTGGATGTCTAGCATTACTGGAACAGTGTCTTTGCCGCACTATATTAAAATATCATTGTATCATTCACTAAAAGCTCTGTGAGGAAAGACATTAAATCTGAAACATGTCATGGATGTTGCTCTGAGATGTGTGAACAACATTCGAAGTAAGGCGCTGAACAGGCGTGAGTTCAGACAGTTTCTGTCAGCACTGAACGAGGAATACGGTGAGCTACTGTTACATTGTGATGTCAGATAGCTATATAAAGGGAAAGTTCTTTCACGTTTCAGGGCACTGAAAAATAGTGTCTATCTATTTATGTCTTAAATAAATGAATTGCTTACAGAACGGGAATGTCTGCTGAACGATGACTAGCTTAATGACCTGGCATTTTTGGTGAACATCACGTCTCATTTAAACTCTTTAAATGAGAGGATCCATGGAAAAAACAAACTATTCACAAATTTGGGCGATGACATTTCTTCATTTAAAATGAGACTATGACTGTTTAAGGGACAGGTGACTGAAGGTACTTTAGAGGCGTTTCCAACTCTGAAGACGTTTGTGGTGAACAAGAAATGTGACTTGTTACAGTAAAAAGTAAAAGTTGAAAGTCTTCTGGATATCTTTCAGTCGAGATTTCAAGAGTTCACGATAGAGGAGGATACCGTTGCCCTCTTCATAAATCCGTTCGTATTTCCTGACGTCAAGCTCTGTCTATTACAGCAAAACCTTCAGCACGAAGTAATTGATTTGAAATGCAGTTCTACACTGAGATGTAAATTTATGGAGCTGCCTTCTTCACCTTCAGCTGATCATATGATTTCATTCTGGCGACTATTGCCTGTCGAACAACTTGAACACTTGCCTTCATTTGCTCAGAGATACATTTATCGTTTTGGTTCGACTTACAGATGCGAGCAGTCATTTTCCGTAATGACCGTTATAAAAAATAAAAAAAAAAACATCAAGCAACGTTCCAGACTCATCGACAGTAATCTAGCTGCGCTTATGACTTTGGGCACAACAGATTTGTACCCAGACATTCATAAACTGGCATCTGAACTTACGTAGCTGGTTACGAAGAACAGTTACAATGATACATTAATTACATTTATAGCGATTTTCGAAACTGATTAAAAATGTATTGCTAAATGAACATTTGATTAAAAACAAAAACAAAAAACAAAAAAAATTACCGCAGTGTAATACTGACACTGACTGCCTTTAAATAATTATAATTTTGTTGACGAAAGTTAAGAAAGGTAAGAATGATATTGCACGAGTTTTATAATTTTATAACGTTGTGGCCCGCTTAACTACCGAAAATAGTAGATATGGCCCTCTGCTTGTAAAGCTTGGGAACCACCGATTTATAGCATTACAATACAATTCTGTAATTACTACTCTTATATTACAGTTTATATTGATCGTTTCGTAACATTAAATACAATATGTGTGTATTATTAACTTTTAAAGGATTTTATTTTCATTTTCGCCCCAAGCCCGCAGTGGAATCACGTTACTGTACATATATGTATGAAGAGATTTCTGTTATCCGTCTACTCAGTTATCCGTCACAGCCAGGGTCCCGCCGGTGACGGTTTATAGAAGTTTTACTGTATATCACACACAGACAATAGGCACTGGGGGTGATTGCAACGTCTTGCAAATTTATATTTGTTTTTTAGGCATGGGAGCGGGGGGGGGGGGGGACACTCAACACAGGACACGCCACTAGATTTTTTTTTGCGCTCGCTCGCTTTGAACTCAAGCGTAGTCCATACTCAATATTTATAGTAGTGATGAACTGAATTTTGCGCGTCGATTAGCTTTCCCTATTAACAATGTCCCTCGCCATCAGGCGAACCCACTCCGACTTCAGAGGTACTAGTAATTTACGTCCTGAAGTCAAGGACGACAGGTCAATTTTAGTCCAGCTGTCCGGTGTAGGAGTTGAACCGCTTACCTCAGCATCAGCACACCGGATGTTTCAGAACACGCGTTTTTACTCATTCGGCCACGCTGACCTGCAAACAAGTTTACCTCCTCGCCGGGAATCGAACCCCGGTCTCCCTCGTGACAGGCGGGAATACTTACCACTATACTACCGAGGACGGTGCGCCACTAGATGATGATGAGTGTACACGACTGACAAAAACCAGGAAATGGTATTAGCCAACGCACTGGGAACTTCGAAGTATGGTTTTTAATGTCAGTTCCGAATCACCGGAGCCAGATTTTTATCAGTTCACCGCATCAAGCCAACCGGATAAAATCAAATGAACTGAGAGATTTTAGATGCAGGGTGCGAATGACAGAGATAATACCAGATAATCACGCTAACGTGGCACAAGGGGAAGTCGTTATATTTTTTACACGGAGTCAGAAATTCGAACATGTTCGAAAATAGATATCTTCTTTATGTTTTCTTTTCCTTCGTATTTCACTTCCTTTCTTCGTATTGCACTTCCTTTCTTCGTGTAGCACTTACTTCCTTCGCATAACACTTACTTCCTTCGTATAGCACTTACTTCCTTCATATACCCACTTACTTCCTTCGTATGTCATTTCCTTCCTTTGTATATCACTTCCTTGCTTCCTATTACATTTCCTTCCTTTGTATATCACTTCTTTCCGTCGCAGAGCACTTCCTATCTCCGTAAGGTGTTGCCTACAGTGAGACCTCGAGATGTTGAAAGAAAAGATCGAGGTAGATGTAGCCCTGTGACAGATAAGGCTATTGGGGTGTCAAATATTTGGCGCATGTTCTGGGTCACGACTTATGAAGTGAGGTTGCCATTTCTCTTTCTGGCCGCATTTCCTTTCCACATAATTCGAACAATATATTCTTTCACTCATTTTTTGTGAGGCTGGGTGGGTTCGAGAACAATCCGTCAGAAAAAATATCCTGCTTTTCTGGGGATTGAACGCGGACCATTATCTTGGCAAGCAAGCGTACCGACCATAAAGAAATTCAGCCCGTTGAAAGCATGGAGCAATATAAACATGAAAATCCTGAGGAAAAACATAATACAAAATGGGCATGTGTAAAAACAAGCATACAGGTTGCAACTACAACTTGACAGTGAAGGAAAAAAAAAAGAAAACAATGAAATCTTGAGCAAATGACTCAAAGAAAGAAAGCAAAGACAATTATGACTGACACCTTGCCGTCTTGACAGACGATAGTTTGTAACAATGGAGTTATACCTTTCCATAACATAAAGCCTGGACTGAATTTAGAAACCATGTGTTGCCGATGCAGCATGATCCTCTCTGGGCCTGCCTAGTTTACTCCAGAGGAAAGGTAACACGAATATGTCTGGAACAAGACAAGCTGCAGAAGCTGCCGGATCAGCAAAGCAATGTTCTGTCCGCCTATTGGAGCTTCAATCCTAGACCAGTTGCCAACCAAGGCCTAGGACCTTGTCTGCCCTGTCATGACATTTATTGTTTAGGTTGCATTTCCTCGCAATAGGATACAGCTTGTACCCTCCCAATTGCGCTCCTCTGCCCAAAGCCTTTGGCACAATGAGTAGTGTCGGGTTAGGTAAGCGACGCCCAACATTCAGCACTAACAGAAGCAGGCAGTACCGTCTACTGTCATACGGCAGCTCTGTCATATCTGACTAAGACCTGACATATAAGACCACTATAAAATGTGCATTAATAAACAGAGAAAAAACGTCACATGTGCAGAGTTGCCAAAGAAGAGTGCATGCAGGAAACATGCAAGGGAATATAGAATCTAAACATAAAGCACAATTCCAAAAAGGTTGCATGAAAATATAAAAAGATTTACCCCCCAAAAAAAAACATAATGTAACAGGAAATTTTTGTATCAGAGAAATTATAATCGTTAATGCCGATAAATGAAAAGAATACGGAGGACAGAGTAAACAAAAGATTTATTCTGGGACAGCAGGGTCATTAAACGAACATTGTATAATACTCAAGATGGACCAAACATATTAAAGGCTGAAATAGAGAAGGCTATTAAAATGATGAAAGAAGGGGTCCTGACAAGATAACAACAGAGATGATAACATCCTTATCCAGCTTTAACACTAATACTATAACAGAATTACGCAATGATACACACCCTCTCTCTCTCACTCTCTCTCTCTCACTGTCATTCTTCACTGTATGTGTGTGAACGAGACAGTGGGTGAGAGAGTGAGTGAGAAAGAGTGTGAGTGGAAGAATTAGTATGAGTGAGAGTGAGAGAGTATGCATGCGCATGTGCCTGAGTGAGTGTAAAAGTGAGTGAGTGTGTGGACATATGTGTGAGAGATTTAGTTAGAGAATGAGTGAATCTGAGAGAGTGGGTGTGTTGTGTGTCTGCCTGTTCTGTGTGATAGAGTGTGAAAGTTAGTGAGTGAGTGTGAGTTAGAGAGTCATCGAGTAAATGAGTGAGTAAGGGAGCGTGAGTGAGTGAGAGAGAATTTGTAGGTATGCGTGTATGTGCACGAATGAGTGAGTGTGAGAGCGAGTGAGTGTGTAAAAGAGAGAGTGTGGTTGAATGAGAGAGTGCATGAGAAAGTGTGATGTATGTGTGTGCATGTCTGGATGTGTGTATGGGTGTATATGTGTGTACATGTGTGCATCTGTGTGTGACTCTGTGTGTATGTCTGTACGTGTGTTAAGGTGTGCGTTCATGTGTTTATATGCGTGTGTGTATGTGTGTATGGACGAGTGTGTGTGTGTGTGTGTGTGTGTGTTCGTGTATGTATTGTATATCTTTGTATGTGTATGTGTAAGTGTGCATGCATGCAGTGTATGCGAGGGAGTGTATATTCGGGTGTTATGTGAGTACGTGTGAGTAAGTATATGGATGTGTGCAGGTGTGTGTATTGCGTGGGTATGATGTGTGTGTGTGTGTGTGTATGTACATGTGAGTGAGAGACAAGAGAGAGAGAGAGAGAGAGAGAGAGAGAGAGAGAGAGGGAGAGAGAGAGTTGAGGGCATGCATGTCATCTAACATGCTGATCCATATGTTTTGTGTATTCTCATTTTTTGTTTCATATTATCATTTTGATGCACTTGATTTTAACATGCATAAAATTAATTCATGTAAATTACTGTAAAGAAAGTGAGAGAGTTAGTGAGTGTAAGTGAGAGAGAGAGAGTGAATGAGTGTGAGAGTGTGAGTATGTAAAGAGAGAGAGAGAGAGAGAGAGAGAAGAGAGAGAGACGACGGATGAGAGAGAGAGAGAGAGAGAGAGAGAGAGTTGAGCCCACGCATGTCATGTAACATGCTATTCCATATTTTTCATGTATTCTCATCTTTCATATTACGAGGTATCGTTTAATGCCACCTGATTGTCCTGTAACATGCCATTCCATATTTTTTTTCTTTTAATTCTCATCTTATCATTTTGTATACCACTTGATTTTATCATGTATAATATAACATTACTGTGATGTGAGTGAGAGAGAGAGAGAGAGAGAGAGAGAGAGAGAGAGAGAGAGAGAGAGAGAGGAGAGAGAGAGAGAAGGGGGAGGGGGAAGAAAAAAAAAAA
>JACEFZ010004427.1:0-32448 GCA_014155875.1 Cepaea nemoralis | reverse complement strand
CCCTAACCCTAACCCTAACCCCTAACCCTAACCCCTAACCCCTAACCCTAACCCTAACCCCTAACCCCTAACCCTTAACCCCAATCCAGCTGGATTGGGGTCAATCCAGCACCACAATCCAGAAATGATAATCAAATACCAGCTAACCCACTACTAAGGACAGGCCAAATCGGTTCATTTTATGTTCCTCCTTCAATTGTCTACGTACCCACCTTGAGAACACTTTCTTAAATTTCAATCGATCATGCATTATGCTGTATGCTGAATCATGTGAGCACCATATTGCAGTTGCTACAGAGTCTATCGTTACTCGCCTGTCACCTCTAATCATCTCATCCACCCGCTGCACGGATGCTTCTGATGCAATCTCAACAGGACGACCAGATCGGATTTCATCAACAATTTTAAGGCGTCCATGAGAGAATTGTTCTACCACCTATGCACCGCTTTACGGGACAAACATTTGTCAGCATAAACAGGAAGCATTTCCTTATCAATGTCCTTTGCAGGCAGTCCATTTGCCCACACACACAAAATAAAAACGTACAACAGCACGTTGCTCTTTGGTTGTACACTCCGTTAGTATAGTCGCCATTTTGTTTCATGCGCTGCGCATGCACATGAGACACCTAGCGCCACCTGACGAACGGGAATATAAAGTTCGAGGTTGCTGTCACCTAATGACACCTGTAGAAAACACCAACATTTACGTACCATCCCACAGAACTGTGCGACTTACTTATTGACTCGCCTTCGTATGTTTTTTTTTATACAAGTCTAGTGTTTTTCTCATCAATTTGTAGATCTGCAAGCATCTTCAGCATGTTGACATGTCTTACTTTCTAGAATGTTTGAAACAGATGCAGGTGATTTGGCAGCGAAACACCTTGGGTTGGTATTTCATAGAAAGGTGTGAGTGCCATTCATTTAGAAAGCAGTGACAAACTGCAGAACGTAAATTTGACAAGAACTCACAGTCAACAAATTATGGGGTGAACTGCGACGTCCTGTAAAGGCTATGCAACTAGCTTTAGTACTTGGATACTGGCCTTTGTGACTAATACGTGATGGTTATTAACGCATCAAGACAAACAGGGTCAAGCCAGACAAGAGCACTATGCTACTGGCCAAAAAAAAAAAAAGACAGTCAACCAACACAAAACTGGTGTGATACTGCAGGGGGGATCCGAGCTTTTATGGACTTAAAGGTCCGATGTCCAGCGGGGATAATCTGAAGACTAGCTGGTTTTTTTTTTTATTCGCATATCCTTTACAGGACATCGCTGTCAACAGCAGCATCTTTCAGCTGTCTGTTGATTTCTTGGCAAGATTACGCTCAGTAGTTTGCCATTACTTTCTGAGCGGCGGCTCAGTTATCCCGCAAGTCACCAGCGGGGGACGAACCGCTCCCAGTTCTCGCCCGCTACGAGACTCTGCGTGATCAACGGGATTACGGAGAAAGTGGTGTAACCCCTCAGCCAGAGAGACCGGCAGCTGACTGGTTACTATAGGTAAAAGTAGTCCCGTGGTAGATATTGCTATTGCTGTGTTAGTAAACCAAAGTAAACAAAAGGTGAATGATCACTTTATACACCCGAAGGCGTACTGGGCATATGGATTCTAGACCCATATATTTGATACCAATAAGCTTTAAGTAGTTGATGTGGACTTATCACGTCGGCCGTCTTTGCTTCCCAAGACCTTTCCTGGTACACATTTTCGGTTGTGCCGGCCTTGAAGCCCAAGTTAATTTAACAATAACAACAAACCGCTTATACAGATTCGAACCTAAGTCCACTGTGTCGGTAGGTGAGCGTCTAGCCATAGCGCTACCACGGTTACACACCAGGGGTTGTAACTGTAAAACAGGTAAACGTAGTCCCGTGATAATGTTGCTGGTTAGTAAAACAAAACAAAGGATCGTTTTACACGCCTCGAGGAGTAATGAGTATATGGTGCTAGCCTCATATTTTTACCGGAGATACCTGGTAGAGATTAGAAAAGAATGAACATTGCAAAGGTCAATTTCG
Source organism: Cepaea nemoralis (assembly GCA_014155875.1). NCBI lineage: Eukaryota > Metazoa > Mollusca > Gastropoda > Stylommatophora > Helicidae > Cepaea > Cepaea nemoralis. The sequence continues at coordinate 30,418 of JACEFZ010004427.1, read as the reverse complement.
GCTCTGGAAAATATTATTATTATTATTTTTGTTGCGTATCCCTTACGGGACGTTGCAGTCAACACCAGCATTTTCAGCTGCTGTTGATGTACTAGGCAAGTGTTACGTTCAGTAGTTTGCCATTGCTTTCTGAACGACCGGTCTCTATACCTTTTTCGAAAAAAACCAGCACCGCCGTGTTTCGAACCCTGGTATACGGGCTCACAAACCGCGTTCGCAAGCCCTTCAGCCACAGAGACCGGTTCTGGAAAATATACGCACCAATAAAAACCGTCAGCTGTAGTGAGAAAATGCAAAGAATACTGTAGATGGACAGAAAAACACAGTCCTTCAAGAAACGAACGAGAACAGCACGTGGATTAGAGAAATTAGACAAACACAGCCCCTCTGCTGTGTGTCCACCGTGACGAGGTAGAGGGGCTTGTGCGTCCCAATGACCCCAAGAGCTATGCCGACGGTAGCACAGCTACTGGTAGGGCCACCCATGTCGGACAGGTCAAGGGAGAGGGACCAGACGAAGAGACACACAAACCTGCTGCCTTGTAGGTAGACTGGGGACAGTCAAAGGCTAGGGAAAGCACCCCGAATAAATGCTTGTCGAAATCGGATGTACTGAGCCACAGGCTTGACAAAGCAGTGCAACGTAAAACCTGCTGCCTTGTAGGTATGAATAAAATTTGGTGGAACTGCGGTAAAGCTGTGAAAGTGTAAACAATATAAAATGACACAAAGTAGTGCAGCTTTACATAACAGAGTTACGACACATACAGAACGTTGCGGCGGTTAGCCTTCATCAGCAAACAAACACATTCACAATCACAACATACAGTCAAGGAGAACTCATGTGACTACATTAGAAGGTGATGACAGGACGAGAGGAACAAATGCATGGAAAAATAGAAGCAATGAAGAGAAAATGAGAATTGAAAAAAATGTTAATTAAAAAGAATGTTAGTTGAAGAAAATGTTTAATAGAAAAAACTGTTAATAGAGAAAAAACTGTTATTAGAGAAAAAAAACTGCATACTCACCTCACCTACGGATCTGTAAATGACTACGAAAATCTCGGGTGTAGTTATAGGCTATCACTGAACCGTAACACCTAGCACCGTATATAACTACACCCGAGATTTTCGTAGTCATTTACAGATCCGTAGGTGAGGTGAGTACGCAGTTTTTTTTTCTCTATTAACAGTTATTTCTCTATTAACAGTTTTTCTATTAAACATTTTCTTCAACTAACATTCTTTTCAATTAACATTTTTTTTCAATTCTCATTTTCTCTTCATTGCTTCTATTTTCCCATGCATTTGTTCCTCTCGTCCTGTCATCACCTTCTAATGTAGTCACAGGAGTTCTCCTTGACTGTATGTTGTGCTTGTGAATGTGTTTGTTTGCTGATGAAGGCTAACCGCCGCAACGTTCTGCATGTGTCGTAACTCTGTTATGTAAAGCTGCACTACTTTGTGTCATTTTATATTGTTTGCCTTGTAGGTAGACTGGGGACAGTCAAAGGCTAGGGAAAGCATCCCGAATAAATGCTTGTCGAAATCGGATGTACTGAGCCACAGGCTTGACAAAGCAGTGCAACGTAACTTAATTCATGATGTCACAAATCAAAATTAATCGTTATGGTGCTAATCCCGCGAAGTCCCATCAGGCGGCGATAATGCCGGGCCCCCTGCCTCGAGGGGGTCCACCCATGACTACTGGTGGTCACCTTCCCCTGTGCTGTGGAGTCAAGGCACAGAGGAGTAGGTTAAGAGCTATTGACCAAATACCCCGGACACTCAACATACTACAGTGGAATGCCGAAGGAGTTTATAAGAAGAAAGTCTCCCTAACAAAGCGTCTTCGTAAAGATAGAATAGATGTGGCATGCATTCAAGAGACACACCTCAACGCCAATCACAAATTCTCAGTCAGAGGATATCAGGCAACACGTTTCGACCGTGAAGGACACAAAGGAGGAGTTCTAATACTTACACGAAATACAATACCTTGCAGCGAAGTATCTGTGATCTCTGACAACCAAACGGAAATTATAGGTGTTGATATAATGATAAAGGACGTGAAAATAAGAATTTACAATCTGTATAGCCCAGCAGGATAAGGACCTTACACTCTCAAACATGAAAATAACTGACACAAACTGCATTATTGTCGGAGACTTTAATAGCCGTTCAGAAAGATGGGGATACCCAGATACTGACAAAAGAGGAGATGAAGTGGAGGACTGGGAAATAGATTCAAATCTCCATCTACTCAACAAAGCGGATGACACACCGAGCTTCTACTCCAGAAGATGGTTTACCACTTCTACTCCAGACTTAGCTTTCTGCACAGGAGACATCCTCCACAAAATCGATCGCCATGTGCTGGACCAATTAGCAGGTAGTGACCACAGACCAATCAAGCTTGTAATGAATATGGAGTATGTTCCACAGGAGCAAAAGCCTTTGCCCCGCTGGAATTACAAACGAGCAGATTGGGACAGATTTGCCATACTAACAGACAAATATTGTGAAAACATAAATACACGATATGGCAACATGAAGCAAATGGTGGAAAGTTTAAACCGAGCAATAATACAGGCGGCCACTGAGTCTATTCCAAGAGGAGCGAGGAAAAATTACAAACCATACTGGACTGAAGAACTACAAATTTTGGAGGACAAAGTTGAAGATGCCAGGAAGACAGCAGAGAGAGAACAAACAACTGAAGCGAACATCTCTCTCAAAGCCATCTCAGCAAAATATAAAAGAACAGTAAATCAAACAACAAGAGATTGTTGGAGGGAAAAAACAGAAAACCTGAATTTTGACAGGGATGGAAACAAACTATGGAAACTAGTGAAAGCCATGAACAATGAAGGACCTAGAAACAAACAGATAACAATTAAACAAGGAAATGCCTTGCTTACAGGAAAAAAGGCTGCAAATGCACTAATGGAACACTATGCCAGTGCAAACCACATTGATATTACAATCGAACAGAAGAAAGCAATCAAAGACAAACAGATGCATCATACTAATACAGAGACAGCAGCAGAATATATGATGGCAAATCTAACAATGGAAGAAATGGAACAGGCAATGAATACCCTAAAAAAGAAGAAATCACCAGGAAAGGATGGAATCACAAATGAAATGCTAATAGGACTAGGCACTAAGGCAAAAAAGAAACTACTAGCAGTCCTAAATTACAGCTGGAAGAGAGGAATAGTCCCACAGGCATGGAAGGAAGCTATACTAATACCAGTCCCAAAGAAAGGAAAAGACCTGGAAGAACCAAATGGCTATCGACCTATCAGTCTACTTAGCTGTGTAGGAAAATTAATGGAACGCATTATCAATGGCAGGCTAACATGGCATCTGGAAGAAAACCAATTCTTAACACCACACCAAGCAGGATTCAGAAAGTACAGATCCACTGAAGATCAAATAACCTATATAGCTCAGGAAATAGAGGATGCCTTCCAAGAGAAAAAGCACACACTAGCGGCCTGGATAGATTTAGAAAAAGCATTTGATAAAGTATGGAAGGAAGGACTGAAAGTAAAACTGCAAAACATGCATGTTTGTGGGAAAATGTATAAATGGATCAGCCACTACCTTGAGAACAGAACTGCCAGGACAAAAGTACAAGGACAAACCAGCAAAATGATGCTGTTGGAGCAAGGTGTCCCCCAAGGAGGAGTTCTTTCACCAACATTATTCCTAGCATATATAAATGACATCACGGAAAACTTTCCAGCGAGAGTACACACATCCTCTTTTGCAGATGACCTAGCCATATGGACATCTGAAGAATATATTAGTACAGCTAACAGCAGAATACAGCAAGCCTTATTAGCGCTAGAGGACTGGTCAAAATCATGGCTAGTGAAGATAAGTGAGGAGAAAACAACATGCACAGTGTTCTCCCTCTCAAATAAAACTCAGCAACCTAAGCTGGTATTGAATGGGAAAATATTGCGCCATGAAGAAAATCCAAACTATCTAGGAGTCACCTTTGATCGTCGCCTGACATGGAAGACACAGGTTGAGAAAAATCGAACAAGAGCAAGGCAAAGAATGGCAATCATGAAAAAGCTTGCTGGTACAACATGGGGAGCAGATTAGAAAGTTCTCAAGAAGTTATATACTGGACGGGTGAGGCCAGTACTGGAATATGGCATTGCAGCTTGGGCAACAGCAGCTAAGTCAAACTTTAACAAAATAAGTAGAGTCCAAAATCAAGGAATGCGAATCATAACTGGAAGCCTGAAGACAACGCCTATTAATGAACTAGAAAAGATCACTTGTTTACAACCAATGCAGGATAGAAGAGATAGCAGAGCCCAGCAACAAGCAGAAAAATTTAGAAGATTGACAGACCACCCTATGTACAAAAGATTTAATGGTTTTGGAAAGGGAAGACTGAAGCGTAGCAACTTTGTAGAAACTGCAAAACGAAGGATTAGGGCAGATCCTATACTTAACATATCAACAGTCAAACCCATTTACAATGCACACAAGTTCCCAGCTTGGAGACAGCAGCAACTGCCTGAGATGATAGAAAACATTCCTGGTATTGAGAAAAAGAACACTCAGCATGAAACCGAAAGAAGAGAAATAACCCTAAACTACATAAAAGAACATTACCCAAGCAGCAATTGGACCCATGCATATACAGATGGATCAGCCAAAAATTCAATAGAGAATGGAGGAGGAGGAATTCTCCTAAATTTAAAAAATGGAGTGAAAAAAACACATTCAGTGGCAACTGGAAAATTTTCAAGTAACTTCAAAGCGGAGGTAGAGGCTCTGAAAACTGCAGCAGAAATGCTCCTGATGGAGGAAAATAAAGAGAAGCAAATAGCTATCTTCACAGATGCAAAGTCAGCTGTCTCAATACTGAAGAGCAATAACAGCACAGAACTAGCTGACCTAAGAGCAGCACTCCATGGTCTATGCCAGAAATCCAAAAAAGTTGTAATACAGTGGATCCCATCACATTGCAGTATACCTGGAAACGAAGAGGCTGACAGACTGGCAAAAGAGGGCGGACGACTACCACAGCCTGACATAGACATAACCTATAATGAGGCAAAGAGGTTGATAAAAAGCACTTATAGAACCAAATGGGAATCAGAGCATCCAGGCCATCAGAAGGATGATGCATATTACAAACTCGACCGAAGAGAACAAGTAGCAATCTTCAGACTCCGCACAGGACATAACAGGCTGAAATACCACTTGTTCAATAAACTAAAGATAGGAGATACCGATGAATGTAATTGTAGAACTGGAAAAATGACAGCAAAACATTTGCTGCAGGATTGCCCAACATATGCAGAACAGAGAAAGATATTTTGGCCCACACCTGCTTCATTTGAGGACAAGCTCTATGGAGATATCAACAAGCTCAAGTTGACCGCAGCTTACTTTAACTACATACAGGTTGACATTTAAAGGTGCATGAAGAAGTATTCAGACTGCCACACTTCATACCACAGGTATGTCGGTTACAAAAGCGACCCAGAGGCATGAAATGGAATATTGCTTGGATAGCAAATCCATTATGTGGAAAGTCCAAATCGAAAGCTCGCTGTGTGGGCTTCATAAAAGGTGGAAAAGTGTCCTAGTGGCACGAAATGGAATATTGCTTGGATAGCAAATCCATTACGTGGAAAGTCCGAATCAAAAGCCCATTGTGTGGGCTTCATAAAATGTGGAAAAGTGTCCTAGTGGCATGAAATGGAATATTGCTTGGATAGCAAATCCATTACGTGGAAAGTCCGAATCAAAAGCCCACTGTGTGGGCTTCATAAAAGGTGGAAAAGTGTCCTAGTGGCACGAAATGGAATATTGCTTGGATAGCAAATCCATTACGTGGAAAGTCTGAATCAAAAGCCCACTGTGTGGGCTTCATAAAAGGTGGAAAAGTGTCCTAGTGGCACGAAATGGAATATTGCTTGGATAGCAAATCCATTACACGGAAAGTCCGAATCGAAAGCTCACTGTGTGGATGTCATCTGCAGACTGCATACTTCTGGTTTCCGGAAGAACAGCCTATGGTGAACGGAAGGCCCAATATACGGAAGTGAGGCTAAGCAGCCATGTGCAGGACGTGACGATTCCTTGGGTGAGCCCAGTACCAGAGCGCTATGTATCGGCTCTGCAAGTATGGAAGCCTCCTTGGATGGCGGGGAATGCCCATGGTCTGCCCCTGCCTTCCCTTGAGGGCTGACCAGGATCTTTGGCTGTTCTATATGGGCCAGCTGGGATGGGGGATAACACCACAACAGTGAGAGTCAAACGTCCTAAGAAACCCAGGGAAGGTTAACCCGGTCAACAAATGCCCGCAAAAGTCGGATATGTCGGCCTAACGGCGCAAGGAAATCCTTCATAGAAGCCAACAAACTAATCATGCATTTGACTACAAACATTTAGCTGGCTGCCTACCTGTTCTGAAGTCAGACTTAATCTAACATAAAACAGGCTAGGGACCCTTATTTAAGCTGAGTCAAGCAGACAGTATTATCTCCTTGGCATTCCCGTCATAAATTCTTCTCATCTCCTCCTGACAGTAATTGCAATTAACTCCAAGTCTGTCCAGTAATAAAAATTCTTTCTGCATGCACACTAGCCTTCACACCTGTGGGTCTGACCATTATTAGCCCGAGTCTTATCAGTGATTTCACACCTTGCACCTCTGCTTATCAGGTGTCATGTCAAAGTAGCAATTAGGTTCTCATGGTCAGCTGCCAGTTTACAACTCTGTTGGTAAACCAGGTTTGCTTGCGTCATGCCTGGTTGGTTTTAATTACCATTCAGTCCCCCGAGTCTGCCCTCCAGTCTGGCTGGATTGATAACCTCTGGGGGTGACCGGTACTGGTGTCAAATTAACTTCCCAACTAGAAAGCCATTCCTGGTGGTTTGTTTACTTGCAGGTTTTGCAAGCTTACGTCAAGACAGTATAGCCTTGAATATAGAGAAAACGGTTTTGTTCGTCTGTTGATCCTCTACATGGCCCATCAAAAGTGAACCGAAAATTGTTCTGGGAAGTAAAGGCTGCCAATTCGTGACATCCAGTATGCACTATACATAGCAAATGTCTACAAATTAAAATAAGACAATCTTGTTTAATACCTACGCTGTACTGTGACATCAGATGGGAAGATGAGACGCAGAGACAAAGAAAAGTATGGACACATTCAAAGACGCTAGGACTAGAATAAGTAACATCATGTAAAAATAGAGTTATCAATGCAAGCCCTGAAATACCATTGGTTTACGTATCTTGTTCTTCTATATGGGACCGAATACTGGAACATGAGTAATGGAATTTTGGTTAAAGGAGATACTATAGATATGGCAGTTCGTGGGCGGAGATGGAAGAAACGTCGAGGTATTGTAAGTTGGAGGCGTTACAATATCAATCATGAAAACCTAAAGGAAAAGACAAATGACAATTACGTGGCAAACCAACAAAAGAGATGGAAAATGAAAATAACCCCATGGGGGAAATGTTAGGGAAGATATGCAGACGAAGGCAGAGAAAAATGTTTATGGAACACATAATAGTTGCACAACACATAACTAAGATCAACTTTTGTAGACAGTGTTATGTTATTATAATTATATCACTGCAATGTGAGCATTCTCTAGCGTGCCAATTTCTCCATTGCAGCAGCCACACTAAAGTATCTCTGCTCACTGCTTTCATGACAGCGTCTCACCAGCATCCACTAGCCGAGTTCGTACTGCATTGACTATATCAGTCCTGCCCCTGTTTCTTCCCGTTTTTTTTTTTTTGCGGCAGTATTTACCAGCCGGTCCGTGCGTTCATTACATTTAACTCCAAAATGTCCGGGTGCGTACATACAGGAGACGATGAGAAGAGGGACTTCCATGCAATGCAAAGATACCGGCTGAGATTTTCTGTAGCATGTTCATGGGGGGGGGGGGGGGTGTAATGTGCAGCATGTTCATGGGGTGTGTAGTTGTGTTGTCTGTTGCTCAAACGAGTGCTCTGGAGGCACCAGTGATCTCCATAGTCATACTTCATGTATTTTTTTTTTTTTTTTTTTGCTTTTTGGAAAGAACCGCTATCCTCTTAGATTGTTTCCCCCATTCTTTGTGCTGTTTATGCTCAAACCAGCCCATATAGATGACGATATTTTCTGGGTGTCAATACAGGGAAGATCAGTGAATTATGATCGCCAATGTCTGATTCAGAGCTTGCATCTGAAGAAGAAGGCGATAGCAGCACAACATACTTATAACTACTGTATGACATCAAACACTGCAAATGTCAACGAAATAATCCAAGCTGTTTATTTAGTGACTGAGTTAAAGTAAAATACGATGCCATGTAATGACAAGTAATTCCTGTCGCAGTTAACTTAACCGTAAGAAGTAATAACCAGAAGTAAATAAACGGTGTCGCCTGGAATACGAATTTTTCAGCCCATAAAATAAAATCTGGATCTAATTCGAGTCTAGCAACTTAAGCTCCGGAAAACTGGTTGTTGTTATACGTATTTACTTGGCATGAAGAAGTGAAGACCAAAGTCTAGTTCTGTTGCTTCAACGCCTTGAGTCTATTAGATGTGATAACTAAAGTTCTAGATCGAGTTCACGTATATTAACTCACTTCGATAACACGAGTCCATATTGTTGAACGACAGTGGACTTGTCAACATTCCTAGGTATCTCAGCATGGTAATCTTGTGCCATTCTTGCATCACTCGTTATTTGCGTGAACATTGTTCTCTCTCCGTTGTTTACATGGAAGGATAGGCTGATCTTTTTATTATGGTAGGCATTGAACTCTACTGCTAAACCTTGTATAGGATAAGTTTTATTCTCATAGCGGCCGAATCCACACTTGGCAAACAACTGCCGTAAAGCCAGTTTGAAGTCCTTGTCTTGAAAAGCGTACACAAAGAAGTTGGTATTACTATGAGCGCAAAGCAGTACTTTGGCGAACCCAATGAGAGTTCCATTTGTTTCTGATGAAAGCATGAAGTAAATGTTACAACAGATACTGGGTGTGAGGAGAATAAAAAATGATCCAAACACAAACAGCAGCATCCTTGCATGAATCAGTTTCTTCTTTAGCAACACTAGCCTAAGATTTGCTTTATCTATTGTTGCCGGAATGCCTACGAATGATGTTTTATTGATTGCCTTGACGTGTCTCAGTGTAATGATTGAGATATGTGTGCAGACGCTGCAGATAATAAAGCACCAAATGAAATGGTGGATTGGAAATATGATGCTGTATCTGACGATCTGTGAGCTGATCACCGGAAAATTCCCACCTTGGATCAGGATGTCAAGATTTATGATGACAGCTGCCGACCACACAAAAGCTATGGTCACGACTGCCACACGCTGAGAAATAAATCTTTGGTACCAAAATGGCTGGGAAATACACCCAACGCTCCAGGGAAATTAGAACAAGGTTTCCATAAGTTGAAAACATGCTTGCAAAGAACATAAAAGTAATACATGTTCCAAAGCTGTTAGCCATTGGACGAGTAGGCCAGTCCTTTGTGCATACTGCTAACATTACTAGTGCACTATGGAATATTCCATTGCAGGCAAAAATAAGATCACTTACAGCCAGAGATGACATGAAGAGGTATGGGATTTTCCTGAGACGGTTACTAAGCTTAACTGTCACTAGAACAGTAATGTTGAGGCCGACAGATAAAACCATGACCGCTATTTTCACTAGGTAGAACACGTAACTGTAGCCTTGAAGCCAGTATTCCCTGCGGCGTATAGCATAGGTATAGTCATCATCTGTTTGGTTGCTCATGTTTATGTCTACCTATAAACAAGATATACAGTTATGTAATGTACTTAAACTCCCGCCTGATGAATTGAGGAAATGCTATGCCAACCATGTAGTTTATTCAACCAGCTGGGTACATTTAACAGTATTGTTATTCTCACGAGAGAGAGAGAGAGAGAGAGAGAGAGAGAGAGAGAGAGAGAGAGAGAGAGAGAGAGAGAGGGTGAGAGATAGAAAGAGGGTAAGAAAGAGGGAGAGGGGCGAGAGAGAGGGGAGTGAGAGCGAGAGAGAGCGAGAAAGAGAGAGAGAGTGAGAGTGAGAGAGCGAGAGCGAGAGAGAATGAGAGAGCGAGAGAGGGAGAGAGAGGGTGAGAGAGATGGTGAGAGAGAGGAGAGAGAGTGAGAGAGAAGGGGAGAGCGAGAGAGAGAGAGAGGGTGAGAGATAGAAAGAGGGTAAGAAAGAGGGAGAGGGGCGAGAGAGAGGGGAGTGAGAGCGAGAGAGAGCGAGAAAGAGAGAGAGAGTGAGAGTGAGAGAGCGAGAGAGAGAATGAGAGAGCGAGAGAGACAGAGAGAGGTAGAGAGAGGGTGAGAGAGATGGTGAGAGACGGGGAGAGAGTGGGGGAGAGCGAGAGAGAGAGGGTAAGAGAGAGAAAGAAGGTGAGAGAGAGAGAGAGAGGGGGGGCGAGGGAGAGGGGGAGTGAGAGAGCGAGAGAGAGGGTGAGAGAAAGAGAGGGAGAGAGTGAGAGAGAGGGAGAGAGAGTGTGTGAGAGAGAGAGTGAGTGAGATAGAGAGTGAGAGAGAGCACGAGAGGGGGGTGAGAGAGAGGGTGAAAGAGAGGAGAGAGAGGGTCAGAGAGAGAGAGAGAGAGAGGGAGAACGATAGAGAGAGAGAGGTGTGATAGAGAGAATGAGAATGAGAGAGGGAGTGAGAGGAAGAGAGGGGGAGGAGGAGAGAGGGAGAGAGAGGAAGAGAGAGGGTGAGAGAGAGGGAGATAGAGAGGGAGAAGGAGAGAGAGGGAGGAGAGAGAGGGGAGAGAGATGGAGAGAGAGAGGGATGAGAGAGGGAGAGAGAAGGAGAAAGAGAAAAGGAGAGAGGGAGGGAAAAAGAGAGGGGGAAAGAGAGAGAGGGAGAGATAGAGGGTGGGAGAGAGATTGAGGGAGAGAGGGAGGGAGAGAGGGAGAGAGAAGGAGATAGAGAGGGACAGAGACAGAAAGAGATTTAGAGGGAAAGAGACAGAGAAGAGAGGAAGAGATGGAGAGAGAGAGGGAGGGTAGGAAAGATGGAGGAATAGAGGGGAGAGAGAGGGAAAGAGATGGAGAGAAAAGGAGAGAGAGGGAGGAGAGAGAGGGGGAAAGAGGAAGAGAGGGACAGAGAGGGAGAGAGAGAGGGAGAAAGAGGGAGGGAGAAAATGTGAGGGAGAGGGAGGGAGAGAGAAGACAAGAGAGAGGGAGAAGAGATAGAGAGAGAGGAAGAGAGAGAGTGGGAGGGAGAAAGAGGTCAGGAAAGAGATGGAGGGTGAGAGAGGGAGGAAGAGAGAGGGAGGAAGAGAGAGAGGGAGGGGGAGGGAGAGAGAGGGAGAGAGAGGGAGGGTGAGGGAGAGAGAGGGACAGAGTTGGAGAGAGGTTGCGAGAGGGAGGGAGAGAGGGAGATGGAGAGAGAGGGAGGGAGAGAAAGAGAGGGAGAAAGTGGGAGAGAAAGAGGGAGGGAGAGAGAGTAGAGGGAGAGAGATAGAGGGAGGAGAGAGGGAAAGATATGGAAAGAGAGGGGAAGGAGAGAAGGAGAAAGAGGAAGAGAGTGTGATAGAGAGGGGGAGGGAGAGAGAGACGGAAGGATAGAAAGAATGAGGAAGAGAGAGAGGAAGGTGGAGAGAGAAGAGGGAGAGGGAAGGAGAGAGAGGGAGAGAGGGGGTGAGAGGAAGGGAGTGTATAACTTTGGGTTAATCGGCGCTGTAGCGAAGGGGTTCGGACTTAATTCGTAGTCCCGCATACCGCGTTCGAAATACAGCTGGGGGAGCCACGGGCCCTGATAACATCACAACAGAATTGACCAATGCCTTAGAAGAATATGGAATAGACCAGGTCACCAGACTTCTGAACGCAATAGATGATACTGGAGATATACCTCATGAATGATGTAATTCTAAATTTATTGCAATCCGGAAGAAATCAGGAGCCATGAATGTGATAAACATCGAACAAGTAATACAATGAGCCACATTACGAAGATTTTGCTAGGAATTATCATGCAAAGAGTTAGGAAGCAAATACAGCTAGAAATATGAGAAGAACAATGTGGGTTTGTAGAAGTCAAGGGTACAGTAAATGATGTATACATACTGAGAACATTAATTGAACGTTATATAGAAGTAAACAAAGACTTACATCTTTGCTTTATTGACTACACAAAGGCTTTCGATAAAGTAAGGCATGTCAACATGATAAAGATGCTTGCAGATCTACAAATTGATGGGAACGACCTTAGACTAGTAAAATACATACTTTGGAAACAACAAGCTGCCATATGGATTTGTAATGAAGTAGGTCAATATCAGTCTATTAAGAGAGGCGTGAAATAGGGATGTGTAATGTTTCCAGATTTTTTTCCACTGTACAATGAAGCTATTTTTTTTTCTTTCAGAAATGTAGAAGATATGAAAGGAATCATCATTGGAGGACAAAATACTAATAACATTAGATATGCAGATGATACAGTATTCATTGCAGACAATGAGCAGGATCTGCAACTTTTAGTTAATGCGGTTATTGCGCACAGTGAACAACTAGGTTTAGAATTACATTGTAAGAAGACACAGATTATGGTCGTCACTAAGGAGAAGGAAATACCAAAATGTAATATATAAGTAAATGGGAGTATCCTTAAACAAGTGAATCGGTACAACTATGTCGGAACTGTCATACATCTGATGGGAGATACCTTGAAAAGATTAGAACAAGAATCGCCATGGCGGAGGTACCCTTTTGCAAGATGGAAAATATACTGACCAATAAATAGAAGTCATTTGCAACGAGAAAGAGAGTGTTTAGGTGCTACATATAACCTGTACTTTTGTATGGATGTGAAGCGTGAACAATAAGCAGACAAGCTGAAAAACATCTGATGGCTGTAGAAATGTGGTTTCTGATGAAAATACAAAGAATACCATGGACAGACAGAAAAACCAATGACCAAGTTCTTCAAGAAACAAATGAAGATCGTAAACTGATTAGAGTCATTAGACGTAGACAGTCAAAATTGTTTGCTCACGTTATGAGAAGAAATAAATTGGAGAACGTGGAGACAACGGGTAAGATCAAGGGGAAGAGAACAAGGGAATGGCAGATATGTAAGACCCTGGATGACTTGGCCACGTGGCATGGTCGAAACAAGAACACTGAATTGATCCACGACTCTGGTGATCGAGTGAGATGGCGAAGCATGACCGCCTACGCTTATCGTCATGGCATATGATGTTAGCTGCATATCCTTTACAGGACGTCGCAGTCAACCCCAGCATTTTTGACTTCATAATTTATTGGCAAGTTTATGTTTAGAAGTTTACCATTGCTTCCTGAACGACCGGCACTCATACCATTTTCATTTTTAAAAAAAACAACGCAAGGCTATCTGCTGCCATATCGCCCGCAACTGTGTTTCAAACGGGGTATGCGGGATTACAAACTGCATCCGTAACACCTTTCTCCACGGAGCCGACATTATCAGTACTCTAATGAACATGTGTTGTCTATTTGCGTTGTTTGCTCAACGCCTTATTGATTGTACAGACTTTGATCCAATGGTTTCAGCTTTGTAAAACTGCCTGGTCATGCTGAGAGTTTACTCTTGTGTAGAGACAATGCTATATCAATGCTATATCAGTCAACCATTAACACTTGTGTCTCACAATGGATACACATGGGGCGGAATGGCTGGGACGTTACCACATCCACCTCTAACTCGTGCACATGGGGCGGAATGGCTGGGATGTTACCACATCCACCTCTAACTTGTGCACATGGGGCGAAATGGCTGGGATGTTACCACATCCACCTCTAACTCGTGCACATCCCGTTGTTTTTCTCTCGCTCGCTGGCTTTTAGCTCAAGCATAGTCCATACATGCTATTACTTCCATTGCACGGAGCTGATTTTTGCGTGTGAATTAGCTTTCCCTATTACCAGTGTCTCTCGCCATCAGACGAACCCACTCCAACTTAAGAGGTACTTGTAATTTACGTCCTCAAATCAAGCATGAGAAATGAATATGTTAGTCTAACTGACCGGTGTAGTGGTTGAACTCTATGCCTCGGCATCAGCACACCGGCTATTTAAGAGCGAGCGCTCCTATCCATTCGGCCATGCTGATCTCCGCACGCCCCGTTTGCTTTACGTTGTTTATCTATTCGGGTTGTTTTGTTACAAAATAAGATTCACGTGGAATACACTCCGCTCCCATTCCCGATTCCCCCATACAACCCCGAATCTCCGGTAGCGGAACTGATGTCAACTCGTCTCGAATGCAGGCGAACAAAATTGAAAGACTCACATAAGTAGGTAAAGATCCTGTTTACACGCATACGACGCAGTGGATATGTGGAGGATAGACATTTTTATGGACCAAACGACACTCATTGGGTGATATGGTCGGTTGCCACGCCAGCCGCCTTAACTTCCCAAGGCATTTCCTATTACCCAATTTAGACTGAATCGACCTGGAAGCTCAGGCCAATTTTTAAAATTCGCCACCGGCCTGATGTGGATCAAACCCAAGACCACCCGTACGGCAGGCGAGCGTCTAGCCGCTGCGCTACCGAGCTCCCCAAGACCTTTATTAGTTAGTTAGTCGCTGTTATAACTTCCTGGCAAAGGATCACCCCTCTTTGCTCCGTTCCTGTGCCAGTGAATACCACACAAAACGCTCCTCACTGCCCCATGTGAAAAGTGGAAAAGACAGGAGTCTGGACAAACCAACAGTCCGCGAAAAGTATAATATGCATAATACTACTGCCAGAATGCCAACACTAAAGTCCACCACGAAAAACACAGCTCATCATCGATGGAAGCGGCAGCCCCTAGAAAACCAACAGCAAGACATTACTGCATACGGCAACCCAGTTAGTTCAGAGACCGGCAGGCCTCCATTTTCCAGAAAAAGCAGTTCACGCTACAAACAACCTCGACCAGGTGTATAAACGCTCCATACGAAATTCACAATTCACAGTGTCGCTCCACGAACTCAACTCAGTAGCAGACCGACGGAACGAAGACATATTGATACGTTTTAAATCCATAGGTGGTTGGACGTCGAAAAGAGCAGTTAACATGTCACAAGTGGAAAACCTACCGACATATTGATAGTATTTTTGATTCTGACATACACACACATTCGGATCTTCGGCAGTACAACCGAGTACGTGCACTGTGTTAAGATTCTCCTTGTGCTATTTATGGGAGGAGACTGGTGCACTTAAAGAGATATCCGTATGTATTGAAAATGATCCTTTTTCGAAACACCGAAGGGAATATTAGCCCCCCCCCCTCCCCCCCTCCCCCCCCCCCCAAAAAAAAAAGTGTCCTGATCAAGCAGGTATATCCCTGGCTTTGTTATGACACTTCCTATCAAGCTATTTGTCGTCGCTCGCTCGCTTTGACCTCAAGAGTAGTCCATACACTTGCTCTTGCTGCTGCTGCTGCTGCTGCTGCTGCTGCTGCTGCTGCTGCTGCTAGTAGTAGTAGTAGTAGTAGTAGTAGTAGTAGTAGTAGTAGTAGTAGTAGTAGTAGTAGTAGTAGTAGTAGTGCCATGGGTGCAGGTGGTGGATGAAGATGGATAGCAGCCGACAGATAGATGTATAGTCTCCACCTTCACGACGGTAGTCAGAGGATCTCTTTTTTGAGGAAACAATGGCTACGGTCACCGACCAGTATGGTCACTGCTGGGAAGGAAAGCAATGGCAAACTACCTTCTTTACAGATGCCAAGAAAATCATGTTGTGTGGATTAATGCTTTAGAAGAATATGGAATAGATAAAGTTACCAGTCTGCTTAATACAATATATGATACTGGAAATATACCTCAGGAGTTATAGAATTCTGTATTTATTGCAACCTCAAAGATATCAGGAGCCTTGGAATGTGATCAACATCGAACAATTAGTATAATGAGTCACATCATGAAGATTTTGCTAAGAATTATCATGCAAAGAATTAGGAGGAAAATACAACCTGAAATAGGAGAAGAACAATGTGGGTTTGTAGAAGGCAAGGGTACAGTAAATGCTGTGTATATACTGAGAACCGCAATCGAACGTTCTATAGAAGTAAACAAAGATCAACACTTTTGCTTTCGATAACGTGAGACATGTCAACATGATAAGGATGCTTGAAGATCTACAAATTGATGGGAAAGACCTTAGACTTGTAAAAAACATAATTTAAAAACAACAAGCTGCCATAAGAGTTGATAATGAAGTAAGCCAATATCAGCCTATTAAGAGAGGTGTGAGACAGGGATGTGTAATGTCACGAGATCTGTTTTCCCTGTACAGTGAAAGTGTTTTCAGAAATATTGAAGATATGGAAGGAATCAACATCGGGGGACGATGCATCAATAACATTAGATATGTTAGAAGCTACGGCTTGCAACCTGGAACGTAAGAACCATGTGTCCAGGATTTTCCACTGACTTGACAAATATTGACGATGTGAGAAAAACGGCTGTGATTGATGCTGAACTCAGTCGTCTTAACATTGATATTGCTGGCCTGCAGGAGACTCGCCTCGCTGAGGAAGGGTCACTCAGGGAAAACAATTACACCTTTTTTTGGAAGGGAAGAGGGCAGGCAGAAAAAAGGCAACATGGTGTGGGCTTTGCAGTGAAGAATTCGCTACTGGGAATGATTGATATCCCAGTTGGAGGTAATGAAAGATTATTATCCCTGCGCTTGGCAACCTATTGTGGATTTGCCACCATTATCACTGCATATGCATCGACACTTGCTTCCTCTGATGATGTGAAGGATACATTCTATAAGCAGCTAGACTCTGTGATCAAGGCAGTTCCAAACTCCGAATACATTTATATGCTGGGTGATTTTAATGCTCGTGTGGGCAAGGACTCGAGTTCATGGCCAGTGTGCCTTGGAAAATACAACATCGGTCGCATGAATGATAATGGGCAAAGGCTGCTGGAGCATTGCACTAGAAATGACCTATGTATTACAAACTCCTTTTTTAAAACAAAAGAGCTGCATAAGGTCACGTGGAAACATCCAAGATCCGGCCATTGACATCAGCTGGACTTCATTATCACACGGAGACAACATCTGAACCATACATCATTAACTCGAAGTTACCACAGCGCTGACTGTGATACAGATCATTCTTTGGTTCTTGCAAGAGTTAGACTGAGACCAAAGAGAATCTACACCGCTAAACACAAATCTAGCCCCAGGATTAATATTATTAACACTCACGATCCTGGAAAGTGCTTTGAATTTCAACAGCAACTTGAAGACGCTTTCAATGATACATCAGAAAATTGTGTAGTAAATGATAAATGGAGTAAACTTAAGGAAACTATTTATAAAACAGCGGTAGGGGTTTAAGGCACTGTGGATCATAAGAGGCAGGACTGGTTTGCGGCAAACAAGCCAGATACTGCAGCCCTTGATTGATAAAAAGAAGATAGCTCTCTTAAGAAACAAGGAAAGACCAACGCGTAACACTCTGAGTGAGCTGAAGGCAAGCGAGGAAGGATGTACAAAAGGCTGCCAGGCAGTGTGCGAATGACTATTGGATCAAGTTATGTGAGTCCATTCAAATCGCAAGTGATAAGGGAAACATCAGAAGCATGTATGAAGGGATAAAGAAAGCCTGTGGTCCAATGATCAAAAGAAGTGCACCGCTGAAAACCTTGACTGGAGAAATCATCACTGATAAGAAACAGCAGATGGATAGATGGGTCAAGCACTTTTAGAGCTTTACTCAAGTGAGACCAAGCTAGCGGATGATGCCCTTAACGCCATAGAGGCCCTACCAACTCTTGACCACCTGGACACACTTCCCACCATAACAGAAGTTAAGTGTGCTATAAATGAGCTTGCGTCTGGCAAGGCTCCAGGTAAGGATGGGATTCCAATAGAGGTAATCAGGAGTGGGCAAGACACACTCGCTCTACAGATCCACCAGCTAATAGAGCTATGCTGGCGAGAAGGACAAGTCCCACAGGATTTCAAAGATTCAAACATCATAACGCTGTACAAGAACAAGGGCGATCGGAGCGACTGTAACAACTATAGGGGTATCTCACTTCTGTGTATTGTTGGGAAAGTATTTGCCAGAATTGTTCTGCGCAGACTTCAAGTCCTGGGAGATCAAGTCTACCCCGAATCACAGTGCGGCTTCCGTCAGAACCGGTCTACCATTGATATGATATTCTCATTGCGACAGATGCAAGAAAAATGCCGGGAACAAAATCAGCCACTGTTTATTGCCTTCATCGACCTCACAAAGGCATTCGATTTGGTCAGTCGTGAGGGTCTGTTCAAAGCACTAAAGAAGATTGGCTGCCCACCAACTCTTCTGTCCATTGTGGAATCGTTCCACACAGGCATGAAGGGTATAATCAAGTTTGATGGCTCAACTTCAGAAGAGTTTGAAATCAAGAGTGGAGTTAAGCAAGGTTGTGTACTAGCCCCCACCCTCTTTGGGATATACTTTTCACTTCTACTGAAATATGCCTTTCGTGATCAGGATGACGGTATATACATTCACTCACGCTCAGATGGTGGCCTCTATAATGCTCAGAGATTGAAGGCCAAGACCAAAATTAGGAGGGTACTAATCAGAGAGTTGCTTTTTGCGGATGATGCTGCGATTACGACCCACTC
Source organism: Cepaea nemoralis (assembly GCA_014155875.1). Lineage (NCBI taxonomy): Eukaryota > Metazoa > Mollusca > Gastropoda > Stylommatophora > Helicidae > Cepaea > Cepaea nemoralis. Next base: position 11,743 of record JACEFZ010004427.1, on the reverse strand, counting down.
TGAGGAAGAATTACAACATCTACTATCTGCATTCTCCAATGCTTGTTCTGAATTTGGTTTAACAATTAACAAAAAGAAGACACAGATTATGTCACAAGGTGCACATGGTGTACCATCAATCTTTATTGACGACGCCGAACTGGAGATAGTAGACCATTTTACATATCTAGGATCAGAGGTAAATAGCAAATTATCCCTCGATCAGGAAATCAACATCAGGATTGGCAAGGCAGCAACAACAATGAACATGTTAGCAAAAAGAGTCTGGGAGAACAGGAAGCTTACTGCCAAAACAAAAGTCCTCGTCTACCAAGCCTGTGTCCTTAGTACTCTTCTTTATGGCAGTGAAACCTGGACAACTTACTCACGCCAAGAGAAACGTTTAAACAGCTTTCATATGCGGTGTCTGCGAAGAATACTTGGTATTAAGTGGCAAGACAAAATCACAAATACTGAAGTATTGGAAAGATCAGGTTGTGTGACGGTGTATTCCATGCTCAGTCTTCGTAGACTTAGATGGATAGGACATGTTAGGAGGATGGATGATGGTAGAATACCAAAGGACATCTTTTTTGGTGAATTACAGACGGGTAGGAGATCTCAGGGTCGGCCTCTACTACGATACAAAGATGTGTGTAAGCGGGACATGATTGATACAGGCATTGATAATGCACATTGGGAGCAAGTCGCCGCTGAACGTGTTGCATGGAGGGCAACTATCAGAAATGGAATAAAGACAAAGGAGAAAATGATTGCAGATAAAGCACACACAGAGCGTGAGAGACGTAAGATAGTGCACAATGGTGGAAATGACCATGTTTTCACATGCATCTACTGTGGGCAAACATTTGCAGCAAGAATTGGCCTTACCAGCCACACTCGCCACCGCCATGGGTCGTAGTTATTAAGCCTTTTTGAAGCACAATGTGCCAAACTATCGTCTGTCAAGACGGAAAGGTGCCAATTAATAACGGTATAGTAAACACACGCAAAGTGGCTAAGGAAGTCTGTCCTGTCTAGCCTTCTCTACAGGATAGGTAACACCAATACGCCTGGAACATGACAAGCTGCAGAAGCTACTGTATTAGCAAAGCAATGCTCTAACTGTCCACCTGGCGTAGCTTCGATCCTAGTCCAGTTGGCGACCAAAGTTTAGGACCTAGTCTACCCTGCCATGACATTTACTCTTTAGGTTGCATTTCCTTGTACTAGGGTATAGCGTATTTCCACTCAAATGCGCCCATCAGCCGAAGCCATTAGTACAATATGGGGTGTCGGGTTTGGTAAGCAAGCGGCGCCCAACATTCGGCTCTAATAGAAAGCAGGTAGTACTGTCTGCTGTTATACGGTAGCTCAATCATATTTGACTAAGGCCATACTCACAATAAAGAAGATAAAGAAGATAATTAACTTAATTAAGGGAACGTTTAACATGGTAAATAAAATGGTACGACAGAACTACCAATGTAGAAAAAAGAAAAGAAAAATAAGAATATCCAACCGCTTTCTGAAAGCTCATTAAATGAAATAGATTTCCTATCATCATCTATTCCAGTCCACTGTTACCTTAATCCATTTAATCCTATTTATTCCATGACTGCCTTATACTCATATTAACTCATAAAGACTCAAATATAGTAACTCTACAATTGTATACTCACAGTTTTAGGTAGATGTTGAATTAAGAACTGCCTGAGAGTCAGGAAGTTAAAAAACACAATACTTATTTAAAAAAAAAATAAAACCACACTAGCAGGGAAAGGTTAAAGCAGATAACCAAGAGGTGGGCATCGGTACACGCGGGAAGATGACATTAACATTTAGTCTATTAGAGTGTGCCAGGCAGAAATACACTGTAGTCAGCCTTCATTAAAATGAGTCTCGTGTGCCAGTTACCACATTTCGATTTGTCGATTCCCACAAGCTGGATTTGAGGTTTGGCCATTTCATCAAACAAATTATCATCCAGTCCAAAGGTATTATGTGTACCTATTAATTTTACAATCATTCACTTGATTGTGAAATAAACACAAACAGAAACCTTAATTTCCCAGATGAACACATAGTACGCATCTATCAGTGGAATTATAATAATCAAAAGTCTTGATAAAGAACTCGAGCTTCTCCACTCCAGTGCTGTTGGAACCCACTTGTATAATGAGGTTTGTCCATTTAATTACAGTTGGTCGACTGTGTGAGTGTCATTCTGGGTCAGGTATGTTGATAGTTGATTTGTCTCTTCACTTCCAGGTACAAGCTAAATTTCTCTTGATTTCCTCAAGGCGATACAGATTTACCTGGTTTATGGTGTTTGGATGGCTTCTTGCCTCTAAGTTCTTTCCAAAAAAAAGGAGGCTTCATCATCACCCCAGTCAGGAACTCCCATCAAGAGTCAGACCTGGATCGGGATGGATCCAACCAATACCTTCAACATAGCTGAATGTCTTCTTCAAGCATAACGCAATCAGGTTCCAGGCTCCAGACTTAGGCTTTAATTTTCCCAGTTCTCTGGCTGCTTGATAGGCCGGCACTTCTCTCTCTTTTCCTCTATTAAAGTTGTTTAAACTTCAGATATTGTTACGTAGAGGATACCAGGCCGTCAGTTCCAGTGGGCCGTCTCCTGTTGAGCGATTGCTGAAGGATTTTAATTCTCACACACTGAACTTCTGCTGGTCTTTCTCCATTTTTATTCCAGCCCGTCCTAGCTTAGGGCTCTGACGTCATGTCGAGTCGTGACCAATGGCAGAGCTCCTTTTCGGCTATAATTAGAACATTGTCGTTTCAAATCCAAATCAGCGCTTCGTTTTCAAATTAGGATGATGCAAATTTCACCCTTCTTCTAAACTTTCGGCGCTAATTCCACTATTCTTCAAAGTTGAATTTGATTCTTTGTTGACACTGTTGCTATCTTAAGGGTAGTGCGGGGAAGTTTAAACAGCGATGCTTGCAAGATGTATACTACACCACTGTCTCTGCCTTCTCTTGAGAGTTGACCGTGAAGTCTTCGACCGTTCTAACTTGACCAGCTGGGAGGTGGAAGACACCAAAACCGTGAGAGTCCCCCCAGGAATGCTAACCTGATTAAATAAACGCCCGCTAAAGTAGGATGTGTTGGCCTAGGGGTTTTAACCCAAGGGTGCATAACGAGACACACCACAATTACGTCTGAAAAAATACTCCTGATGAACGCAGCAGAAGAAGAAGAATTCGGTTTTGATATCCAAAACCTTCATATTACAATTTATCGTTGCATCATTGGTCAGTGAGAACTGTTCTATGCTGGACTCTACGAACAGTCGACAAAGACAGCCTGGGGGAGACTCAGAACAAGCTCCATTGCTAGCTAGAACTCATAGCGAATTCCGAAGACTCGAACGAAAAGTGGACCAAGGGAAAGCGCTGACTGAAAATCATATGTTTTATGAAAAAATACAACAAAAGCAATAAGAAATATATATATATATATATATATATATATATATATATATATATATATATATATATATATATATATATATATATATATATATATATATATATATATATATATATATATATCATATCCTGCTCCTTCGTCAGTGACTGTTCTTCCCTTTTGATTCACTGGTATTAATCTAGTTCTCTCCATGAGCTCTACATTTGTAATTCTGTCATGTCATGTACGAACACTGTCATCATTTATTCCCGCCAAAGCGTATAGTTGCTATGGAAATGGGAACGGGAGTGCACCATTCTTTCCATATATACATTTGCAAACGGCGATGATCCGGTGTATTTGAAAACTGTGACAATGTTAACTAGTTCAGTTCCAAAATAGGCAGGAAAAATTCTCTATGAAAAATCAAGAGTGCAGTATTTTTATCTCATCTCATTTTATCTTGTATTCTTGTATCTTGCAGTGTTGAGGTGAAGCATAAAAGTGGGAGAGTGCCCGTTAATGTGCTTCATATACCGAGGTTTTCTCATTGATTCTGCTTTTCCCTCTGTCTATCAGTTTACATGGTCGGCCTCTTCTTCTGATTCCGTTTGGTCTGTACATCATAGCTTGCTGTGGTATACTGTTAGTTGGTAGCCTTGTATTATGGATAAACTATATAACTTGCTATTTTCTGATGAAATCTAGCGCTGCAACAACCACAACTTTAGTCTTGATTTCTTCATTTCTGATTTTCTCTCTTCATGATGCATTGAGTATTCTTCTCAGGAATCTCATTTCCGTTGTTGTAATTTTGCTTTTCTCTTTGTCTGTCATTGTCGAGGTCTGGCATTGGAAGCATAACGTTTTATAAAGCACAGAGCATTATTTTCAAAGTGGTTAAACACACGCGGAAGTCACCACTTGGAAACCCAGATTTCTATGACATGTAAACAGTACGAGAAAACATGTGGTGCTTGGGATTCACGGAGAATTGCCAGTTATACATAACATGTTAGGTAGGACTGACAGAGTTAACTAAGGTATGACTGGGACACACCGTGGCAAAAAGAGGAAGACAATAAATAATGCATTTGCACCGTATAACTCCTTTTTACAGGGCATTTATCTCCATCGAACAGCTCTATTTGTGCAGTCACACTGTTAACTGTTGTTTCAATGACTGATCAACAAAACAAAAGAATTTGTTGGTCCCCAGAGAGCATGGTTGTGTGATTGTAGAGCTTGCGTGACCTGTAAACGCACTGCAGTGACGAAGCGACGGATCGGCAGAGCCTTTTATACCTACATTTTCTAGTTATGTTATTAACATGTTTTCCCAGCACCCCTCCCCCCTCCCCCCCCCCCCCCCCCCACACACACATACACACACATACCTGTTTGGGTAATAAATCCAGACAAGGCATCGGTTGTGTGGTATTCCCTGGGTAACTGAATAGTGGAGGCAGATGTCCCATGTATTATATAGAATGGATGTCCTCTTAGTAGAGAGAGTAAACTGAAGTACTTGGGTTTCACCTTCGACGGGTGTACGCTTTTAAAGATCATGTGGAGGCTTTGGTGGTGAAGGCTGGTAGGGGACTTAATGCTTTGAGGGCGATGGCAGCAACCGGGGTAGAGCAGAGGATGCTTTACATGCTCTTTCAGCAGTTAATAATTGCTGTCATTGAGTATGGTTTGGGACTGCTGACAACATCAAAGAGCCAGCTTGAAAGGTTGGAGCGATTACAGAATTCGGCTATGCGGTGATCCTGGGGTGTATAAAAGATACACCAATTAAATGCACGAGGCATTTCCTTGCACTACCATAATTAGGACTGGCACAGTATTCTTCGAGCCAAAAGGTGCCTGAGAGTCACCACAGACAGGGATCACATCCTGCGTGTAGCCATGGATATGGTCAAGGGTCACAGACTGAGAGGAGGCAAGTCCTGGATGGCACAGGCAGAAATATCTATACGTCAGGTGTGTGAAATAGAGAACATCAATCGTGAAAAATAAGAGTAGGTAAAAGTACCGGAAGACATGTCGGAATGGCACAATGTAAGTTGTGAGTGCAGAGAATGGGCAGCGAGCCGCACAGAGTTTGAGGTGCAACAATTGATCCAGGGCAACACACATCAAAGCGACAAAGTGATCTACACCGATGAGCCAGTGGTGAGAAACAGGCTGCGGTTTCACTGCGAAGGCTAATGGACGATGCTTGAAAAAGAGGAATCTGACATACGAGACTGCGACCTTTCGCATGATAATGGAGATGGAAGCAGTAATAGCAGCCTTCCGATGGTTGGAGGAGATAGCTGCAACACACGTTGTGTTCATTACCGACTCACAGAGTATGCTTAGTAAGGTCAATAAAGGAATGTAGAGTGGCTTGTCTCGCTTCAGAAGTCACACATTGTGTGAATTGTATGGATTTTCAAAAGGGAATGAACAGGCTGATAGGCTGGCAGGGAATGCACATGTTGGTGGTAGATTACCTATGGATAAGGGAGAAGTGGTTGAGCGCCTGTAGGACCAGGTGGAGAAAGCGGGGGAACAGATTGGGAACACGTTTTTAGAAAGAACGATATGGTGAGGGGTCGACAAGGGTTCTGGATGAATCTCAAAACTGAGAGGGAAGACCAGAAATTTCAATCAGATGGAAGTTGGAACGATTAGCAGTATGGCTCTTCGCTGGCTGTTGAACGAGCGGACGAAGCACGCGTGGGAATGTCCTGAGGGCAGTGATGACGGTTCTTATCTCAGCTCAAGTCAACTCAACTTTTTATAACTCTTCTCACAGAGGTCCTACGTGGCCGAGTAGGTTAACGCGCTTGCATTTAAGCTACTTGTGCATTGACGGACAGTGCCATGTTATTGAGGCTCGTTAAGTTATGGCAGTTGTATTCACCCTGACGCTTCCCTTGTCTCACTCGCTTGCTGGCAGATGCTCGTAACAGAGTTAACACACGTCCAGCTTCAGCTCATAAAGTTTATTCGCAATATTCACATTGGCTTCAGCAGCCGACCAACTGATGCAAGTATGTCTTACCTCTACAGACAGTTCGACCGTAGGCTATCTGTCTTCTATGTCTACGCTGGCTCTGTCTTTACTGTTCGTCGCAACTCTGCGGAAAACAAAAGGTGACTTTACTTGCAATGTTTAAGAACATCTAACGATTTTACGCTACTGTTGCGTTGATTAATCAATTTCAGTCTCACTGTAGTTACTATTTCGTTGATGGTATGGGTGGCTTGTATATCGTTCTTGTATATATATTCCTTGATCGTAGGTGGAAGTGGGTGTGTGTCTACGAGTCGCTCAGGTTTTAATCTTGCTGACCTGTCTTTGTTTCATCGACGTTTGCTTAACTCTTTCTATACCTGTCTTACTGGTTGTCGTGCGTGATTTTTGTTTTGGACGTAACTGCGTTGTGCCTATTTACAGCAGAACTGAGAGACTTGTGCCATTCGGTCGACACATCTGACGTCTTCGGACGTTTGTTTTGCCGAGTTAGCTAATATCAACATAAACAGCAGCAGTACAGACAGCCGAAACTGTGTGCCTTGATTAATTGAAACCATCCCAAAACATGCATGTCTCTTTCAAGACACGTCGTAGTTAATGTCAATATACAAATTCAAGCTACCAATGTGTCTTCTAACTCGTCATTCTTTCCGTTACTTCTGCGGGTGCTGATAATTATACGTGAATTTATTTATCATGATTTGTGTAAACGTGTGGACTAAATTGCTAGCTGGCACGAACTACACAGAAATATCAATTGGGGAACCTTTGAGGCTACTAGACAGTTAATAAATAAACAGACCTGTCCGGAGTGCAATGAAGATACCCCAACTGATAACTGATAACTGATAACTGATAATAAATAAACAGACATGTATTATTTGGCGCAGTGAGGCGCCGTAGTCATTTGGCGGTGACAGGTTCGAATCCCGATCTGTAGCTAGAGCTTCCAATTATTATGTTGTCTATAGTGCGTCGTCCTGTCTCTGGCACGAAGCATGACACTATTTGAACACTGCAAATTACCATGATTTTTTTTGCGTTCGCTCGCTTTTAACTCAAGCGTAGTGGACACAGAGCTGCAACTAAGCGCGCTGGACTGCGTGGTGGTTAGCTCTCCCTATTACCAGTGTGCCTCGCCATCAAGCGAACTCTCTCCGACTCCTGAGGTACTTAGCATTCATGTTCCCAAGTCAAGGACGAGAAGTCAACATATAAATCCAGTTGACCAGTGTGTGAAATGAGCTCATTATATCTCTAGGTCACACCGACTTTCACTCTGAACACGATGGAATAAGATCAGAGATGAACGAGTATAGATAGATCGGGTATAAAATATCAAGGTCATTTTCCGTAATTCATGATTGATAATTTCCAACATGCCAGAGAAAAGGGGACAGCAAGAGGAAATTGATACCAGCAGAAGAAATAACCATAATTATGTCCCATGATAGAGACTACACCAAAACTCTCCAGTATCATCATACAGGATGTTTGTAAAATCTCACTACACTTTGATATGTATAACAAATTTGAAAGATGAAGTACATTATGTCATTTAAAAAAAAATGGTGCACCACAGTCACATCGTGAAGCAATACGCAGCGAATGGCTGTCGTCTGCTGGGGTAATTCTTTGCACTTCAAACAGAATGGTGTTATCAACGAAAAGAGAATTTTTTTCCCAAATTTGTTCTACATACCAGTGTAGTGAGACTTTACAAACACCCTTGTATAATGGGAGCCGCCGTAGCGTAGTGGCTACACGCTCGCCTGCCGGCCCGGTGATCATGGGTTTAACATCCGCTTCGAGGGAAGCTTTTATAACTGATCTGGCTTTCCAGTTCGATTCAGCTTAACATGGTGCCAAGAAATGTCTGTGAATTAATGGCGGCCAGTGTGATACTGACCCACACCCACCCACCCAGTGGTCTATACAAACATGGACCCAGCACCACGCGCCTAAATGGTGTAGTAAGGGTCCTTTACTGAACTTATCCTGGCATAACAGAAGGTACAATTAGAGGCACATACTAAATGCAATTAGAAAAAAAAATAAGAATTATGGACAAGAGCAACTGGTAGCTCATACATCATTTATACTGACATGCATTTATCACTTATACTCACGGCGCATATATCACATATACTCACATGCATACATCACTTATACTCACGCGCATACATCCCCTTATACTCACGCGCATACATCATTTATACTCAAGCATTTATACTCGTGCGCATACATTATTTATACTCAAGCGCATACATCACTTATATTCACGCGCATACATCACATATGCTCACGCGCATACATCATTTATACGCACGCTAAGTCTGTGAGAGTGATGCTTGAAAACAAGGGCTGCAAAAAAAAGGCGATATCAACTCAACGACACACGCATTCACTTTAAGACCTCATTGTTAATCATAATGAATACATCTTTTTTTCTGGGTCACGCTCTATTTCTAGCAGGTGTCCATTTGAGGCTGATTGGACCTGAGAGCCAAGACCAATTAAGATAAGCTCAGCCTCCAGGAGGATTTGAAAACAAGACCGCCTGGCTGGCATGTTAGCCACTGAGCCTCTACAAATAATAGTATATACAAAAGCTACTGCATTAGATGTCAGGAAAGAAAGAAAGAAAGTAAAAGAAAGAAAGCGAAATAAATAAACAAATAAGAAAGAAAGAAAGAAAGAAAGAAAGAAAGAAAGAAAGGAGAAGAAAGAAAGACCTTCCGACCGACACACAGACAGATCAGGCAGACAGACAGACCGTCAAAGCTTTTTGCAATAATTGCAGTTTCTCTGAACGAATACACTATTAAAGGACACAAGGAAACGATCATACAGCATATGTAAAATATAAAAGGCCGATGCTAGCATCAAAACTTAAGGAACTGAAAAATAACCTCAATCAATAACAGACATACTTTGTGAAATTACAGAAAAGAAATAATTCTTCTGTCACAACTACTTATGACCCAAGTCAAATGTTTGCCTTTGGTGCAAAACCAGCAGACAGTGTGTGCCCTGATTTAGTGAAATCATTACAGGACGTGCGTGTGCCAAGAAACACTGCAGCGGATAGGATTGATGAAATGGTTGCTGATCTGATCAGTCAATCAATCAATCAATCAGGTGCCATCTCAACAATGAAGGTTGGCTGCAATAGATCTCCAGTATCTCTCCAACGTCTCTCGTCTTGATTGTACATTCTGTCAGACTGCAGTTCGTCCATCTCTTGATGTTATCTTCCTACTTGTGTCGACCTCTTGCCTCTAACCTGTCCTTCCAGTATGGTTTTATAAGAGTGATATGTCTTTTCGTGCCCGAAATATTTCACTTGCTTCTTTTTAATTTCTGCCATCAACTCTCTTTTTATTCCCAATTTTTCTAGAACCTCTGTATTTGATTGTTTTTGTTTCCATGACATACGACATAATCGTCTGTATATCCACATCCCCAGGCCCTCTATTTGACTGTCCAATTGCTTGTTCATTGTCCAGCAAACCTGAAAACACAATAAAACCTGTGTGTATACCAAGTGTGAATATTTATTAATTGCCATTGATGAAACATTTGACGTTACTGGTTTAGAAAACATTTGATGTTTCTACTAGTGCCTTTGGTGCAGACTTTCATATTTATTGAAGAGCTACTCAATCCTGTACCAACGTACGATAACTCAACAAGATAGGTCATTATTAGAAGGCAGAACAAGTCCTGGAGGAGTATGATTTCAAACTGGTTAAACAAGTCTGCTTGGCCACTGATGGTGTTGCCAGCAGAAGTCGGCGTGTCTGGGGTGTTTAATGCTTTTGTACTTAAACTTCCTGTGCGCTAACAGAGGAGATACGGAGTTCATTCTTCACATCCGCCAGCTGAATTTCAACGTTCACTTCTCAGTTAGAAAGCAATGGCAAACTACTGAACGTAAACTTGCCCTGGTAAATCAACCTGGGTTTGGGGTTGGTGACAATGTCCTGCAAAGGACATAGGTTTGTAATGGCGCTGCCAGCACGGCCGGCACACGTAATGGTGGGGACACAACACGACTGAATGGAACACACCCAGACCCCCTACACGGCCGGCACACGTTATGGTGGGGACACAACATGACTGAATGGAACACACCCTGACCCCCAGCACGGCCGGCACACGTAATGGTGGGGACACAACACGACTGAATGGAACACACCCAGACCCCCAGCACGGCCGACACACGTAATGGTGGGGACACAACATGACTGAATGGAACACACCCTGACCCCCTACACGGCCGGCACACATTATGGTGGGGACACAACATGACTGAATGCAACACACCCAGACCCCCAGCACGGCCGGGACACAGACCCCCAGCACGGCCGGCACACGTAATGGTGGGGGAACAACATGACTGAATGGAACACACCCAGACTCCCCAGCAAGGTCGGCACACGTAATTGTGGGGGTAAAACAACATGACTGAATGGAACACACTCAGACCCCCAGCATGGTCGGCACACGTAATGGTGGGGGTAAACAACATGACTGAATGGAACACACCCTGACCCATCATACACCTACTTTGATGGTGTTGCCAGCACGGCCGGCACACGTAGTGGTGGGAGGACAACATGACTGAATGGAACATACCCTAACCCATCATAAAACCACTGTTATTGTCTCATCTGTCATTAAAACTGACGTGAGAATATTTTAAAGGTGGACTATTTCATCAATCTCGTCAGCAATACAGATCTACATCCGTGAACCGGCATTGAACCATCATTAGTTTGATGACATGGATGGTAGATCTCATGGTGTATATTTGTACCCTGAATACGTTGGTTATCATGTCACAGTAAGAGATTCTATAGTCTGAGTGATGACCTTATTTTATTGTTGGAGATGAAGGTAGAAACACTGAGGTATTGAACATGAAAACTGCATTAATGGTATAGCATTCATAGTGGAACTAACTGACATTTGTCAGTTACTATACCCCCTGCCCACCCGCCCCCCCCCCCCCAAAAAAAAACTAAAATAATAATCACGAGATATCTGATATGATCACAACACGCCAAATAGTTCAAAGAGGCAAAATAAATATGTAGAAAACAGCACATTTATTTGTGTGTTCATTTCACACACAAAAGATAAGCTAAAACTCGAGACAAACAGAGAATCCCTACATGAATATGAAATGTTGCTAAAATCCTGGCAGAAGAATTGCTTCAACGATGTTCAGACCCTCCATTCAACTATGTTTTTTTTTTTTTTTTTTTTTTTTTTCCCTTTTTTTTTCCTTT